>BSBK01002929.1:600000-980000 GCA_027943335.1 Chamaecyparis obtusa | reverse complement strand
TATGATGTGTTATAAGATCGTGGTTAAGAGCGTAGATAGTGGAACACATATGGTAACTAGACATAAGTTATCTAGCACAGATGATACTCCTGCAGTGGAACATAAGAAGTACAGATCTATGATTGGAGGATTGCAGTATTTGACTCATACAAGACCTGATATAGCACATTCAGTTGGAATTGTAGCAAGATTTCAAGCTGAACCAAATAATCACATTATGTAGCAGTAAAAAGGATACTGAGGTACTTAAGAGGCACAATTGAGTATGGATTGTGGTGTGAAAAATCTAATGATTTTACCCTATGTGCATATACAGATGCTGATTGGGGAGGCAGTGTTGATGATAAAAAGAGCACCAATGGTGGAACATTTTTCCTTGGAGGAAGATTAGTTTCTTGGCTAAGCAAGAAGTAGGATTGTATTTCACATAGCACAATAGAAGTAGAGTATGTGGTAGCAGCAACCAATTGTAATCAGATAATTTGGATGAAACAAGTGCTAAAGGATATTGGAATAAAATTTGCTGAGCCTGTTGTTATACATTGTGATAACACTAGTACAGTTAGTATGTCTAAGAAACTTGTGTTACATTCTAAGACAAAGCATATAGAGATAAAGTATCATGTAGTGAAAGAGAAAGTTGCAGAGAAAGAAGTTAGACCTGAATACATAAGCACAAAGGAGCAGATTGCAGACATATTTACAAAATCTTTTCCTAAAGATACATTTGAGTATATGAGAGGTATGCATGGGGTTATGCCCCAACCTACTTTTGAGAAGTGATGCAGATTGTTGCATCCATCTAGTGGTATATGAGCCCTATCTTTCTTCTAGACTGGATGGTGGTACTTCCTCTATGGGGGAGTATGTGTATCTGAGCTAAGTCATGAGGACTCTAGTGAATGTATTTTCTGAACAGTGTCTTTTGACATTGAAGTTGTTGTTGACATAGTGATGAAACATTTGTCATTGATGTCAATGGGGGAGAAGTATACATGAAAAAACCATCTATTGGAGAGAACTAAATAGGAAAACAAAGCAAGATTTGATTGATGAAGAGGACTTGAAAGCATTTTCAGAGTAGCAGTGTTGGATTTATAGAACTTGGATGTTTTTTCATCTATGTTGCCATCAATGCCAATGGGGGAGATTGTTATGAATGAATGCTAAATATATCCTATGGGGGAGTATTCAAAACCATTCTGTAGTAGTTGTTGTTGCATTCATGACTGTGATTGTCATTGATGTCAACACAGTAATCTACTAAAGATTAGCAAAGAATAAGAAAATGTTTGAGTTAGCGCACTTGGGATATTGAAGATGAAGCTATGTGATGTTGAGGACTTACTCTATGATGTGTTATAAGATCATGGTTAAGAGCGGAGATATTAATTCGCTTATTCATGGAAGTTATGAGCAAATCAGTGGAAGTAGTATTCAAGCAATGTTCTTGAGTAGTGGTTTGTGGAAATCAGATGATATCTCCTAATCAGGATGGAATCTAGCTATGTGCAGTTAGAGAGAAGTTGAAGACATGTTGATAGTGACGTGGATGATAGCACAAGATCCGAGGTTGCACGAGTGAAGAATTATCTTAATTGGAAGCCAACAATTTTGTGTAATTTTGATGTAACGTGTGGAAACTTTTATTTTGTAATTTGTATGCCGACTCATTTGTAATTTCTTGAGCATGGTATAAAGGAAGGAATGTATTCCTTGTTGTAGAGTAGTGTAATGAATGTAAGAGTGTATGAAGAAATTGTGAAAGAGAAATTGTTGAAAGAGGATATGCGAAGTACTGAGATTTGGTATTGAGATATGAAGAAGCAGTCAGTGCGGTTTGGCAGTGGGTCCTTCTGTCTTCCATAACTCCTTCAGTGATCTTACCTTGAAGCTGTTTGGGTAGTGGGTCCTTCTGTCTTCCATAGCTCCTAACAGAGTTAGAATCTTTTAACAGGGATTCATATGTATTGAATGTATTTCATAAGACTCCTAATAGAGTCCATCCTCTCACAAGGAAATTTAATATTAGTGCATCTTTTGTGGGCATCATTCCCACCGGGGTTTACTCTTTGATCAAGAGGTTACCTAGTCAACATATCTTGTGTCATTGTGTTATTATGTATGAATATCTTTCTATGGTTGTTGGTTACATTTCTTACATGGTTAAAATCTATTGAAGTTGATAAAAGTTATATTGGTCTAATAACTGATTCACCCCCCCACTCTCAGTTATCTTGGTGGACTTTACTTTCTAACAATACCACATGGATCCAACCACAACCAATGACTTAAGGGACCCCTACATCTTATATCCCAATGTTCTTATCAATATTTAATGATGAAAATCAATAGAGGATGCAACACTAACTAATCACTGTCTATTTTTAACGGTCACACAGTCCTTCTAGGACTTCCAATTTTGACATATTTTTGTCACAAGACTTAACCAAACACTAAAATAGGTCTATGAATTTTCTAAGACCCCTCCCAACATGTAACATGAACTTTACTATACCTTTAATCTTGATTTTATGCAATTTTGTCTTTGTTGCACTAAAACTATTCTAGACTGTGTTCTAAGGACAATCACTATAAAATGTGCTTCAATTACTTAAACAAGGTCTCACATCCATTGGAAGTTGTTTCTAAGAGCCCCATATATCTTAAAATCACCTTCTCTTATCACAAGAAACCCAATTTACTTTTGGCATTCAAAAGAGTTCTTCAAATTCCTTGGATAGTCTGATTCATTAGGAATATTAGACCCATAGTCCTTCAAAAGCACATGAAAACTTCAAATTAGAGCCCTAAAAATTGGAAGCATTAATATATATATAAATACATGCCTTTCCACCCATTTTGGGAAATTTCCCATGGTGGAAGGCTAACTTACATAATTTTTCCTCTCATTGGTTATCCTAGGTAGGGTTTTTACCAATCTTCAAGAGAAATGTAATATCTCTCAAAATACTAGATAAAAATCAATGAAACCAAAACCAAAAGAGAGTAGACTCATATCAAAATCAAATCCAATAGGTTTTAGAAATTCTTCCTTCCAAATTTCACAACCCCTGGGGTCATGTTTACAAGGCCTATTTATGTTATTAAAATAATTTTTTCTTATTCAACTAATCCACAACTATCCTTTAACAAAATTTTGAAAAGTTGTCAAAAACTTTTTACTACAACATTTGAGAAAATTTTACATCTATTTTTTAATTTTCACCAAAACACTAAAAAAGGTTCCAAAACAAGATAAAACTAAAAAAATGGACATAATTGAATAAGGTTTCCTGTTCACTATACTCCCATGGGAAAGAAAACTCAAGTCCTACTTGAGTGGAGGTTTGCAACTATGTATCCACAATATCATCCTCAAACATCCATGAAACATCTTCCATGGGAATACTTTGCCACTTGACCAAGTACCAAAACAAGATAAAACTAAAAAAATGGACATAATTGAATGAGGTTGCCTCTGCACCATACTCCCAAGTGAAAGAAAACTCAAGTCCTACAGGTCTATAACTGTGTATCCATACTTGACAATATCATCCTCAGACATTCATGAAGCATCTTCCATGGGAATACCTCACCACTTGACCAAGTATTGAGAACATATCTTGTTTCTTTTCTTCTTGAGATCCTATGTTTTAATAATGCACTCTAACTCCATAGGTATTCTAGGTGAAAGGCCTTGGATCCATTCCTAATTTGAAAAACCTACATTATTGCCTACAACAAAATCCCTTTTACAAGGGTACAAGTTAGATACATTAAATATAGGTGAAATACCAATACCACTTGGTAACTCAATCTCATATGCATTGGGACCAAACTTGTGAACAACCATTCAAGGCTCTATCTTCTTCATTTGCAACCTAGAGTATTTTCCTTTAGGAAATCTCTTCTTCCTGAGTTGGGCTAGAACAAAATGTCCAACCTTGAAATGTAATTATTGCCTTTGTGCATCATCCATTTTCTTGTATCTGTCAACACTTTTTGTAGGTGATCGTTGACCTATTGTTGAATCTCCTTCATAGCCATGATAAATTTTTTTCCCTCAAAACTCATCCTATCCATTCCACTAATATACCTTAGTTCAAACACTCCTCTTGGCTGCAAACCATAAACAATTTGAAAAGGACTCTTATCCACACTTCTCACCAAATCATTGAGGAAAATTTTGCCTGAGGCAAATTCAAAACCCATTGAGTATAATGATCTTTTTTTAGACATATTAAGAGGTTTCTAAGGTTCCTATTAACCACCTCGGTCTTCCCATCAATTTGAGGATGATAGGCATAACTGAAACTAAGGTTAGTGCCAAGTTTCTTCCATAAAGTTCTCCAAAAGTGATAATAAAATTACTATCTCTATTTGAAACAATATTCAAAGGAAAACCATACATTATTACCACCTCCTTGAAGAATAAACCTACAATGTATGATTCATCATTGGTGCTTTCTCAAGGGATGAAATGAGTCATTTTTGAGAACCTATCCACCACAACATACACTAAATCAAAACCCCTTTGTGTTCTAGGTATCTCCATGAGAAATCCATGCTAATAGAATCCAAAGGCCTATTTAGAATAGGAATATGCTGACACAATCCTACATTAGTGCTAAAACCATTATCCTTTTGAAAAATGATACATTTTTCAACAAAATTCCTTACATTAGTTTGCATTTTAAGCCAAAAATTGTGCCTCCTTAACTGCTCCAAGGTCTTATCAAGACCAAAATGACCTAAAAGACAAACATTATGCTTTTCCTTTTACAAATTATCATTTATTAAATATTGGGGTATAAGCCTTATTAAATTCAGGTAAAGGCAATATAGGCTAATATGCTACACTTTGTTTTAAATATTGAAAGATCTTTTCAGCCTCACTAGACCATACAAAATTATTTGTCTTATCCCCCTTTATGGCATCAATTATTGGAGAACATATATGAATAAAATTTATAATTAATTTATTATAAAAACTTTCCAAACCATGGACATTTCTTACCTCACCAATTGATTTGGGTGTAGGCCAACATAGTATAGCTTTAACCTTACTTGGATCCATCTTCAAGGTGCCATTTGTAACCACAAAACCAAGATAAACTAATTCTATCCTCATAAAATCACATTTCTTAGGATTAATCATTAGTTTTTCTAAATTCAATCTACCCAAAACCAAATCCAAATGATGCAAATGTTCTTCCTTACTTGAACTGAAAACATGAATATCAGCAAGATAGAAAACTATGAACTTAGTAATGAAAGGCTTGATAACTTCATTCATTAACCTCATGAAGGTGTTGGTTACGTTTGATAGACCAAAAGGCATTACAAGCCACTCATAAATCCCTTCATTTTTTTAAAAGGATGTCTTCCACTCATCTCCTTCCCTAATCCTGATTTGGTCATACCCACTCTTGAGGTCTATTTTGGAAAGGTAGCATGCTCCACGTAGGAAATTCATAAAATATTCTATCTTTGGAATTTAGAATCTATACCTTATTATGATATTATTCATAGGCCTCTAATTAGTGCACATCCTCCATTCACCTTCCTTTTTGGGTGCTAAGACAATAGGAACTGTTGGGTCTCAAAACTATAGTTCAAAAAAGGGCACAAATTTTCAACATTCATAATCCCGAACATACAATTATGGCCAACGAACAGGAATCACCTCGGAAGGGTTAATTCCTCCACTCTTCAAGTTCTTCCAAACCTTGGTGGGTGCACCTAATTATCATCTTGACTTACTTATTAAAAATAATCACTTCAATGTATTCCTGGCAGATTTAATTAACTTTCTTTATTGATTATTCCAACCTGGCATGAGAATTAAAAATAATGTGTGCTTCTCCTCCTTTGCTTCTTACTTCTAACTTCTATCTTCTTAGATCTCCTAATTTTGATTATCTCCTATTTCTTTACTTTAATTAATCTTCTACTTGCATGACAATAAAATGAATTTGATAATGAAAAACCATTGTTCTTTTAAATAATAAAAAACCAATCCCTTATCCAAATTGGGAAATAGAGTCACTTCTTATCAAACCTTCATGTAATAATCTGTAAGACAGTTTTGTATCCTATAGATATATCATCAACCACCCAATCCTATCAATGTAGAATAATTAAGTACACAACACATTAACTATTCCAATTGATTTTAATTTCTCTTTCATAAAGCCAATTAGACAAAAAGAAAAAGGACAACAACTTCACAAATGCTTTTTGATGATAAAATTAACATGAAGGACAAATAACCTTTCTACACAAGTTTTAAAGATGGCAATTGATTTTCAAATCAATAATTACAGAGGACTGATATGAGAAGAAAATAACTTTCATACCATAATTTCAAACAAAAAAACTAGATTTGATGCCTTATTCTATTCTATGATATCCTGCCCCCAAACGGTCTTGGTATCCCTTATTATTCAAAAATAAAGGATGCAAACAAGCTTCAGACCATTTCAAAACATCCCTTGAAGGTGAAAAGACATCCTTCTTTTAAATAAAAAATAATTCCAAATCCCAAAATTGACTTAGTTTATGTATTTAATCACCATTTTACAATTTGTTTAGGCCTTTTAGAGGTATTTTAAGGTTATTTTAGGGGTATATAATGGATAAATGGTCTATAAATGATGTAAATACCCCTTCTGGTGCTTCACAGTTCATTTTCCATACCCATAATTATATTTATGTTCCACAATCTTTATCAACAGTCTTATTATTTTGCAAACCTCTTCTTCTAGTCTCGACGAAATGGTGACATCTCCATTTTGCGATGTCTTCCTTTTGATGTCTGTGAAACAAAGAAGATTTTCTATATTGCAACCTCCTTTTGGTGCCCCTTGTGAAATATTCATTGTTTCACAACTTCCCTTTTTGAGATTCTGTGAAATAGTGAAACATGATAAGGGTACATTTTTTGTTATTTTTGTGGTCAATGAAATATATTGGATATTCAAAGAGGTATTCAAGGCTTAATATGCAACGGAGAATTTGGTAATTCTTATCACTATGGGATTTTATTCTAGGCTTGATTGATGAATCATTTGGGGATTATGTGGAGGGATTTTCTATCATGGGAAGGGAAAAAAATTATCAAATTTATAGTCTCAATAGAAACCACACATGGAATATGGCTCTCTCTGATTAGCCCCTTATCAAGAAACTCTCAAACTTATTTTTCAATCTCTTCATTTTGTTGTTTGATAATCTTGTATGCTTATTTATTAGGTAGGATAGACCCTGGTATGAAGTCTATGTGATGGATAATATCCCTCATTGGTGGTAAGGGGTTTGAGAATTCATCTACCAAATGTAAACATACTTGCTCAATAATCCTTGGACCTCCATTGGAAAATAATAAATTTGTGACGTAGTCCAAGGTCAGAGGATCCAATAAAGGACTATCCAAACTTGCAGCCAAACACCAAAAATGTGGAATAACACAACACGATAATGTTTCAACATAATTTCATTAAACATGCCCAGCTATAAGGCCTTCCGGTTTAGGGCCCAATACAATCACTTACAAAGTATTTATGCAATCTCCTAGCTAGTCTAGCTCTAAAACACATTAGCAACTAATGGAAACCCTAAGGTAGATCTAAACTTGAGCTTGCAAGCCTCCAAGCAATCTTCTTGTCTCCAAGCATGCAACCATTAGCTCTGCTATTACAACTATCAGATAAACAATATGATCTTCAAGATCTCGTAGGATCCAAGTTCTATCCTTCTCATCTACCACCACTGACTGACTCCAATCTACTCCCTAAACAACTACCTAAGTACTCCTTAAATACATTTCCTCAAACACAGGTTGGCTAGAAGAAATAATTAACTCCTAAGCCAAGTCAACTTCTATTACAAAAAAATATTAAATGCAATAACAGTCGGATCTCAAATAGCCTTACAAATAATTAATTCTCCATGTCAGCCTTGAGATCCACATAGGAGAATACAACAAAAGCTACCAACATTAAATACACCAAGTCAGCCAACCAAAACTCAAAGAACTCCAATCGGTAAACCAGAACTATCGAGCACTAGTAAAATAACTAAGCACCAGTAAGACAACTGAGTATGCTAGGCATCACTGAGAAAGCACATCGACCGAGCACCACAAGCATCACCAAGTACATTTTCCACTAAGCACTATAGGTTTTACTGAGTTCCTTCAACGACCAAGCTTCCTTTAATAACTGAGACCATTGGTTAAAGATGCAACTGAGTAACACAGAACCAATTCCACACACCAGCATGCATATTTTATAAGTACCCTATAATGCCCCTACATCAGACACCCTAGGTTTGAAAAGATGTTCTCATAGGCTGGAAGAACATCTTCCGGGATTCAACACATAAACCCTGAACTGGTTCTTCACATACAAGCCCTTCAACTCTTCACCTTTCATAATCTTCCACTTCTTCTTCCTCTATCTTTTCAAGTCCTTCCTTGATAACACATAGGTCTATTCTCCATACCAATCAATCCTTTCAGAATTCTTCAACTCATCTCGGCTACCAAAGCTTAGGTTTCTCCTATCGAGTGTTGTATCCAGCAAAGGCATCAAGGAAAGCTTCCTGTTATTCTTGTCAACAATAAATACATTATTGAAACAATCATACATAGCTTTTAAATCATACTGCCAAGGTCTACTGAGAAATATGTGACAACTATTCATCTCCACAATATCACACAATACTTGATCCTTATACTGGCCAATCTGAAAATATATAAGATATTTCTCCCTCACTTCTAGAGCATGAACATCTTGCAACCAGCCAATACTATAAGGATAAGGATGTCTCATTCTCTTCAAACCAAGCTTTTGAACCATACCCTCAGCTACAAGGTTATCAATACTACCACTTTCCACAATTACATCAAAAAGTTTACCTCCTGACTTGCACCGAGTTTTGAAAAAATTACTCCTCTGACAAGGTTCCACCTTTGCACCGAGCAATGTCTTCTAAACCAGAAAGTTCTTAGATTTAGGTTCATTCTAAATGTTATCATTCACCAAAACATTCCTTCGGTCACCAAACTTTTTCTGTGTACACTCAAAAGATCTACATCCTTCTTCACCACAATTATAACAAGTGCCCTTAAAGATAAGCCTACTTGTCTTCTTTTTTGGTTCCATAGGCTTCGGTTCATCTTCAACAGTCGGTTTATCCTTCACCGAGTGATCAAGCTTCTCCTTCCCTCGGGGATTACCATGTTGTCTCCTTTTAAAATTATCTTTTACCTTCAGAGAATACTGATAAGCATCCTCAACCGAATCAATCTTTAGCATACCAAGCTCATCCTGAATATTGAATCTCAAACCATTCACATACCGAGCTACCTTTTCTTTACCAAGCTCTCTATGTCCAGACTGAATAGTCAACTTATAGAACTCCTTGGTATAGTCCTCCATAGTTAAATATTTTTGCTTCAGATTCTACAACTTCTTAAACAAGTCAAGCTCATAGTTGATAGGTATGAACTTAGCTTTCAATTTAGTCACCATCAACCTCCACCGATTGATCTTCATTTCACCTTCATCTTCTCTATCTCTTTGTAATTCTTTCCACCAAAGAGTAGCATGTCCTTTTAAATTAGTTCGTGCCAATCTTACTCTAAGTAGATCTTCAATTTCTTCAAGCTCAAAGAAATCTTATAATTCACCAATCCAATCAATCAAATTCTTAGGTCTCAAAGTACCAGAGAAAGTAGAAACTTCCATTCGGTAACTAGTACTTAACCGAGCTCTAGATCTATGCAACCAGTCAGTTTTGTCTTTACCAGATCTATCTCTCTGGTCATCTCCACTAGATCTAGTAGCTTCAAAGTATTTAGTAGCTTCCTCATAACCATCTTCAGTACCAAGATTCCTCGACATACTAGAAATAGCTCTCATGACCTCAGTAATCATGTCATTCTTCATCAATTCTATCTCAGATTCAAAATCAACTTTAACTTTCTCTATAATCTTCAATTCCACAGCATCAAAGAGATCTGCAATCGCTCTAGGGTCCAGTCTTCTCAGAGGAATCCTTCAAGATCTTCAAAAAACCCAAGGAAATAAATCACCAATCAAGGTCCCGGTGCAAACTGCCTCAACTCAGACATCGGTTTACACACTCAAGAACTTCAAGCTCTGATACCACCTGATGCATTCCAAGGTCAGAGGATCCAATAAAGGACTATCCAAACTTGCAGCCAAACACCAACAATGTGGAATAACACAACAAGATAATGTTTCAATAGAATTTCATTAAACATGCCCGACTGTAAGGCCTTTTGGGTTAGGGCCAAATACAATCACTTACAAAGTATTTCTGCAATCTCCTAGCTAGTCTAGCTCTAAAATTGTATCATCTTAAAATGGAAGCACTTCCATGATGAGAGAATTTAGCCCTTCAAGTGGGTGGTCTGGGGTCATTTTAAGCACCTTGATCAGGTCTTTGCATGTATCTAGATTTCTCCCCCCGTTCTGCTTCTCTCTCCACCTGTTTTCACTTTATTTCTAGATTTCCTAGCACTCTGGATTGAGGTCTTGAGGTTTTTGACCTCAAGGTCAAAGATGACCTTGAGGGTCAATGATGATCTTGACCCTGACCTAGGTTAGGGATGACCTCAACCCTAACCTAGGGTGGGGACTACCTCATCGTTGACCTAGGGTTCAAATTTCAAGATTCCAAGATTTTCGGGTGTTGGGTTTCATAAATATTTCTTTTCCCACTTCCGGGTCGGCCATTTCGGGTTTCAGAATGGTAAATTATTAAATTGCATTTAATGTGGGTCCATTTATAGGGGTTAAGGTTAATTGGGATTTAATTCCCCAATGTCAGCCTTCTCTAGAAGATTGTGCCCTAGATCACTATAAAAGGAAGCCTTCCTCTCTTATTTCAATCCATCTCATCATATAATCTCTCAAGCTCTCAAGTGCAATCAAGCAAGAAAGAAGGAGAAGGAAAGAAAGAAAGCATTAATTCATCCTCAAGCCTAGCATTCAAGCATCCATCAAGGAGATCCATTGTTAGCCATTGAAGGATTCAATCTCTTTGGAGCCCCCTTGAAGATTTCTCCATCCACATTTATCCAAGCCTCCTCATATGCAAATATCCATTCAAGATTGGTGTTGAAGATCAAATGCCATTGATTTGAGAAATCCTACATTCATTTCTACATACATTTGGAGCATCCCTACTTGTGGATTCAAGGATTCAAATCCTCCATAAGGACTTCGACATAAGCAAGGTGAATTGTTTCATTTAGTTTGTTTATTTACATTACAATTTCAATCCAATTTCAAGGTTAATTCCTAAATTGGGGTTTGACCAAGGTAAACCCCCCATCCAAACAACAAAAACCCCTTTTTCTTGTAGGTATAGGTACATGAATGCAGATCTGAGCTTGGATCTGGATACCCTTTTCGGTGAACTTTTGAGATCTGCAAACAAAGTCAAGGTCAACCTTCAAAATCCTGACGTAGTCTTTGACCTTTTACCGGGGTCAAAGACTACTTGCTGCTGGAAAGACACAAGTTTTCTGGGTTTTCTTCGTCTCAGCATTTCCAGTCTGAAATAGGTTGTAGAATTGCTCAAAACTATACACATACATCAGAAATTAGCATTTTCCAGATTTTCCCTATTTTGAGGTTAGTATTTTTCTTTCAATTATTTCAAATTTTAAGTATATACTATTCATAACGAAATATAAAGTTTTCTTCTTCATTCATATTCTCCATAGATTGATTCTTTTGTGTATTGACCTTTTGGTTAATCAATTTGGATCTCTTCTTTGGGAATTTGGATTTAGAAGTAGATCTCATATCTCCCCCATTCAATTAGGTGATTCTATTTCAACTCTATCGATATATGGTGATGTGTATACCATTTCACCTTATTCATTTTGGTGAATCCAACTAGCTTACTCTCTTTCTTTTTGGTGTTAGATATTCCTTTATATTATCTTTTTGGTATTAGATTTCTCCTTCGTGTTAAATCTTTCATGCTAATTAGATTTCAAAAATACAAAAAAATTGCAAAATTTCTTTCAAAATATAAAAAAATATTCATGCTTTATGTTTTCTTAGTTTAGTTCATTTGCATTGCATTGGTTTATGAGCTTTACTACTACTATTCCTACTTATAACATTCCGGTTAGAAGAAGTTGTAGACTCATGGGTGCCTTTGATCTTGAATCTTCCTCTCCTTTCCTTATGATCCTGGATGATAATTTGATTCTTCATGATTCCAATCCTATTATGGAGCAAAATTCTTCTCACTCATCTCATGATGAGGATGATTCTTTAAGAGTTCCTCTTGAACAAGTCCAAAAAATTTCAACTAAACTTGATAAAATGGGTAATTGGCTTATTCAAGAAAACCATAATCAAGATTTTATTCAAGCTATAGAGGCTCTTAAGAAAGTTCTTCATGATAGTTATCAAGGTGTTAACCTCTTGCATGGTATTACTCATCTCATGCATTCAAATGTTAAACCTCTAGCTCAAGAAGCTCAAGACTTAGGGTTGATTCCTCCTATCACTAGTGTAGAACCCTCTTCTAATCCTTTACCTAGTATTCCTACTTATCCTCCTTCTTTGGTGATTGTGATGGTTCCCCCTATTCCTATGAGTGTTCCTCCTATGTCCCTTCATACATCACAACCTTCAAATCATAATGTTCCTTTTACTTATTCCAATCTACTTCCAACTATAGTTCCAAGTGTTCCTCCAATTGTATCTTCCATTCTTGCATCTTCTTACACTGTACCTAGTGTTTCTAATGTTTCTATTCCTCCTATTTCCTCTAATGATTCAACAATCATCAATTTGGCTCAAACTGTGTCTTCCTTACAACAACGACTTTCTTCCTTAACTGAAAACAAGTTTAGTGTTCCTACATGTGACATGAGAAGTCCTTTGTCCCAAGACATTATTTGTACTCATGTTCCTCAACAAGTTGATATGCCTCGTCTTGAGAATTACAACGGAAAAGGAGATCCCATTCATCACGTTAAAACTTTTCAAATCCTTTGTAGTGATTATGCTCATGACCATAGGATTTTAGCCAAATTGTTTGCTAGAACTTTTCATGAAAAGGCCTTACAATGGTATTGTTCCTTGCCTCCTTATTCTATTGATTCCTTTCCAAAACTTGTCAATGCTTTTATTCAACAATTTCAAAACAACATTGGCCCGCAAGTGTCTTTGACTGATTTGATGCATTGTAAACAAAGTGCTAAAGAAAAATTAACTGAATTTATTGGTAGATTTAAGCATTTGCATGCTCAGATTTC
This sequence comes from Chamaecyparis obtusa, assembly GCA_027943335.1. Taxonomy (NCBI): domain Eukaryota; kingdom Viridiplantae; phylum Streptophyta; class Pinopsida; order Cupressales; family Cupressaceae; genus Chamaecyparis; species Chamaecyparis obtusa. The sequence continues at coordinate 966,682 of BSBK01002929.1, read as the reverse complement.
CTATCTTGTTCTTGATATTGATATTCAACGTATGTTTATTTCAAATTTGCAAAAGGATATTAGAGATAAGATTCTGCTTACTGAATTTACCTCTTTTCAACAACTTTGTGCAATGCTTCATCATTATCAATTACAAGTGAGTCAATTTGAGAGAAACACTCCAATGGCTCCTGTTCTAGTTGATAACAGTGATGCTGCTCCTAATCCAAACAAATTTAAAAAATTCAACAACTATGTCAAGATAAACAAACAAGCGAATGTAGTTGCTAATCAAGTTGCTGTTGCATCTCACAATGCCACTTCTGCATCCACTTATTTTTGATTAAATCATACATTTAATCCTCTTTCTAAATCTTTACATTCTATTATGAATAGGTTGTTAGCTGCTAATATGATTACTTTACCTCCTATTCGACCTCTTTTACCTGCTACGATTACATCTAAATCTTTTGATCCTAAATCTTTTTGTCAATATCATCGTCAGAATGGTCATGATACTGAGAAGTGTTATTCTTTAAAACATAAGGTTCAAGACTTAATTGATTCTAATGCCTTATCTGTTGATAATCTTGACGGTAGTGGGCATAAATCTGTCTCTCCTCCTAATCAAAACCTTCAAATCTATACGAATCCTTTACCTACGTATGATACTAATACCATTTATTAGCCATCTTCTATGGAAATTGTGTATGATTCAAAGATGGATGATCTCAATCATGTTGTTAATCAAGTGGAGAATGTTGGTCAAACTGTATCTCCACCTCAACCTCAACCTCAGCTTCAACCTCAAGTTCAATCTCAATCTCTACCAAAACCTAAGCCTAAATTGAAAACTCAACCTAAACCTCAACAACAACTTAAGAATAAAATACCTTGGGAACTTTTGATTACCTTTGATGATGCTGAGACTATTAAAGCTCCTGATGGTCCCCTTTACATTTATGCTAGGATTTCTCAGAAACCTACTTGTGGTTGTCTTGTTGATCCTACATCCTTAGTCAATGTTATTACTGAAGAAAATATTTTTATGAAAAGATTGCAATGCGATTCTTATGATACATTGGATGTGTGGATTCAAACTTGTAATGGTTTTCTTTATCCATCATTTGGTTCTATTAACTTGCCAATTGAACTTTGTGGAAAAATTATGAACACTACCTTTGTTGTTGTTCCTACTTCTGATCAATTTCAAGTTAAGCTTGGTTTTCCATGGTTAAATGCCATGCATGCTGTCACTTCACCTATCCATAAATGTCTTAAATTTTTTCATGATGAAGAAGTGAAGATGGTTAACCATAGTTTATATCAACCTTCTAGGTCTAGAGATTGTGCTGCTCTTGATTTCTTTTGGCCTTCATTACCTAATTCATGTCCTCCTCAACCTAATAATATTTTTTGTTCATATCAAGCTTATAAACATCATAAGATTCTTGAATTAAGAATACCTCCAATGGATCTTAGTCATGGTATTTTGCCTACACCTTCTATACCTCCTTTAATTATGGCTTCTAGTTCTGTTAATCAAGTTCCTACTATTACTGATAATCCGATTGATCTTCCTAAAGAACCTGTGAAGGCTCTTGTGGTTGTTCCTCCTAGTTCTCAACCTATTTCAAGTAAATAAAAACATAATCAATTTGCTAATGAACTCCATAAGAAGTATCATGCTCATGCTAAAGCTTGTAATTATGTTCTTCAAAGATCTCTACCTTCTTCGGATAAACCTATGAATGATGTGTTAGAAGAAGTTGTTACTAATAATGATGTTAAGATGCATGATTATGATGATTCTATTTGTATCTTAGATCCTATTTTGATTAATCTAGATGAATAAGATAATCTTGATGATACTGATGATGTTAATGATGAATATGAGACTATTGGCATTGACATTGATTTACCTAATATGCTTTCATCACAATTGACTATTACATCTAGTGTTAAACATTGTGATTCTCAAGAAGATCCTTGTTTGGAACTAGCTATCATTCCTAATGTGTTGGATGTAGTCCCTCTTGCGAGTCACCCACCTTCTCTAAATGATATATAATGAGATGGGAGAGTAGGCAGCATGCTTGATTGGCTTGTCCTTTGTGGTAGCTTTTGTTGTGTGTTTTCCTATTGTACTGTGCTTCTCCCATGATGTGTTTTGTAAATGTTGTTAGATTCTTTTATACAAACCTTTTTGCTTTGTTGGTACAAGGTGATAAAGGAATCAAACCTATTGTACAATTCCTCTACATGTATCTCTATTCTCTCTATATGTTGTTTCATGTTATGTTGTACTTGTGCTATTGTTCATAAACATTTCCTTGTTAATCTGCTTGGATCTGACACGTGGTAGCACTAAATTCTTTTTGGTCTCCATGTCATGGTTCGAAAAGATTCTTCTTTGTATATCTTATGTGATCTTTCCTCCTTTGTGATTGCAGTTCTAGTTTCTTTCGGGAATGATGTCAATTCATTTGCAATAATATCATATATATATTATCTTATGATCATACTGACCCCACGGTAGGTATATCCCTTCTGTGTTATTTGTATGTTTCTATGGTATTTCCCTTGATTTGTCTTCATTTGGGGGCATCTCGTAGTGGAAACGTAATCAGTGGAGTTGTCTATGTTTTCATTAAAGCCATTACTTCTGTTAAAGTGTTAGCAATGCCTTTAACGTCAAGGAATACACTCTTCTCACCTATTCCACACATGAAATTTTCAATACACATATATTATTTTTCAAGATACCTTTTCTCCCTTTTTGGATTAGTTACTAATCCTTAAAACACAGATTTATATTTCAAGATCTCTTGATCTTGCCAGTTTCAAATTTTTGATCCCTTAAGGTCAGAGGTGTCCTTAAGACTGGATCTCTTTTGCTTTTGGTTTTATTCTTATGGAATAGACTATTCCTAAGGGTGAATCCTTGATGGGTTGACTAGTGAGTAGGAACATTCACTAGGCGGTTCAATTCCATCTTTCCAGTTGCTCCGTTTCCTGGTGTGGTTCATAGTGGGACATAAGTTCTCATTGGGCGAGATAATCACACCCTCTCTTTCTCTCTCTCTAGAGATGTCTCTCTTATTGTGATCTTGGAGTCAAGGAAGACTTGATTCCATGGGGGCTTGAGGTTTCTCTTTGTCCCTTTGATTACGATAAGATTATCTTTTCATTTCGATCTCCTTTACCAAGAGTTTGCATCGAGTCCATTCTCTTGCTAAAGTGGGGGCTTAATGTATCATCTTAAAATGGAATCATTTCCATGATAAGAGCATTTAGCCTTCTGAGTGAGTGGTTTGGGGTCATGTTAAGCACCTTGATTAGGTCTTTGCATGTATCCAGCTTTCTCCCCCTATTCTGCTTCTCTCTCCACCTATTTTCACTTTATTTCTGCATTTCCTAGCACTCTGGATTGAGGTCCTAAGGTTTTTGACCTCAAGGTCAAAGATGACCTTGAGAGTCAATGAAGACCTCGACCCTAACATAGGTCAAGGATGACCTCAACCCTGACCTAGGGTGGGGACTACCTCATCCTTGACCCAGGGTTCAAAATTCAAGATTCCAGGATTTCTGGGTGTCGGGTTTCAGAAATATTTCTTTTCCCACTTCTGGGTCAGCCATTTCAGGTTTCAAAAGGGAAAATCCTTAAATTTCATTTAATGTGGGTCCATTTCTAGGGGTTAAGGTTAATTGGGATTTAATTCCCCAATATCAGCCTTCTCTAGAAGATTTTTCCCTAGATCACTATAAAAGGAAGCCTCCCTCTCTCATTTCAATCCATCTCATCTCATAATCTCTCAAGCTCTCAAATGAAAACAAGAAAGAAAGAAGGAGAAGGAAAGAAAGCAAGCATTCATTCATCCTCAAGCCTAGAATTCAAGCATCCATCAAGGAGATCCATTGTTAGCCATTTAAGGATTCAATCTCTTTGGAGCCCCGTTGAAGATTTCTCCATCCACATTCATCCAAGCCTCCTAATATGGAAAGATCCATTCAAGATTGGTGTTGAAGATCAAATGCCATTGATTTGAGACATACTAAATTCATTTCTACATAAATTTGGAGCATCCCTACTTGTGGATTCAAGGATTCGAATCCTCCACAAGGACTTCAACATAAGCAAGGTGAATTGTTTCATTTACTTTGTTTATTTACATTATAATTTCAATCCAATTTCAAGGTTAATTCCTAAATTGGGATTTGACCAAGGAAAACCCCCCATCCAAACAACAAAAACCCCTTTTTCTTGCAAGTACAGGTACAAGACTGTGAATTTGAGATTGGATCTGGTTACCCTTTTTGGAAAACTTCTGAGATCTGCGAACAAAGTCAAGGTCGACCTTCAAAATCTTGAAGTAGTCTTTGACGTTTTATCATATTAGAAGAGGATTCTAATCTGATAAAAGGTCAAATACTAAAGTTTGACCTTTTATCCCTATTTAAACTAAATTTTGTTCCTTTTACTTATTTCAATCCGCTTCCAACTGTAGTTCCAAGTGTTCCTCCAGTTGTATCTTCCATTCCTGCAACTTCTTACATGTTACCTAGTGTTTCTAATGTTTATATTCCTCCTATTTCCTCTAATGATTCAACAATCATCAGTTTGGATCAAACTGTGTCTTCCTTACAACAACTTGCTTCCTTAACTCAAAACAAGTTTAGTGTTCCTATATGTGATATGGGAAGTCCTTTGTCCTGAGACATTATTTGTACTCCTGTTCCTCAACAAGTTGATATGTCTCATCTTGAGAATTACAATGGAAAAGGAGATCCTGTTCATCACGTTAAAACTTTTCAAATCCTTTGTAGTGATTATGCTCATGACCATAGGATTTTAGCCAAATTGTTTGCTAGAAATTTTCATGACAAGGCCTTACAATGGTATTGTTCCTTGCCTCCTTATTCTATTGATTCCTTTCCACAACTTGCCAATGCTTTTATTCAACAATTTCAAAACAACATTGCCCTGCAAGTGTCTTTGACTGATTTGATACATTGTAAACAAAGTGCTAAAGAAAAATTAACTAAATTTATTGGTAGATTTAAGCATTTGCATGCTCAGATTTCCTATCCTATTCATGATATTGATATTCAATGTATGCTTATTTCAAATTTGCAAAAGGATATTAGAGATAAGATTATGCTTATTGAATTTACCTCTTTTCAACAACTTTATGCAATGCTTCATCATTATCAATTACAAGTGAGTCAATTTGAGAGAAACACTCCAATGGATCCTGTTCCAGTTGATAAAAGTGATGTTGCTCCTAATCCGAACAAATTTCAAAAATTCAACAACTATGTCAAGATAAACAAACAAGCGAATGCAGTTGCTAATGAAGTTGCTGTTGCATCTCACAATGCCACTTCTGCATCCACTGCTTTTCGATTAAATCATACGTTTACTCCTGTTTTTGAATCTTTACATTCTATTATGAATAGGTTGTTAATTGGTAATATGATTAATTTACCTCCTATTCGACCTCTTTGATGAAGGGTGCTCCCCTTAATACCACAAACACATAACAGAAATAGAGAAACAACAACAATATGCAAGAACAGAAAATTGGCTTCTTATTATCTCCACAAATGTGGAATTAAAAACTTTCAGAATTACAATATGCAAAGCCACATGGGCATTCCCTTACAATATTCTGTAGGACAAAGCCTCGAATCAATACCCAGATCTACTACCCAGAACTATTCTGAACTGCCTAAGACAATAATACAGCCTTCCTTATATAGGCAATTTTTCACCGCCTGGGAAGGTTCAAGAATTTTAGCCAATAAGGCCGACCAAACTTAGAATTAATTTATTTTACATTTCATTACATCATAGTCGGCTCAAGATAACCTTTAAAACCCGAACAGAAATTTTGAAGAAAATTATTTTTCGCCATTTCAGGTGGCCCAACTTTCGAAGACCATAAGTCATCACCAGTTGACCCGATCGGCTATTATAACCCCATTTCGGAAATGCCACGAAGCGCTCTACAGGCTTGACCAGTGTAAGCACTCGTCACCCAAATTTTTGACCTCATCCGGGGCCTCTAAAGCCTTCAAAACTGAGTTCAAAGTTTCTGTACCCTACTGCTAATACCGAAAATCTTCAATATCTTCCAATATACACTTGATCTGGCAATGAAACTTTACTGGCAGACTTATATGACCAAAATGAACCTCCAAGAAAGAAATCAGATCATTCTGAGCACATACAAAAATTACCAAAAATAGTAACTTTCCATAAATAGCAGCTCTGCACAAAATAGCCCTTATTGAATACAAAAACAGAAATATTTTTGGGTGATACAAGATTTCTCTTACACCCAGGATGCTCCTGCATCAGACACCTGGGGTAATTTGAGAAGTGACCCTGTCACGACTCAGGTGTGTAGAGGAAAACCAAGACGGTTAACCTCCACCTTTGTTAGCCATGATGAATCTTCAACAGGTCATCCTTTCCACTTGACCAGATATTCTTCATATGTCCTGTTCCTTGTGCTTTTGCCAACACGACTATCCAGTATATCTTCAATCTCCTTAGTGTCTGAACTAGTTGCTGGAATACTCCACTGTGCTGCTGTGATCTCATCTTCAACACCTCCTTCATGATACTCTGTCAGATCTGAAATGTTAAACACTGGTGAAATATTTAGCTCAGTAGGCAATTCTACCTCATATGCGTTTCCTGAATCATGTTTCTTCAATATCCTGCATGGTCCAAACTTCTTCATTTTCAGCTTGTTATATGTACCAACTGGAAACCGCTCCTTCCGCAAATGAACCATGACTTCATCACCAACCTGAAATTCCTTATGCCTCCTTTTTTCATCTGCCTTAGCCTTATACTGTGCGTTCATCTTGGTAATATGCTTCCTCACCTCCTCATGGATGTTCTTCAAGTGTTCTGCAAAATCCTCAGCTTCAGCACTACTTATTTCTCCTTTATCTATCTTCCTCAATTCAGATGCATTTCTTGGACTACTTCCATATACAATCTGGAATGGTGATTTACCAGTGCTCCTATTGACAGAATTATTGTATGCAAATTCTGCCTGTGGTAAAATCAAATCCCATCCCGTTGGCTTATCTCCAACCAAACATCTCAGCAAATTTCCCAAACTCCTATTCACCACCTCTGTCTGTCCATCAGTCTGTGGATGATGTGATGAATTGAACTTCAGATCTGTCTTCAACTTCTTCCACAATGTACGCCAGAAATATCCAACAAACTTAGTGTCCCGATCTGAAACTATGGTCTTTGGCAAACCATGAAGTCTCACTACTTCTCTGAAAAACAATTCTGCTACATGAACAACATCATTAGTCTTCTTGTAGGGAATGAAATGTGCCATCTTTGAAAATCTGTCAACTACTACAAAAATTGAATCATGTCCCTGCTGTGTCCTCGGTAAACCAAGAACAAAGTCCATGCTGATATCCTCCCAAGGCTTCTCTGGTACAGGTAATGGCTGATACAATCCTATATTCTGCTTCACTCCTTTCGCCATCTGACATACTCTGCAACTCTGTACAAACTTCTTCACATCTTGCTGCAATTATGGCCAATAATAATTCTCACCAACCAAAGCAACGGTTTTATCACGACCAAAATGTCCAGCCAATCCTCCACTATGCTTCTCCTTGATGAGATTCTCCCTCATAGAACTTCATGGAATGCACAACTGACTCCCTCTGAATAGCATATCATCCTGGATGATGAAATCCAACCATTTCGTCCTGTCTAGAGTAACAGGTTCTGTACAAGCTTTCCAAGCTTCACCAAAATCAGGATCCTCTGGATACAAATTCTTGAGTTCCTTGAACCCAACCACTTCAATCTGCATTTCTGTCAGCAATAGTTGCCTTCTGCTAAGAGCATCTGCAACCCTATTAGACTTTCCACTCCTGTGTTTCAAAACAAATGTATAACTCTGCAAAAACTCAACCCATTTCAAATGCCTCTGATTCAACTTTCCTTGACTATTCAAATATTGCAAAGCTTGATGATCAGTATACGAAACAAACTCCTTAGGAAGTAGATAATGTCTCCACTTCTTTAATGCCTGAACTATAGCATAAAATTCTTGATCATAAACAGAATATTTCCTCTTGGCATCATTTAATTTCTCACTGCAATAAGAAACAGGTTTACCTTCTTGGCTCATAACAGCTCCTATTGCAGTACCACTAGCATCACAATCTACTTGAAACACCTTATTAAAATCTGGAAGTGCTAAAATAGGTTGTTCTGTAACTTTTTGTTTCAATAATTGAAAACTCTTTTCTGCCCCATTAGTCCACTTAAACTCTTTTCTATCCCCTCTCATTGTTTCAGTCAAGGGTCCACAAATACTGCTAAAATTTTGGATAAACTTTCTGTAAAAGTTAGCCAAACCATGAAAAGATCTTACCTCAGTAGCACTCCTTGGTGTAGGCCATTCAAGGATAGCCTGTACCTTCTCTGGGTCCATTTTTAGACCTTCTCCTGAAACTACAAACCCCAAATACACCAACTCTTTCTTCACAAAACTGCACTTCTTCAAATTAATCAGCAATTTTTCTTCTCTCAACTTCTCAAATACCATACGAATATGCATCATATGCTCATCCAATGTCTTACTAAAGATCAAAATATCATCTAGGTAAACAATGACAAACTTACCCAGAAATTCTTTCAGAACCTCGTTCATGAGCCGCATGAAAGTGCTCTGTGCATTGGTTAGCCCAAAAGGCATGACTAACCACTCATACAGTCCTTCCTTTGTCTTGAAGGCAGTCTTCCATTCATCTCCTTCTCTGATCCAAATCTGATGATATCCACTCTTCAGATCTATCTTTGAGAAATACACAACTCCACTCAAACAGTCCATAATATCATCCATTCGTGGCAATGGAAACCTGTACTTGATTGTGATCTTATTTATTGCTCTGGAATCTGTACACATCCTCCACTCTCCATTCTTCTTTGGTGCTAATACCGCAGGTACAGCACAGGGACTTAGACTCTCTCAAATCAATCCTTTCTGTAACAGTTCATGTACTTGTCTGTTCAACTCCTCACTTTCTGCAGGTGTCATTCTGTGTGCTGCCTTATTCGGCAAACTCACTCCTGGGATCAAGTCCATCTGATGACTGATCTTTCTGACTGGTGGTAATCCATCAGGCACGTTATCGGATACAATATCCTGAAACTCATTCAACAAATCTACAACTTCTATAGGAACATCTTCTACTTCCTCTTTACCAGCTTTTGGAATTAAAGCAAAACATACATGCTCATGCCTCATACCATCTAGGAAATTTCTTCCATCAACAAAAGTTATCCTTGCAGTACCACATACCTTTTCTTCAGTCTCCTTCAATGGTTTTAGCTTATGTCGCACTCCATCCTTTGTTAGGGAATAGGTATTCGCACGACCATCATGTACAGCACATCTGTCAAACTGCCATGGTCTACCCAACAACATATGACATGCATCCATAGATATGATATCACACAATACCTCATCTTGGTATCCGCTGATCTTGAACTTTACCGGGCACTGTTCACTGACCATGACCTTGTGGTCATCCTGCACCCAGGCAATCCGATATGGATGTGGGTGTTTCTGTCTCTTGAGCTTCAACTTTGTCACCATCTCTTCTGACACCAAATTGTCAGTGCTTCCACTATCGATAATCACATCACAGCATTTACCCTCACACTTGCATCTAGTGCGAAACAGGCTCCTCCTTTGTTCAGGTTCATTCTCACCACTCAGCAAGACTCTTCTATTATTAGCGTTTCTCCTCTTTCAGCATCTTCAAAATTTGATGATCTAGCATCTTCATCGACATGTGCAACTCTGGCCTGGCCTTCATTTCTCCTATCTGTTCTGCCTTGGCGCTGAGGACATTCAAATGCCCTGTGACCTTCTTCTCCACAGTGAAAACATGTTCCACGGAAGCCACCTCTTCCAGATCCTTGTCCTCTTCCTCTCCCTCTTTGATCTCTATTATTCTGATCCTGGAAGCGATTGAAATTATTTCCTCACTGATTTTGACTGCTACTGGCCTCATCCTTCTTTTTCGGATCTTCATTTCGGCCACCATATGACCGTCCACCAGATCGTCCACTGCGACCTCTTCCGTTTTGTCTGCTCTCAAACTTCTTGTTCAGCTTTTCCTCTACTTTTAGGGCAAACTGGTATGCCTCTTCAATACTATTCATTCGAACCAGATTCAGCTCCTCCTGAATGCTTGGCCTTAACCCATTAAGGTATCGGGCAACTTTCTCCTTATCAGCTTCTGCATGGCCTGTTCTGATGAGAAGTCGATAGAACTCTTCTGTATACTCCTGAACAGATCTTCCTGCTTGCTTCAAACTCTGCATTTTCTTCAGTAAGTCAAGCTCATAATCAACAGGAATGAACTGTCGCTTCAATTTATCCACCATCCGATCCCATCTCGTGATTTTCTCCTTTCCCCTTCTATTTCGTTCCAACTGAATCTCTTGCCACCATATCTTCGCATGACCTTTCAGTCTAGCCTTCGCAAATTTGACCCTATCAGGATCCTCAACATCTTCATACTCAAAATATTCTTCACATTCATTGATCCAGTCGATCAATTCCTCTGGGTTAAGATTTCCAGAAAATGTAGGAACCTCAATCTTAGGTCTTTTCCCAATCTTGGAAATCGTCCGAAAAAGTCTTTCTTCCTCCTGGTTCACAATTTCAACTTCTCCTGCTTGATATTTTTCTTCGGCTTCATCCTCGCTTTCATCTCTGACATTAAGATTCATTCCTCTGCGAATCTCTTCTTGCAATGCTCGCACTTGTCTCTGCAGCTCTCTAACCTCAGGTGTTACGACACCAGCTCTTCCGCCACGTTCCTTTCGTGGAGGCATTTTCGCGATGTGCACTGAAACCCTAGCCACGGTCCTGGTGCAAACTGCCTCACAGTCGGCGATCTATTTACACACTCAAGAACTCCTGCTCTGATACCACTTGATGAAGGGTGCTCCCCTTAATACCACAAACACATAACAGAAATAGAGAAACAACAACAATATGCAAGAACAGAAAATTGGCTTCTTATTATCTCCACAAATGTGGAATTACAAACTTTCAGAATTACAATATGCAAAGCCACATGGGCATTCCCTTACAATATTCTGTAGGACAAAGCCTCGAATCAATACCCAGATCTACTACCCAGAACTATTCTGAACTGCCTAAGACAATAATACAGCCTTCCTTATATAGGCAATTTTTCACCGCCTGGGAAGGTTCAAGAATTTTAGCCAATAAGGCCGACCAAACTTAGAATTAATTTATTTTACATTTCGTTACATCATAGTCAGCTCAAGATAACCTTTGAAACCCGAACAGAAATTTTGAAGAAAATTATTTTTCGCCATTTCAGGTGGCCCAACTTTCGAAGACCATAAGTCATCACCAGTTGACCCGATCGGCTATTATAACCCCATTTCAGAAACGCCACGAAGCGCTCTACAGGCTTGATTGGCGCAAGTGCCTGTCACCCAAATTTTCAACCTCATCCGGGGCCTCTAAAGCCTTCAAAACTGAGTTTAAAGTTTCTGTACCCTGCTGCTAATACCGAAAATCTTCAATATCTTCCAATATACACTTGATCTGGCAATGAAACTTTACTGGCAGACTTATATGACCAAAATGAACCTCCAAGAAAGAAATCAGATCATTCTGAGCACATACAAAAATTACCAAAAATAGTAACTTTCCATAAATAGCAGCTCTGCACAAAATAGCCCTTATTGAATACAAAAACAGAAATATTTTTGGGTGATGCAAGATTGCTCTTACACCCAGGATGCTCCTGCATCACTCTTTTACTTGCTATGATTGTATCTAAATCTTTTGATCCTAAAGATTTTTGTCAATATCATCATCAGAATGGTCATGATACTGAGAAGTGTTATTCTTTAAAACATAAGGTTCAAGACTTAATTGATTCTAATGACTTATCTGTTGATAATATTGATAGTAGTGGGAACAAATATGTCTCTCCTCCTAATCAAAACCGTCAAATCTATACAAATCCTTTACCTATGCATGATACTAATACCATTGCTCAGCCATCTTCTATGGAAATTGTGTATGATTTAAAGATGGATGATCTTAATCATGTTGTTAATCAAGTGGAGAATGTTGGTCAAACTGTATCTCCACCTCAACCTCAAACTTACCTTCAACCTCAAGTTCAATCTCAACCTCAACCAAAACCTAAGCCTAAATTGAAAAATCAACCTAAACCTTGAAAACAACTTAAGAATAAGAGACCTCGATAATTTTTGATTACCTTTGATGATGTTGAGACTATTAAAGCTCCTGATGGTCCCCTTTACATTTATGCTAGGATTTCTCAGAAACCTACTCATGGTTGTCTTGTTGATCCTTCATCCTTAGTCAATGTTATTACTAAAGAAAATCTTTTTATGAAAAGCTTGCAACATGATTCTTATGATACATTAGATGTGTGGATTCAAACTTGTAATGGTTTTCTTTATCCATCATTTGGTTCTATTAACTTGCCGGTTGAACTTTGTGGAAAAATTGTGAACACTACCTTTGTTGTTGTTCCTACTTCTGATCAATTTCAAGTTAAGTTTGGTTTTCCATGGGTAAATGCCATGCATGATGTCACTTCATGTATCCATAAATATCTTAAATTTGTTCATATCAACCTTCTAGGCCTAGAGATTGTGCTGCTCTTGATTTCTTTTGGCCTTGATTACCTAATTCATGTCCTCCTCAACTTGATAATCTTTTCCGTTCATATCAATCTTATAAACATCGTAAGATTCTTGAATTAAGCATACCTCTAATGGATCTTAGTCATGGTCTTTTGCCTAAACCTTCTATACCTCCTTTAATTATGGCTTCTAGTTTTGTTAATCAAGTTCCTACTATTACTGATAATCTGATTTATCTTCCTAAAGAACCTGTGAAGGATCTTGTGGTTGTTCCTCCTAGTTCTCAACCTATTTCAAGTAAAGCAAAATGTAATCGATCTACTAATGAACACCGTAAGAAGCATTGTGCTGATGCTAAAGCTCGTAATCGATGATAACTTTAAAACATTTACCTTGGCATTTGCATGTAGTCCTAAAGAGTTACCTTTTTTGTGGTGGTTCCTTATCCATGGGAAATTTGATCAAGGTTCTTCTCATAAAAAATGACTGCAATTTTTGGATTAACATTGTGTGATGGAGAATTAACACTTTCATTGTCCTCACCTTTTGTAATTTGATTTATTATTTCACCTCCAAATGAAGTAGTAGACTATACTTCTGGATTTTCCATGCTTGATGGCCGGAATTTTTTTTATATTTGTAGCATTTTTTAGTGAATCCACTTGAAGCTCCTATTTGGTTTCCAAACCCAACCCTATGATTTGGTCTTCTTCTTCTTATTCTTCTAATCTTGCCCCTTTATTGTAAAGTTTTCTCTTATTAACTAATCATCTCTCCTTAGGATTCTTGGTACTATCCTCTACCTCTACTCTATTTCTCTTGTCTCCTCTTAAATTTCTCTTCAGAATTTATTTCCAATTGAGAGCATTCTTCCACTATTCTTGGAATTTTCAGACTTATTTCATCTTGTAGGCTATAATTTAGATCATTCAAATACCTTACAACTTCATCAACATCTTTTTCCATGTGGCCTAATTTAATGCTTAGTTTGTAGAACTCCTCTACATATGTTTTCACATCCATGTATTTTTATTTCATATGTTTTTTAACCTTCTATATAATTGAATGTCATAATCAATAGGTAGGAATTTCCCCTTGAATTTTTCAGCCATTCTATCCCAAGATGTGATCTTTTCTTTTCCTTTATTCTCCCTCTCTTCTTGTACATAATCCCATCATAGGGATGGATTCCCTTTTAGTTTTTTCTTAGCAATTTTACTTGTTGCCCCTTCGACATCTCCTCAAAATCAAAATACTTATCCATTTCTCCTATCCATTCAAGGAGTTCTTCTCCATTTAGAATTCCTAAATATATTGGGAGTTCCATCTTGACCTTGGAACCATCTATCCTTACTTCCTTTAGCAATCTCTCCAACCTCATCTCTTCAACATATCGTTCTTATTCATGTTATTCTTGTGGTGTGTTTACTTCACTCACTTCTTCTTCTTCTTCTTCCCGGTCACTCAAATGTCCTATGATCACCCCCTTCTCTGATTAGTCTAAACTATTAAGAGTCTTGAATCAATGTTTTTCCTCATAGCTCTCATTTATTTGACAATATATTATCTCACCTCTCAAACTATTCTTTCCACATTTACCCTTGGAGGCATCTTGGATTCACTTCAACAATCAACTTATTTGTACTATCTTACTGATCTTCCTACTATAATACCAATTTTATGTAGAGGAAGGACTTACTTAGGCTTATCAAAACATATGGAAAAGTTCTACAATTTCAAACATAACTTGGATCATGGGCTTGTTTCTAGGAATAGTCTTGGGGCTTGTCTTGAGATATTTGAACCTACTGAAATTTATCATTTAAATGACCTTGGATAGGTTTTATATTGTGGCATAATGACCAATGAACACCTTCCACATGAAGACTTCCAACCATGCATTGATACCTTGGTTTGCATATATTGTCTTATTGAGACTTGGGATGACAATTTAAAGGGAAAAAGGCCAAAAAAAGACCACATAGATCCAAACAAAACCAATTACTTGAGGTAACCCTACAAATTATATCCTAGTGGTCTCTTGAAGTATTTTATGATGAAAAGAAATAAATGAAGCAACAATAACTGATCACTACCTATTTTTAACTCTCACACACATTCCTTCTACGATAGTCATTAAGTTTTTGACATATGTTTATCACAAGACTTAACCAAAAACTAAAATAGGTCTACGAGTCTTCTAAGAACTCTTACAACATGTAACATGAACTTTACTACACCTTTGATCTCGAGTTGATGCAATTTCATCATTGATGTACTAACACTATTTTAGACTGTTGTAAGGATAGTCACTATAAAATGTGCTTCAAATACTTTAACAAGGTATCCAATCCATTGGAACTTATTTCTAAGGCTCTCACATACCTTTTAATCACCTTCTCTTATCACAAGAAACCCAATTTACATGTGGTATTCCAAAGAGGTCTTCAAATTCCTTAGACACTCTAATCCATTAGGAATATCAAACCCACAGTCCTTCAAAAACATGTGCAAAATTAAAATTGGAGCCCTAAAAATTTAAAATATTAAAATAAATATAAATACACTCCTTTCCACCCATTTTGGGAATTTTCCACTCGTGGAAGGCCGAGTTACATAATTTTTCCTCTCATTGGTTACTCTAGGTAGGGATTTTATCAGTCTTTAAGAGAAATGCAATATATCTCAAAATACTAGATGGAATTTGATGAAACAAAAGACAAAAGAGATAATATTCACATGGTATTCAAAACCAAGAGGTTTTAGAACATTAATTAAACTGCTCAATCGATACAATAGGCTAGAGTAGGACTGATACAGGAAAATGCAATTTAAAATGCTCCAAAATAATTTAAATTCTTCCTTCCAATGTTCACCAACCCTTTGGGTCATGTTTACAAGGCCTATTTATGTTATTAAAATCATTTTTTCACATTCAAACAATACACAACTATACTTTAACAACAATTTGAAAAGTTGTCATTACAACATCGACAACATTGACAACATTTGAGCAATTTTTATATCTAATGTTTAATTTTTACCAAAACACTAAAAATGGTCCCATAGGGTCTCCAATGGTCTCAAATGACCTTAGTTTGAGAGAAAAGAGAGAAGCGGATAAGTTCAAAGGGGAAGTTTGAGAGAAAAGAGAGAAGTTAGTGCTTCCCTACCAATAGAGATTGGGGCTAGATGGATCCCTAGCTAAATACCCTTTCAACTGAACTAGCATCGGCCTGCATCCACTCACCTACTAAAACAAGGGAAAACTAAAAAAATGGGCATAATTGCATGAGGGTTCCTTTGCAAAATTGTATTATGGATAGTATCAGGTGAAGGATCTTCAACCAAATGGTTGGTCAAGGCTTGTCCTTTGATTTCTTTTTGAGAGACAAATTTGGGGTCAAATTCACGTAACATCATAACCTATTTTTCAATATGTCTAGAGAGAATTTTTTTAGAAAATAAATGTTTCAAAGGATCAAATCTTATTATGACATGAGTTTCATTATTAGGAAGATAATGTATAAAATTTTTAGTAGGAAAAAAAAAAAAATTGAGTAGAAAAAAACCAAAAAACCAAAGAAACACATTATTTATTTATTGGAGTATATCATGTTTCATAATCAAGAAAAATATACCATATATAATAGGCATGCCACTCTTTTCCATCTTAATCATGATGAGCTAACACAACTACAAGAGCATGAGAAGAAGTTTAAAGAGGAAATGGTTGATTGCGTATTAATGGTTGTAAAATAGGAGTATTGGCTAGATATTATTTCAATTCCTCAAAATATTTTTGACACTCATCATTCCACTGAAAAGTGTTATCCTTCTTTAGTAATGAAGTTATGAAAGGAATTGTGTGATCCATAAGGTCTAACATAAACCTATAGATAACTTGAATTTTTCCTTGTAAATTGTGAAGTTGTGAGATATTTTAGGGAGGTGGCATGTTAACAATAGCATCAATATTATTCGTATCCACCTCAATTTCCTTATTTGAGATAATGAATCCTAGAATTTTCCCACTATCCACTCCAAAAATACATTTTTGGGATTCGAATGCATTTTTTACTTATAGATTCATTCAAAGATTTGTCTAAGAATATTAACATGATCTTTGCGAGAAATGGGCTTAGCCAAAATATCATCAACATAGTCTTTTAGGATTTTATGTATGTAATAATGAAGGATAAGCTTCATAGCATGTTGATAAGTAGCACCAATGTTATTTAATCCAAAAGGAATAACAACCCAACAAAAATTTCCCCATGGTGTTATGAAAGAAATCTTATATTGATCTATATGAGGAATGAAAATTTGATTCTATCTAGAAAAAATATCCATAAAGGATAATAAAGCATGTCTAGTTGTGAAGTCAACTATCATATCAATATTTGGAAGTGGAAAATAGTCTTTGAGAGGATTTGTTGAGATCACAAAAGTTAGTACACATTCAAATTTTATTCTCTCCTTTAGACACAATAATGTTTTATATCCAAGGAGAATAATCAATAGGATGAGTAAAACCGGTGTCAAGGAATTTTTCAATTTCAACCTTGACAATTAAATAAATCTTAGGGTTCATCTTTCTAATCTTTTTCTTTACTAGTTTATCATTATGAAACAAGACAACATTATGAGTAAAATTTTTAGCATGAATTCTAGGCATGTCAAAATAGGTCCAAGTAAATATATCTAGGAATTCATGAAGAGAAGAAAGCTATTTTTGTTCATATTTATTTAAATATTTTCCAATCTTTATTACCTTCTACTTATTTTAAGGGTCCATTTGTACATCAATTGTTTTGGTTATCAAGAGATTACTTTGTCGAGGAACATCCATAGGCAAAGGAAACTTATGTATCTTCTCTATAGTGACATCTTCCCCAAAGAAGGATTCTCTATTTAAACAAGAGGAAAAACCATGATTATGGTGATAGAAGGGAATATTATCATAAGCTCGTAAGAACCTAGCTAAGGCATCATCTCCACTAAAAGTATCAAGTGGAGATATATTAGAAGTGTAATCAATATCATGAGATGAGGATTAACAAGAGAAAGAGGTTCAAAGAATAAGGTAATATTGACATTAAGGAAGGTTTTGAGACTATTTAGGAGAATTAAAAGGATCCTACCCAAGGAAAAAATAATGCTCATCACCATAACTTTCCAAAGGCACTCAAATTCCTTGTTCATTCACACCACACCCATTACCACAAAATCTATTTTTAGCTAGAAAAGGCCATAACAAGAGGATCATAACAAGAGGATCATAACTAGGATCTAGTGTTGGAAACTGTAATTGAAACAATTGTTGTATTGTCATTGATGTCAAACCTTCACTGGTAAGACAATTTCTATCTAAGAAAGTACTATATCTATTGGTTGATGCAAAGGATTAGGGAAAGGGAGATAACTATAGCACCTAAGGAAAGGTTGAGTTATTTGATACTTCAATGAGTACTTGATTATTTGGCACTATGATGAGATAATGTATTGTTTATCTGAGTAAGAAGAAAGAAAGAAAATTAGGCTTAACTAAGAAAAAGTGAAGAAATATAGTTTAAGCCGAGTGATGTTAGTGTCAATCGAGCACTAGTATATGTCGTGTAAATCTAGTGTTGACCGAACATCAGTTTATGCTGAGTGACAGGAAATTATCGAGCAAGATAGTGTTAGCTGAGGAAGACAATTTGAAGAGGTGACTGAGTTATATAGTGATGAATGAGGAGATGAACACAGTATTGACCTAACGTTAACAATTTAAAATTGGAGGAAGAATTCTGATTTCTAGCTGACAATTGAATTCTTGGGTTATGTAAATCGTGTTGACTTTATTAATTGATTGTATGGAGAATTTAATGCATGGTAAATCATTTTATTATGATTTCAATGAGGAGATTGAAGATTTTTCTAGAAGGATGTATGAAGGAATTAAATGTGTGATGCAGGAGCACCCTAAATGAACTAAGTGTTCCTTTGGCACTAAGAGTTTCCATCAAGGTCCTTAGAGGCCTCTAGTCTTGTTTGAATAATGGGTTAATCATTGGAATCCTTTGTAAGACCATAGTCCCAAGATTGGCATCCTACAAGCCCTTGGTCAACTACTAGTCATGATTGTCCAAAAACCCAAGTTATTTTTATGTTTTTCTGTTTGGATCCTCTAGGGATCACATAAATTAGTTTGGGACCAAGTTTGGTCACTTAGGATAAAAGTTGCAAAATATTGCAACAAAAGTTGTAAATAACCCCCCAATGGTCTGTTGGTTTGAAAATTAGTTTGTAACCGATGGGGGAGGCCTTCATAAGCCCTACTAGGTGGGTGGAAGGTAGAGAATGATGTAATTTGGCATTTTGAAATCAATAAAATATACCCATTTTCTTGCAATTCTGAGTATCAGAAAATTCATATGGATGTGTACGGAAGCTGGGGCATGAGAGACTAATATTTTTGGTTGTATCTATGAGTTGGTCTCATTTATTGTAGATCACATGTTTTGATTCATTGGGTGTTGAAAGTTATTTAAGTTTTAGTTCCTAGTTTTCCAGATTAAAGCCCTGAACCAAGGTTTCGACAAAAATTGTGCATAATTCACAATTCCACCATGGGAATTTGATGAACCTTGGTGGAATTCATGTTTTTAATGTGTTCTTTAAGATCTTGTAGGCACAGGTCCTCAACTTGTAGGGAGATGGGTTTTTGCTAATGCCCTAGGTGTACATACTCTAAGTGTGCACCTTTCTGAAGTTTGACACCAGTCCACACAACTCACCATTGGATAATCATCAAGATCTGTGACTTGGAACTTCTTAGTCTCATATGTTCCCTCACATGATCCAAGAATTGGATTTGGATTTGGGTGTACGGGAAAGGTACTTGTAGTGCAAACCAGAGCCTAATTAGGCCTAGTTCCAAGGTGAAACCAACATTTCATCATGTCTTGTCTTCATAGTGAAGTCTTGCGCTCTTAGAATGTTGTGTTAGGCCCAAAAGGGTATCAAAAACTATGATTAGTTTTTAGGGTTGTGTGGAATAGCATGTTCATAGTTAGCATTTATGCTTTTGAAAGGCTACAAGCCTAAAACTGGCTCAGTAAGGCTAATATGTCTAAACTGAGTTCTCTATTGTATATGAGTAGTTGCACTCTTGTGTTAGGAACCTAAATAGACCAAGGAAATGTGTATGGTCACCCCTGGTTCTCATTGTAATGTTTGGGGAAATACTTTACAAAATAACCTAAGTGTTTGGTTGCCGACTAGTGATTAGTTGGGCTTGGAAGACTTGACATGTCTTAGTGATTGAGTACCTTATAGATTAAGTTGTGATAACCTAGAAAAAAGTCATTTCCTACACTTGTGATAAGTGTGAGAGGCACTTACTATTGGGGAACTTACTTGCAGTTCCTACCTAGAACCTTTTGAGGTTTTGTTGGAGGACTAGTTTGGTCCTTGTCCATGCTTCTGGCTGCCCACTTTGCATCAAGTGGTATCAGAGCTATGTCTTCTCTTGAGGATGAAGATATTCCTACAAGGGTTACTAATATGGAACTAGCAAGGATAGTGAGGGAACAAAAGGTAGCGAATGTAGCCCTAACAAAGAGGCTCCAAGAACTTGAGAAGAAGGTAGATAAGGATAAAGAGGATGGGTCTGAAAATGAAGAAGGGAGTGAAGAGGAGGAAGACAGTCCTGATCAGAACATCCCTACAGAGAAAAGGCCTCTCATTGATGCCTTAAAATCCACGGGGAGAAGAACCATGGAGGAAAAGATAGGCTTACCGGTCTTCAATGGTAAGATGAATGCAGATTTGGCCTTGGATTGGATAGAGGCCTTGACAACATTCTTTGAATGTGAGGACATCCCTGAGAAACAAAGGGTAAAGATGGCAAGATCCAAGTTGAAGGGAGCAGCCCTAACTTGGTGGAACTTCATCCAAATAGAGAGGGTAAAGAATGGGAGGAGCATGATAAATTCATGGAACAAAATGATAGCCCTGATCAAAGAAACATATGTGCCTAAAGATTATGGGGTACAAATCCATAGGAGGAAGCAAAGTCTAAAGAAAAAAGACATGGATGTAGGCTCATACACTGAGGAGTTCCTAAGATTATGCATGAAGACAAATGTGGCAGAAGATGAAGAAGAAAAATTAGCAAGATATATGAATGGTCTGAAAGTATCCATTCAAGAGGAACTTAGGCTACACTTCCCTACCATAGTCAACAAGTTCTATCAAATAGAACTAAAGGTAGAGGAGAAATGGAAAAGAAAGCATGAGTTTGGTAAGGGAAAGACCAATGACAATGGGAAGAACTTTAGAGGATAAGGAACCTCTTGGAACAAGGGAAAAAATGGTGGTAGCAGCAGTAGAACCCCTGACTAAGGAGACAAAGAAAATAATGATTCAAACTCAAGAGGGAACTAAAGAGGAAGGAGACCCTTCAATAGAGGAAGAACAAACAAAAGAAGAGGAAATGGACCCCTAAAGTGCTTCTACTAAAATCAGCTGGGACACCATGCGAGAAGATGCCTTGAGAAGAGGAACAATAACAATCAAGGTGAGCGAAGAGCACAACTCATTCAAGAGCACAAACAAGAAGACAATGCAGATATAAGGGACTTGGAACTAGAAGGAGTATGTTTGATGATGAGACAAGTGTTTCTTCAAGTGCCACAGAACCAAGAGCCTCCAAAAAGGAAAAACCTCTTCAGAACAAAGATCAAATGCCATGGGAAGGTATGTAACTTACTCATTGATTTTGGTTCAACTGAAAACTTGGTATCTAGTGAAATGGTTCAAAAAATAAATCTTCCGAAGAAGCCACATCCTTTTCCCTATCATGTCTCTTGGCTAACTAAAGGTCAACAAACCTTAGTAACTAAACAAGCATGGATAGAGTTTTCTATTATAGACTTTAAAGATAAAGTTCTTTGTGATGTTGTTGAAATGGATGCTTCCCACATCCTTCTAGGTAGGCCTTGGAAATTTGATGTAGATGCCATACACCATTGTAGGAAGAACACCTACTCCATCACTAAAGATGGGAAAATCTTCACTATGAAGCCCTTGCCTAATAACAAATCTGAGAAAGAACCTATTGTCATCATCATGGGAGAGAAAGAAATGTTGAAAACATTGAAGGAACTTGAAACATAAGCTTTTGTCCTAATCTCTAAACCTAAGGATAACATAAGGTTTGATAAAGAGGATCCTATACCAAATGAAGTCAAGGAACTACTTGGAAAATACAGTGATGTCACTGCTAGTGACCTGCCCACAAGCCTCCCTCCCTTAAGAGATATCATTCATCAAATTGACTTGATACTTGGTTCATCCCTGCCCAACAAGGCCCCATACAAGATGACACATTCACAACATGCAGAGATTGCAAGACAAGTTGGTGACTATTAGAAAAAGCACTGATTTAGAAAATCCTCAACCCATGTGCTGTCCCATTAGTCCTAGCCCCTAAAAAGGATGGAAAATGGAGGTTGTGTACTGATAGTAGAGCCCTAAATAAAATTACTATAAGGTATAGGTTCCCAATCCCAAGAATGGAGGATTTACTTAATAAATTAGGCACTGCTGGTTATTTCACAAAAATGATTTAAAATCAGGTTATCACCAAATTAGGATAAAGTCGGGAGATGAATGGAAGACAACATTCAAGACAACTGAAGGTTTGTTTGAGTGGCTTGTTATGCCATTTGGCTTGAGCAATGCTCCAAGTACATTCATGAGGCTCATGAATGATATTTTCATTGATTTTATTGGCAAGTTTGTGGTCATATATTTGGATGACATTCTAATTTATAGTCATAGAAAAGAGGAACATCTTGATCATGTGGAATAGGTTTTGAAGAGACTCCATCACCACAAGTTAGTGATTAACTTGGAAAAGTGTATGTTTATGAAGAAGGAACTTATTTTCCTAGGATTTGTCATCTCCAAAGGCACTCTCAAAATGGATCTAGAAAAGGTTGCAGAAATCATCAATTGGCCTACACCAAAGAATCAAGGTTATGTTAGAAGTTTTCATGGCCTTGCAACTTTTTATAGAAAATTTATTAAAAATTTAAGTCATGTGTGTTCTCCTATGTTGGACACAATAAAAGGTGGTAAAAAGACTAAGTTTATATGGACCAAAGAGGCTAATGATTCCTTCCAATACCTAAAGAATAGAGTTTCTCAATATCTAATCCTCACTCTTCCTAATTTCAATAAAGTGTTTGAAGTGGAGATAGATGCAAGAAACTTGGCCATAGGTGTAGTCTTAAGCCAAGAAGGTAAGGTTGTAGCATTTTTCTCAGAAAAATTAAATGATGTGAAGAAAATATATTCTACTTATGATTTAGAACTATATGCCATGGTCCAAGCACTTAAGAAATGGAGGCATTACCTACTTCCTAAGGAGTTTATAGTCTTCACTGATAACCATGCATTGAGTTTTTTGAATACTCAAGATAAACTAGTTGTGAAACACATCAAGTGGATGGAACAATTGTAGGCTTACACCTTCAATATAAAAGACAAAATGGGAGTGGCCAATAAAGTGGCTGATGCTCTTAGTAGGAGAGTTGGAGTGATTGAAGAAATTCAGCTTCAAAGTGTGGGAATTAACTCACTAAAGTAGTTATATGCAGGAGATCCAGATTTTGGAGAAGCCTTTAAGGTATGCACAAACTTAACAGGGAGATATCACACTGATTTTTGTGAATTTCTAATTCAAAATGGTCTTTTGTTTAAGGGAGCTCAGTTGTGCATCCCTAAATGTTCCTTGAGAACAAATATCATCAAAGAGAAGCACTGTGGTGGCTTAGGTGGTCACTTTGGAATAGATAAAACCACTGATCTAGTAAAAAGAAGTTATTTTTGGCCAAGAATGGGGAATGAAGTCAAGAATTTTGTCAAATCTTGTACTATTTTCCAACAAGAAAAAGGGGTATCCACTAATCAAGGACTATACCAACCCCTATCAATTCCCTTTAGGCCATGGGAATCAATCTCAATGGATTTTGTAATGGGTCTGCCAAGAACAAAATAGGGTCATGACATCATTTTTTTCATTGTGGATAGGTTTAGTAAGATGGTACATTTTGTACCTTGTAAAAGCACTAATGATGCCTCTCACATTGCTCATCTCTTCTTTAAAGAGGTAGTGAGAATTCATGGTCTTTCTAAGAATATAGTTTCAAACAGAGATGTGAAGTTTCAAGGACATTTTTGGAGGACTTTGCACAAGAAACTAGGCACAAACTTGACCTACAATTTAGCCTACCACCCCCAAATGGATGGATAGTCAGAGGCGGTCAATAGGTCACTTAGAAACCTATTAAGATGCCTAAAAAAATAGTACAATTAGAGTTGGGACATGATACTTCCCCAAGCAGAATTTGCATTCAATGATTCATTAAATAGGTCCACTGGTAAGACACCTTTTCAAACAGTGTATGGACTCCATCCTAAAGGTCCTTTGGATCTGGTAGACTTACCACATGACTTTAGAGTCAGTTCTTAAGGACAAGAGTTGGCAGAACTCATCACCAAGGTATAGGTAGAGGTAAAACAATCATTTTAGCAGTCCACCATGAAATACAAAGAGCAGGCTGACAAGAGAAGAAGATAAGTTCACTTCAAGATAGGAGACAAAGTTTGGGCATAATTAAGGAAGGAAAGAATCCCTAAAGGTAGATATTAAAAGCTACACATGAAGAAGATTGGACCTTGCACCATCCTCAACAAGATGGGTGAAAATGCCTATGAAATCTCATTACCCCCTACTTTACTAATTTCTCCTATATTTAATATTGCAGACCTTACCCCTTACAAATGTTTTGCAGATGTTTCTAATGTGCAGGGTTCACATGCTGAAGATAATGGAGACTATGTGACAGTGTTGGCATTAAGTATGTTTGTCATTAGTAACAAAACTTATTTAGACTTTGTATGTTTACCGAGCAGATAGGACAGTATTTACCGAGTAGATAGGATAGTGTTTACTGAGCAGACAGGACAGTGTTTACCGAGTAGATAGAATAGTGTTTACCGAACAGACAGAGATTCACAGTGCTTACCGAGTTATCATTAATGAGTGATGAAATGAGCAGTGTTTACCGAGCGCCAGCATGGTAAAAAGGGAATTCAATTTCTACCGAGTGACACTATATCTACCGAGTCTCTAGTATATATTGAGTTTGAAACTACAACCGAGTGGTTAGTATGGACCGTACCTCCACTTCTACCAAGAGCATGATCATGCCGAGTAACGTAGTGGATGCCGAGTATCAAAAATTCACTGAGTTAGTTTATAGTAATTGAGTAACTATATTTGGGCCGACTCAGTAATATTTGTGTTAGCTTGTTTAAGAGCCGACTTTGTAATTATTTTATAATTATTTTGGATTGATATATAAACATTGTTTTGTATCATATCCAAGGTGAAAAAAGGAGCGAGAAGTGTGAAAAAGAGAAGAAAGGTAGAGATAAGAAAATTACAAAGTGTTACAGCAGTATAAGGAGTAGCAAAGATATATCTATCACAGAAGGTGATCAATACATCAAAGAATCTCAATCAGCAAGTACAGTCACAAGTAAGAGATCTACTGTTTCATCCTAATAGGTGAATTAGCTTAAAATCCTTTAACCAAGTAGACTTAACAGTCTTTGTAAAATCTCTTAACTAAGTGCATACTTCATTGTATGTTTGTAAATCCTCTAACAAGGTGGACCTAGCAGTCCTTATTGCTCCTAACAGGGCAGATCATCAGAAGTGATCATTGTAAGCCTTAACCGGAAAACTTTATACTACAATATTGAAGTTTAGTGGGTATCATTCCCACCCCAGTTTTACTTTCTATTTGGAAGGTTTCTGGGTCACCAAATCTCTGTGTTCAAAGTGTTATGAATGTTTTATTCTTTCTATTACTCATGCATGCAGTTAGCTTATTAATCTAAATGTTATTTGGAATATGGTTAAGATTTGAATTTGTTAAAAGTTTTGAAGTTACTGATTCACCCCTCCCCTCTCAGTAACTTGGCTAGTCTTGAATATTTCCAACAATTGGTATCAAAGCTTTGTGGTTCTCAGGATAAAGTTTGACAGCTTGAGAAAAGATTCAGGACAATGGAGATATTCACACTTAACAAAGTAATTGAGAATGAAAAGATAGATCTAGAAATGGCCATAGCTCAACTCAAGGAAGCAAAAGAGCATCTTTTTCAATCCCTAAAAAGAAGGAAGGAACTTGCAAATCAGATGAATGACCACCAGTATGTTGAAGAAAAGATTGAAGATTTTTTCCCTTCAAGCAGCTCAGATGAGGTAAACAATGCAATCAAAGAACTTCTAGAAAAGAATGGATCTCTGCAAGAAGAAGTAAGAAAATTGAAAAGAGAATAGGAAATTCAGTCAACAAGATTCTATGAAATCTTAGAACAAAGAAACAAGATGAAAGATGAAATAGATGGAAAGAACAATGAAATCCAGAATTAAACTCTTCAGCTAGAAAACCTTATTGATCAAGTCTCCAATACAAATGAAGAAATCTTGACTTTGAGATTAGAAAATGAAAATATAAGAGAGGAGTTGAGATCTGAAAAGCAAATCAATTTAAGATTGGTGAATGACCTAGACACTGAAAGGCAAATCAATGAGAGAATGTTGAAATCTCAAGAAGATATAAATCAGGTGTATGAACGAAACCTTCATAAGAAAAAAGGAAAAGTAGGACTTGGATACACAGAGGAAGGTGAATCCTCCAAACAAGGTACTCAAAAGAATCAAAAACCCACTTGTAATCACTGTGGAAAAATTGGTCATACTTCAAACAAATGTTGGAACAATGGAAAAGCATAATTCAATGGAAAATCCCACAATTACAATCAGCATGGTCATAAAGCAAATGAATGCAAGGAGAAACCAAGATTTAAAGGCAAATGTCACAAATGTAACAAGCAAGGTCACAAGGCAGAACTAAAACACTCAATCCAGCAGAACAGATTGTGAAAGCAATATTTGGTTGGGATTACAACACTTGGTGTAGGTGTCATTACTATGGAGAATATGGACACATTGGCATGAATTATGTAAGACATCACTTGAGAAAAAGGGAAACTACCATAAGATGTTATAAATGCACGAAGCTTGGTCACATAGCTAAAAATTGCACGAATTCAGGAAAAGTTGAAGATGAAAAGAAAGCAAAAGCAGATAGCATCAGGAAGTAGATGAGACAACAGTGGATTCCTTAACCTACCAAGAAAACTAGTCCAAGTAATGAAGTCACTCATGAAGAGGGTGGCTCTATCAATTCTAACTAAGTCTCCAAGAAAGCACTGGAACTGTATCTTCATAGACATATTCCAAAATAGTTCCAGAATTGAAAGGAAGAAAGATCCAAATCAATATGCAAGATACAGTAGGATCACAAGAAGGTCGGTATCAGTTATCACCGAGCAAGGTCGGGAGTAACCTAATTTCATATGGTTACCGAGTAAGGTCGGAGCAGTATGAATTCGTATGTTCTCTGAGTTGTGGAATCTTCATCGAGAAATTAATGCATAGTGGATGACAGTCTTTCAAATTCAATACCCTAATTCCTACGGAGCATTAATGAAATTTTTTTAACAAAAAGCATGAAATTGAGTTCATTCTTCACCGTGAATATCAGCATATTGAGTAGAGAAATTTCTAGTGCGATCAAGCGATTCGAAGCAAAATTTTGCAGCAGAAATTTCTTCAAAGAATTTTTCTTTTTCTACTGAGCTACCATGGCATCATCCAGCACCAAAGTAAAGAAAGGTTTGGAAATGTTAGTTCAAGGAGAATGGAAAGCACCAGATTTCAAACTCGTGCCCGTGATTGCAGAAACCCTAGACCTGAGTGGAGCTCAATCTCAAATTCCTCCAAAGGTACTTCTTGTAAATGACATTCACAGTCATTTTAAAGGTACAATTCAAGAGCTTGGAACCCTAGAGATAGATGTTGTTCATGATGAACTATGTGTTGATGGTGTTCTCAAACTGGAACATAAACATTTGGAAGATAAGGGTTTGACACATTTCACCCACTTGCCTCAGAGTTTCCAGATAAAATGGATTAGATATATCCTAAGCCGAGTGCATGAAGGTAAAATTTGGATTGAGCAACCAGGGGAAATAATAAAGAAGATGATTCATCAAATCACTGGTCTTCCCATGCTTGCCAAGGCTAAATCTACAAAAACCCTAAGTTGGGTAGAGCTGGAAAAGAAAACCCTAGCCGAATGGGACGGTAGAGGTATGAGAATAAATAGTATTACCGATGTAGAACTAAAATTTGGCACATATGTCATAGCACACAAGATATACAGTTCAAGTCAACAGAATAGTGTTCCATGTGAAGTATTTGACCTAGCCTATAAAATTGTGAAGAACAATCTGACATTTGACCTAGCAGATTTATTATTGAAATAGTTCAACAAGAATATGGAGAGCATCCAAACCTCAAAGAACAATCCATGTAAGTTTGGCTCGCTGTTGGTTTGTTTATTTTTCTATGCTCAAAAGTTTTTCCCATCAAAAGGCACAGTAAAATGGAGAAAGGATGTGCCTATTCTTTATCAGATAAATGAGTACATTGCAGAAATGGGTGAGAATTTTGCAAGCATAATGGATAACTATTTTGAATCTTTTAAAGAAAAGATGAATAACAGATTCCAGATTCCACGAAAGTTGGTGGAAGATTATAAAGATGATATTTGTTTCATGGTTGATTGTGATAGAGTATACATTCAGGCAGTAAGGCCTAGGATTGTATGGGTGAAACCTCTTCCTTATGAGGTAAACATTGATGAGACAAAGGATATAATTGAAGCCCTAGTAAATCAACCTGTTGATCCAAAGGCTCCATACTTTGGAACATATGATGAAGCTAAGGTAAGAATTGAGCTAAGCATAAAACTTCCACAGGCGGTTAACAAAAGAAAAAAGAGGATGGCCAAGATGCAATCTAGCACACCTCTAATGTTAACCGAGGGCAAAGGAGAGGATATTGTAGAAGAAGAAGAAAAGGATGAGAGTAAAGAAGAACAAGTGCCTGTAAAGAAGAAAGGAAAGGTAACTATCACCAAGGAACCCGAGCAACCCACTACAATATTCACAAGGAAAAGATCAAGGGACAAGGCAGGTAAAGTCAATGATGATATAGTACTCAAAAGGCCTCCTCCCTCATTTGAACAAAATATTAAGGATTTGAGAGAAGGATCTGGAATTGCAAATTTCAAATCTCTCAAATATGAAACAAGGTCACAGGTAGAGCAGCAGGAAATTGAAGATGCTGTTATTGAGAAAATGGGAAAATGGAAGTACTCACCTGATGGTATGGCTTCTCAAATCCTAGGAGTCTTATTAAACCATGTCAAGATGAGATGGTCCAATGCAAGGCAAATTGTCAAGGACATATATGCTCAAAACTTAAGATAGTTGATGCCAAGTTTGAAAAATGATGAAATAAATAAGGCATTGATAGAAAATGAGTGCAAGATGACACTAAAATTCAACAGTTGTTTGATTTTGATCAAGGATATAGAGTCACTTGTGAAAAGTGTAGAATCTACTTGGAAAAACATCTATCATCTTCACAAACTGAGTACTGAAACTATGATAATTAAAGATATTGAAGATGACAGTGATGAAGAAGAAGAAGAAGCAGTTCAAATTGATAATGTTGAGATAGAAGAAGCCACTGAGGAAGCTAAGAAGAATGTTGAGGAAGATGATCCAGTTCGGATAGCTGCAAAGGTAATTGCCTCACTTCCTCACTCTCCAGTAAAAATTGCTACATCTAGCCCAGAGAAAACTTCAAGTGTGATTGTGACAACACCTGTAGATGCATCAAATGTCCAATCATCACTAACACAGCTCAATTTATCAATGATAGAAGTGGCTACCACTTCATCTACCGAGCTTCTGCCTCCTTCCACTGAGTTGTAGTCTCCAGCGCCATCTACAGTGCCTTCTTCAGTTTTGAATACCTCAATAAGTACTTCAGATTCTACAGTTGTAAATACTTCAGTTTTTGGTTTATCAAGTATTCTAGTTAGCATTCCATCAGTTGGAAGTTTATCATTTTTCACTACAAGTCCTACTGTGTCTACAATAATTTCTACTACAAAGGCAATAAGTATAAAGACTCAACCAAGTACAAAATTTTTGAGTAAGAATATAGAAGAGGATATAGATTTAGATGAGGAGATAGAAATTCCCCAATTAGATTTTGCAAACCTCACAGCAGACCAAATGAAAATAGTTGGTGAACTCCTCTAGAAGAAAGCAAAGCAGAAGAAACTAAAAGAAGAAAGAGATAAGGAATATAAGATCATTGAGGATGCCAAGAATATTTTGACAGAAGCAATAGGTGTTGAAGTTGATTCCTCTCAACAAATTTTGTTACAGTTGGCAGAGGTAGTAAAAAAGTTCAATGAGGATTCTTCTGGATTAGATAAGTTTCTTGAGAAGGCTGAGAAGAAGTTTGAAAATAAAGTGCTTGAGCACATTGCTCAGCAAATAGCTATCAATCAGGCAGGGTTATCTTCAGTTTTGACTAGCATTGAGTCCTCCTATTCCAAGGTAACATCATTTTTTGTCAAAGTATGTAATGTTGCCGAGTTCTCAAAGGAGATTAAAGACAAAATAAATAAGATTGATGAGGATCTGAAGATTAGTGCACAAAAGTTGCAAGTTGAACCTAGTTCAAGCTCTGCACATCATATGACAGTCAGATTCCTATCTGATAAGTAGTCAGAGTTATTGAGAGAAGATGCAAGGATCAGGTCAACATTAATAGATATTTAGAACATGATCCTTCTCATCATGGATATAATGCAGAACCATATTGCACACTCAAAAACATTGATCCATGATAATCAGTTTTCAATTGCAGATCACATGTTGAACTCTCTACAGAAGTCCAAGTTGCACTCCATTCGTGCAAGATTCTACAAGAAAATTGGGATAGAACTCTAGCACTAATTGGAAAGGTACATTCTGATTTTATCTCACATTTTGGTATCTTCATGTAAAATATTTGTATATACACCTTTGGCATTATTGTCAAAAAGGGGGAGAAAGTATATAAGATATGTAAGATATGAAAGGGGGAGAAAGTATATGAGAGAAATAGGAAATATAAGTATGAAGTGAAATAAGATATTTGTATATATACTGTATGGGGGAGACATGAAATGTATATACAACAGTATGACAAAGATAAATTTTTGAAAAATCAAAAACAGATTCAGCATGATTTTTTGGGCAATAAGTGTTTTTGTCACTAATGCCAAAGGAGGAGATTTTTGGCATTAATTATGTTTGTCATTAGTAACAACACTTATTCAGACTCTGTATGTTTACCGAGCAGACAGGACAATGTTTACCGAGCAGATAGGACAGTGTTTACTGAGCAGATAGGACAGTGTTTACCGAGTAGATAGAATAGTGTTTACCGAATAGACTGAGATTCACAGTGCTTACCGAGTTATCATTAATGAGTGATGAAATGAGCAGTGTTTACTGAGTTCCAACATGGTAAACAAGGAATTCAATTTCTACTGAGTGACACTATATCTACCGAGTCTCCAGTATATACCGAGTTTGAAACTACAACCGAGTGGTTAGTATGGACCGTGCCTCCACTTCTACCGAGAGCATGATGATGCTGAGTAACGCAATGGATGCCAAGTATCAGAAAGTCACTGAGTTAGTTTGCAGTAACCGAGTAACTATATTTGGGCCGACTCAGTAATATTTGTGTTAGCTTGTTTAAGATCTGACTTTGTAATTATTTTATAATTATTTTGGATTGATATATAAACATTGTTTTGTATCATATCCAAGGTGAAAAAAGGAGCGAGAAGTGTGAAAAAGAGAAGAAAGGTAGAGATAAGAAAATTACAAAGTGCTACAATAGTATAAGGAGTAGCAAAGATATATCTATCACAGAAGGTGATCAGTACATCAAAGAATCTCAATCAGCAAGTACAGTCACAAGTAAGAGATCTACTATTTCATCCTAACAGGTGAATCAGCTTAAAATCCTTTAACCGGGTAGACTTAACAGTCTTTGTAAAATCTCTTAACTGAGTGCATACTTCATTGTATGTTTGTAAATCCTCTAACAAGGTGGACCTAGCAGTCCTTACTGCTCCTAACAGGGCAGATCATTAGAAGTGATCATTGTAAGCCTTAACTGGCAAAATTTATACTACAGTATTGAAGTTTAGTGGGTATCATCCCCACCCCAGTTTTACTTTCTATTTGGAAGGTTTTTGGGTCACCAAATCTCTGTGTTCAAAGTGTTATGAATGTTTTATTCTTTCTGTTACTCATGCATGTAGTTAGCTTATTAATCTAAATGTTATTTGGAATATGGTTAAGATTTGAATTTGTTAAAAGTTTTGAAGTTACTGATTCACCCCTCCCCTCTCAGTAACTTGGCTAGTCTTGAATATTTCCAACAGACAGATCTCCCACAAAGAAAACCAATGGAGTTAGAGAAAATTCTGAAAACCAAAGTGCTAAAACAAATAAGGAATAATAAGTACATGTAGTACTTAGTGAAATGGAAAGGACTCCCTCCAATTGATGCTACTTGGATGACCGAGGATCATATCAAACTACATGGCACCACTATTGACTAGTTAACCTCAAGTGGGAACTTGAGTTCAAATCTCATGGGGAGTATGGTACAAGAGCACCCTAAATGAACTAAGTGTTCCTTTGGCACTAAGAGTTTCCATCAAGGTCCATAGAAGCCTCTAGTCTTGTTAGAATAATGGTTTAATCATTGGACTCCTTTGTAAGACCATAGTCCCAAGATTGGCATCCTATGAGCCCTTGGTCAACTACTGGTCATGATTGTCCAAAAACCCAAGTTGTTTTTATGTTTTTCTATTTGGATCCTCTAGGGATCACATAAATTAGTTTGGGACCAAGTTTGGTCACTTAGGATAAAAGTTGTAAAGGTTCCGAGCAACTTTGACAACTTTGTTAAAAGTTGTAAATAACCCCCCAATGGTCTGATGGTTTGAAAATTAGTTTGTAACCAATGGGGGTGACCTTCATAAGCCCTACTAGGTGGGTGGAAGGTAGAGAATGATGTAATTTGGCATTTTGAAATCAATAAAATATAACCATTTTCTTGCAATTTTGAGTATCAAAAAATTTGTACGGATGTGTACGGAAGCCTAGGCATGAGAGGTTGATATTTTTAGTTGTGTCTGTGAGTTGGTCTCATTTATTATAGATCGCATGTTCTGATTCATTGGGTGTTGAAAGTTATTTAAGTTTTAGTTCCTGGTTTTTTTGGATTAAAGCCATGAACCAGGGTTTCGGCAAAAATTGTGCATAATTCATCATTCCACCATGGGAATTTGATGAACCTTGGTGGAATTCATGTTTTTAATGTGTTCTTTAAGATCTTTCAAGCCCAAGTCCTCAACTTGTAGGGAGATGGATTTTTGCTAATGCCTTAGGTGTACATACTCTAAGTGTGCACCTTTCTGAAGTTTGACACTAGTCCACACAACTCACCATTGGATAATCATCAAGATCTGTGACTTGGAAATTCTTAGTCTCATATGTGCCCTCACATGATCCAAGAATTGGATCTGGATTTGGGTGTACGGGAAAGGTACTTGTAGTGAAAACCAGAGCCTAATTAGGCCTAGTTCCAAGGTGAAACCAACATTTCATTGTGTCTTGTCTTGACAGTGAAGTCTTGCACTCTTAGCATGTTGTGTCAAGACCAAAAGGGTATCGAAAACTATGATTAGTTTTCAGGGCTTTGTGGAATAGCATGTTCATAGTTAGCATTTATGCTTCTGAAAGGCTACAGGCCTAAAACTGGCTCAGTAAGGCTAATATGTCTAAACTGAGTTCTGTATTGTATATGAACAGTTGTGCTCTTGTGTTAGGAACCTAAATAGACCGAGGAAATGTGTATGGTCACCCCTGGTTCTCATTGTAACATTTGGGGAAATACTTTGCAAAATAAGCTAAGTGTCTGGTTGCCGACTAGTGATTAGTTGGGCTTGGAAGACTTGACAGGTCTCAGTGATTGAGTACCTTATAGATTAAGTTTTGATAGCCTAGAAACAAGTCATTTCCTAAACTTGTGATAAGTGTGAGAGGCACTTACTATTGGGGAACTTACTTGTAGTTCTTACCTAGAACCTTTTGAGGTTTTGTTGGATGACTAGTTTGGTCCTTGTCCATGCTTCTGGCTACCCACTTTGCATCAATGTGTGTGTGTGAAAATTATACCTAGCTAGAGACACAACACTTCAGTAGAACATTAGAGGTTAGCAAAATCAAAATCTGCAAGTAATTGAAACTAAGCTAACCAGGCGATTTACTGCCTTCTAGTAGGTGCGAGTATGATGTTCTCAGATTGAAATTGAGATTAGTGACAATGCAACACCTAAATGAAGGATTTGAATGCAAAAGAATGAAAAATTGTATGAATGTAGATTAATCTATTTTTTTGGATTTTGTATGCAATTAGGATGAAAAACTTGAATGAATCTAATCTAGAATGAATCAAAATGATATGCAGATTATTCTAAGAATGATATGAATAAATGAATGCTATGATATGAAAACTATGCAAAACTATGACCAACAATGAAAGATCTCACAAATCGCCTGTCGCAAGTGCTTAATCCTTCAATCACAAATTTGCCATAGTAATTGTGCAAATTTGAGGGTTGATAATTCTAAAGAGCTGAGCCTTGTTTTTATAGAAATCTAGGGCTTGAGGATGCATTGAGAAAAGCCATAAATCACTCTTGATAAACTCAGGTTGATTTTCGAGTTAACAAGAAATTAAGAATAAATAAACTCACAAAATCATGCAAATCATGCAAAAATAGCTTTTTAACTCAAATCAGAAGTTTAGATCAACTTTCAACTCAAAATAGATGTTGAGTTTCCAAAAGATAACAACTTGAATTGATTTTCTGATTTGAAGTTTAATTGCTCTTCGAATGTGCATAATAATTATGAATTAATTAAATAAATAAAGTGATTTATCTTCAACTTAACTAATTTTGAAATAAAATAATTGATTTATGGGTTAATCAATTATTAAATCAAACTTTTATTCAAAAACTATATTATTAAATATTGACAATTGACATTAATTAATTAAATAGGAATTTAATCAATCAGTCATGAGATTTTTGATTTATTGTCAAAATTAAATAATACAATTTAAGAATAAATTGAATTAAATTTAATTAAATAATTAAGTGATAGTATTAAATTTGATTAATTAAATATTCATAATATTCAATTAATCAAACTTTAGGATAAATAGGATTTATCGCCAAATAATGTTGGAGATTTGCCAGCAGGCCAGTACTGACTGTATGTTTGTCATTGATGAAAACATATGGAAAGTAGCATGTGTGGAAGTCTTATGTAGTAAGCTTTTAGTATTTGTAGCATGGACATGATATCAACATGATATCATGGGCGCAAAGGTTAACTGTTAGTACATACAGTTATATAGCAGCTAGTGTCAGCAGTGTTCCTAACAGAGTAACAGATAGTGTTCTGTGTATGGTTGTCCATACAGTTATCATGGAGCCTTGCACATTTGGATGTATGTTGAAGACATGTTATTGATGTTTCAATTATGGACACATAGTTCGATGATGAACACAAGTGAAGTTATGCAGTCGTTATTCACCAGTAGTAGTTTCATGTGTTTGTTCAGAAGAGCCGACATAGATTTTATTGGTTCTTGAGTTGCGCCTATCTTGAGGGTATGTGCCCTTGGAGTTAAGCTTGTAGAAGTGTTATTGATGTTTGGTTAAGAGCACATCAGTTAATTTAACTTACAGAGAAAGGTCCAGTTGTTTTGGTAGAGCCAACAATGTGTAGCGTGCGTCTACATTTATTTTATTAGACATGTCGCAGAATGAGTTGTGTGCATAATAGAGCTGACAAAATTTTTATTTCAGTTTGTTATAGTTTCTCTAATATGATTTCAATATGGTTCTAATAGGTCAAATTGATTATATCATTTGGAGGAAAGATATTTATAGGCAATCATTTGTGATTGCTTGAGTGTGGTTCATGGTTGATTAAGAAGAGCAAAGCAGAGTGTGCATAGTGTTGAGCCATTAGAAGAAGGTCTATGTGACCAAGTAAAGTACTTGTGCTATTCATTGGAACTGATCTAGACATTAGGTCAAAGCACAATTCACCAAGATCCAAATATAGTATGTATTTGTTATTCAGAAGGTTGTAGCCTTCACCCATTTGAGCAGTGAGCTCTCAGACAGTGTATCCTCTCCCCTAACAAGGACAATTGTAAAAGACTCCTAACAGGGTCCAACCCTTGAGCAGGTCTACTGTACTTAATATATTGTAAAGCTACTCCTAGCAGGGTAAAGGATCTTCTAACAAGGATCATTATACACTAGTACAAAATATTAGTGGGTATCAAGTCCCACCAGAGTTTTTACCTATTTGGATTTCCCCGTAACCAAAATATTGGTGTTATGTTCAAGTGTTCTTTCATTGTGTTTATGCTTTATGTTTAAGTATACTTAATTGGATAAAGAATTGAAACTTGTAGATAACTGATTGACCCCCCCCCCCTCTCAGTTATCTCTTGGGACTATTCCTAACAATTGGTATCAGAGCCAAGTGCCTTAGAGAGAAAGTTTAACAGCTTGAGGTTGATCAGATTGAATAATTTAGGAAAGAAAGTCCTAAGTTTGATGGAGAGAATTATCTTGATTGGAAGAACAAGATGGTGACTCATTTGCAATGTGTTGCTTTTGAAGTTTTTAATGTAACTATCAAAGCAACCAAGATTCCCACCTTAGAAGACCTTGCAAAAGATGATGCTACTGACACACAAAAGGAATTGTTTCATCAGAATGCTATTGCTAAAGAAGCCCTTATCAGCACCCTATTTGATGGTGAATTTTCAGAAGTAAAAAAGATAGATACAACCCATAAAATATGGAAACACCTAGAAGACATATTTGAAGGAGACAAACAAGCAAATGATGCACGCAAAAAGACATGGAAGAAAAGATACAATGCATTAGAGATGCTACCAGAAGAAAATATCAGAGCTTACAATCAGAGGATTGATGAAGCAGTTGCTGGAATTGGAAAAAATGGTGGAGAGATCTAAGAAGAAGACATTATGGATAAGTTAATGACTACTCTTACTCCAGAATATGAAAGAAAGATTAACATCCTTGATGAGACCATGCAGCTTACATAAAATTTCAAGAGAGAGACCTTGATCAACAAAATCTTAGCTTTTGATATTTCAAGATTGAAGATAGAACCAAAGAGTGAGACAACTTTCAAAGCAACAGTTCATGGTAAGAAATCTACAAACACTTTTGGTAATTTTGATGATGATGATGAAGAGAAAACATTAGATGATTTTATTGCTATGATTGCTGAAAGAGAAAAGAAAGGAAAAGGAAAATATGAAGGTCAGTTACCATTTAAGTGCTTTTCAGGTAATAAGATCGGTCACTTTGCATCTAAGTGTCTCACTAGAGCTAAAAAATTCAAAAAGGATTACAAGCCCAAGTATTCTAAGGAATGCTACTATGTTGGAGATGGAGTTTTAGATGAAGAATCTAGTGAAGAAGAAATTGGATTCATTGCTATTGTAGACAAAATGAATAACAAGACAATTCATGTAGACAAGAAAGTGAATCAAGAACTAGCATTAATTTCACAAGTTGACATAAGGACAGACTAGATTATAGATAGTGGTTGTTCACATCACATGACTAGTGATAAAGGCAGATTTGTTCATTTGGACAAATACAATGGCAGTATGGTCAGATTTGGAGACAACACTCCTAAACCTATAGTTGGTAGAGGAGCCACAACTTTGGATGGAAAGAATAGTACTGATGATGTTCTTTATGTTGACGGTTTGAAACATAACCTTCTTAGTGTTGGACAGTTACTTGGAAAAGGCTATCAGTTGGAGTTCAAAGATGACAAATGCATCATTAACAACAAAGATGGTGTTATGATTTCATCAGACACAAAGACAAGAGGTAATGTTTTTCAACTCAATTCAAAAGCAAGTTGTTTTGTTGCTAAAGTTGATGTCAATTGGTTATGGCATAAAAGACCATGTCATATCAATTTTGATAAAATAGTTAAGATAAGTAATGTTAAGGTAGTAAGAGATCTACCTAGCATAGAAAAGCCAATTGATACTATATGCAGGGAATGTGTGATGGGGAAGCATGTGAGAAATTCATTCAGAAGCAAGCAAAATTTAGCAGAGAACAAGTTGGATCGATTTCATACAGACCTATGTGGTCCAACTCAAACAAGATCATACTGTGGTGAAAGGTATTTCATTTTCTTTGTTGATGATTATACTAGGATGATGTGGGTTGCATTCTTAAAAGATAAGTCAGAAGCTTTTGAGAAGTTCAAAATATTCAAATCTAAGGTTGAGAATGAATCTAGAATAAAGATAAAATGTCTAAGATCAAATAGAGGTGGAGAATTCACTTCTGAAAGATTCTACGAGTAGAAAACATGGCATAAAAAGATAGTTAAGTGCACCTAGAACCCATCAGTAGAATGAAATTGTAGAAAGAAGGAATAGGATCATTCTTGATACAGTGCACACCATTATGATAAATGAAAAAGTTGCACACACCTATTGGAGAGATGCGATCAATACAATAGACTATACCATAAATAGAATTTAATTAAGGCCTGGAGTTGACAAAACACCATATGAGCTATGGTTTGGTAATGTTTGCACAGTAAAATACTTTATAATCTTTGGAAGCAAGTGCTACATCAAGATGGATGAAGCAGTAGGCAAGTTTGATGCAAGAAGTGATGAAGGTATTTTTCTTGGTTACTCTACTAAAAGTAAAGCCTATAGATCTTTCAATTTAAGATTGAAGAAGATCATTGAAAGTGCTCATGTAAAGATTGATGAAAATTTTATGATTCAAGAAAGATATCATGATTACTCACCCATGATTGAGGAAGAACCTAGACCCTCCACTAGTGAGACATTTATTAAAGAAATGTTTGACAATATTGATGTATTATTCAATGACCCTGAGACAAGTGAAGAAAATACTCCTAAGGATGATGAATCAGCATCACCTAAAGTTCCAAAGTTTACATCAAGAAATCATTCCAAGGCAAACATCATTGGAGATCAGAGAGACAAAGTCTTAACAAGATCACAAGCAAAGAACTTAGCTAGCAGTGAAGTGGTATATTTACTATCTCAGATTGAAGCTTTAAGTGTTGAAGATGCCTGTAATGATTCAGATTGGCATGATGCTATGAAAGAAGAACTTGATCTGATTATTAAGAATGACACTTGGGAATTGGTCCCAAGACCTAGTGATAAGAATGTGATTGGAACAAAGTGGATATTCAGAAACAAGATGAATGAAGATGGTACAATAGTAAGAAATAAAGAAATATTAGTATGTAAGGGATATGTGCAAAGAGAAGGCATTGATTATTTAGACACATTTGCACATGTGAGAAGATTAGAAGCTATTAAGTTTTTTCTAGCCTATGCTATAGTTAAAAACTTCAAAGTTTATCAGATGGATGTCAAGTCAGCATTCCTAAATGGATATTTGAAAGAAGAAGTATACATTGAGTAGCCTAAAGGATTCACCTTATCAGATAGACTTGATATGGTATGCAGATTAAAGAAAGCGCTGTATGGACTTAAGCAAGGCCCTAGAGCATGGTATCAGAGACTAGATGGATACTTAACAAAGATTGGATTCAAGAAAGGAGTAGCATATTGTAATCTATTCATTAGAGAGACATTTGAAGGTTTACTACTTGTAGCTATATTTGTTGATGACATTATCTTTGGAGGTAATGGAAAACTCAGTGCTAAATTTTCCAAAGAAATGCAGAATGAGTTTTTGATGAGTATGATCGGTCCTATCAAGTAATTTTTGGGACTAAATGTGCAGCAGATAGAAAAAGGGATTTTCATTAATCAATCAAAGTATGTGAAAGAGATATTGAAGAAATTCAAGATGGATGATTGCAAGCCAGTAGGAACCCCTATGATCATTGGATGCAAGCTTACAAAAGAAGATGACTCAC
Source organism: Chamaecyparis obtusa (assembly GCA_027943335.1). NCBI lineage: Eukaryota > Viridiplantae > Streptophyta > Pinopsida > Cupressales > Cupressaceae > Chamaecyparis > Chamaecyparis obtusa. The sequence goes on along the minus strand of BSBK01002929.1, from coordinate 926,808 downwards.
TAGCAGTAGATATAACATTGTATAAGTCTATGATTGGTAAACTCATATATCTTACTCAAACTAGACCTGATATTTCCAATGCAGTTGGTATAGTTGGAAGATTTGCAGCAGAGCCTAAACAAAGTCACCACATGGTAGTAAAGAGAATATTTAGATACTTGTAGGGCACTATAAATTATGGTCTATGGTATCCTAATTCAAAAAATGTTGAGCTTCATGTGTACATTGATGCAAATTGGGCAGGATGTGTTGATGACAGAAAGAGTACTTCAGGTGGAGTAGTGTTTCTTAGTGATAGACTTGTCACTTGGACAAGCAAGAAACAAAATTGTATTTCTTAGTCAACAGCAAAAGTGGAGTATGTTACAACAGCCTTGAATTGTTCTACAATTGTTTGGATCAAGCATATGATAAAAGATTTTGAAATATAGATTGATTATCCTATTTTTATTCATTGTGATAACACTAGCACTATCAATATGTCAAAGAATCCTGTGATGCATGCAAAGACAAAACACATAGAGATCAAGTATCACTTCCTAAGAGAGAAAGTGGTAGAGAAAGAAGTCAAGTTGGACTATGTGAGTACTAAAGATCAGTTGGCGAATATATTCACAAAGCCCTTGCCTAAGGATACTTTTGAGTATCTTAGGGAGAAGTTTGGAGTCATTCCCTTCCCTGATTTTGCTTAGAAAAAGAAGGAAAAGCATTAGTCCTCAGGGACTGGTGGAAGGTTGACTACTCTACCTCAGGAGTAGTATTGGTGCTTAAAATGAGTGGCACCCTTTACCATTGATGTCAAAGGGGGAGTATATATAGAGTCATGAAAAACTAGAAATAAAAAGAGGAGTAATATACTAAGGGGGAGCAACATTCAGTTATGATAGCAGTACAGTTGAGGAAATGGAGAATATTAGAAAATATTGCAGAAAATGGAGGATTCATCTTTGGGGGAGTTTTGAAGAGGAAATGGAGAATGTTATAATAGAATTATTCATTTGGGTTGGTGGTGATTTTTCATTCCACATGTTGCCATCAATACCAAAGGGAGAGATTGTTGGAGATTTGCCAGCAGGCCAGTACTGACTGTATGTTTGTCATTGATGACAACATATGGAAAGTAGCATAAGTGGAAGTTTTATGTAGTAAGCTTTCAGTATTTATAGTATGGACATGATATTAGCATGATATCATGGGCATAGAGGTTAACTATTAGTACAAATAGTTATATAGCAGCTGGTGTCAGCAGTGTTCCTGATAGAGTAATAGACAATATTCTATGTATCATAGAGCCTTGCACGTTTGGATATATGTTGAAGACATGTTATTGATGTTTCAATTATGGATGCATAGTCTGATAATGAATGCAAGTAAAGTTATGCAGTCGCTATTCACTAGTAGCAGTTTCCTATGTTTGTTCAGAAGAGACGACATAGATTTTATTTGTTCTTGAGTTTCACCTATCTTGAGGGTATGTGCCCTTGGAGTTAAGCTTTGAGAAGTGTTATTGATGTTTGGTTAAGAGTGCATGAGTTAAGTCAACTTACAGAGAAAGTTCCAGTTGTTTTGGTAGATCCGATAGTGTGTAGCGTGTGTCTACATTTATTTTATTAGACAAGTCCCAGAATGAGTTGCGTGCATAATAGAGCCGATAGAATGTTTATTTGAGTTTGTTATAGTTTCTCTAATATGATTTCAAGATGGTTCTAACAGGTTGACTTGATTATATCATTTGGAGGAAAGATATTTATAGGTAGTCATTTGTGATTTCTTGAGTGTGGTTCATGGTTGATTAAGAAGAGCAGAGTAGAGTGTGCGAAGTGTTGAGCCATTAGAAGAAGGTCTATGTGACCAAGTAAAGTACTTGTGCTATTCTTTGGAACTGATCTAGACAACAGGTCAAAGTGCAGTTCACCAAGATCCAAATATAGTGTGTGTTTGTTATTCAGAAGGTTGTAGCCTTCACCCATTTGAGCAGTGAGCTCTTGGACAGTGCATCCTCTCCCCTAATAGGGACAATTGTAAAAGACTCCTAATAGGGTCTAACCCTTGACCAAGTCTACTATACTTAATATATTGTAAAGCTACTCCTAACAGGGTAAAGGATCTTCTAACAAGGATCATTATACACTAGTACAAAATATTAGTGGGTATCAAGTCCCACCAAGGTTTTTACCTATTTGGGTTTCCCCATAACCAAAATATTGGTGTTGTGTTCAAGTGTTCTTTCATTATGTTTATGCTTTATTTTTAAGTATACTTAATTGGATAAAGAATTGAAACTTGTAGATAACTGATTCACCCCCCCCACCCCCCCCCCCCCCCCACCCTCACCCTCTTAGTTATCTCTTGGGACTATTCCTAACAATTGGTATCATAGCCAAATGCCTTAGAGAGAAATTTTAATAGCTTGAGGTTGATCAAATGGCATACTTCAGGAAAGAAATTCCTAAGTTTGATGGAGAGAATTATCTTGATTGGAAGAACAAGATGGTGACTCATTTGCAGTGCGTTGCTTTTGAATTTTTTAATGTAACTATCAAAGCATCAAAGATTCCTACCTTAGAAGACCTTGCAAAAGATGATGCTACTGATGCACAAAAGGAATTGTTTCATCAGAATTCTATTGCTAAAGAATCCCTTATTAGCACCCTATTTGATGGTGAATTTTCAGAAGTAAAAAAGATAGATACAACCCATACAATATGGAAACACCTAGAAGACATATTTGAAGGAGACAAACAAGCAAAGGATGTGCACAGAAAGACATGGAAGAAAAGATACAATGCATTAGAGATGCTACCTAAAGAAAATATCAGAACTTACAATCAGAGGATTAATGAAGCAGTTGCTGGCATTGGAAAAAATGGTGGAGAGATCTGAGAAGAAGACATTATGGATAAGTTAATGACTACTCTTACTCCAGAATATGAAAGAAAGATTAACATCCTTGATGAGACCATGCAGCTTACATAAAATTTCAAGAGAGAGACCTTGATCAACAAAATCTCAGCTTTTGATATTTCAAGATTGAAGACAGAACCAAAGAGTGAGACAACTTTCAAAGCAACAGTTCATGGTAAGAAATCTACAAACACTTTTGGTAATTTTGATGATGATGATGAAGAGAAAACATTAGATGATTTTATTGCTATGATTGCTGAAAGAGAAAAGAAAGGAATAGGAAAATATGAAGGTCAATTACCATTTAAGTGCCTTTCATGTAATAAGATCGGTCACTTTGCATCTAAGTGTCCCACTAGAGCTAAAAAATTCAAAAAGGATTACAAGCCCAAGTATTCTAAGGAATGCTACTATGTTGGAGATGGAGTTTTAGATGAAGAATCTGGTGAAGAAGAAATTGGATTCATTGCTATTGTAGACAAAATGAATAACAAGACAATTCATGTAGACAAGAAAGTGAATCAAGAACTAGCATTAATTTCACAAGTTGACATAAGGACATACTAGATTATACACAGTGGTTGTTCACATCACATGACTAGTGATAAAGGCAAGTTTGTTCATTTGGACAAATACAATGGCAGTATGGTCAGATTTGGAGACAACACTCCTAAACCTATAGTTGGTAGAGGAGCCATAACTTTGGATGGAAAGAATAGTACTGATGATGTTCTTTATGTTGACGGTTTGAAACATAACCTTCTCAGTGTTGGACAGTTACTTGGAAAAGGCTATCAGTTGGAGTTCAAAGATGACAAATGCATCATTAACAACAAAGATGGTGTTATGATTTCATCAGGCACAAAGACAAGAGGTAATGTTTTTCAACTCAATTTAGAAGTAAGTTGTTTTGTTGCTAAAGTTGATGATAGTTGGTTATGGCATAGAAGACTATGTCATATCAATTTTGATAACATAGTTAACATAAGTAATTTTAAGGTAGTAAGAGATCTACCTAGCATAGCAAAGCCAGTTGATACTATATGCAGGGAATGTGTGATGGGGAAGCATGTGAGAAATTCATTCAGGAGCAAGCAAAATTCAGTAGAGAAAAAGTTGGATCTGATTCATACAGACCTATGTGGTCCAACTCAAACAAGATCATACTATGGTGAAAGGTATTTCATTTTGTTTGTTGATGATTATACTAGGATGATGTGGGTTGCATTCTTAAAAGATAAGTCAGAAGCTTCTGAGAAGTTCAAAATATTCAAAGCTAAGGTTGAGAATGAATCTAGACTAAAGATAAAATGTCTAAGATTGGATAGAGGAGGAGAATTCACTTCTGATAGATTCTATGAGTACTATGAAGAACATGGCATAAAAAGATAGTTAAGTGCACCTAGAACCCCTCAGTAGAATGGAATTGCATAAAGAAGGAATAGGATCATTCTTCATACAATGCACACCATTATGATAGAAGGAAAAGTTGCACACACCTATTGGAGAGATGCAGTCAATACATCAATCTATACCATAAATAGAATTCAATTAAGGCCTGGCACTGACAAAACACCATATGAGCTATGGCTTGGTAATGTTCAAACAATAAAATACTTCAGAATCTTTGGAAGCAAGTGCTACATCAAGATGGATGAAGTAGTAGGCAAGTTTGATGCAAGAAGAGATGAAGGTATTTTTCTTGGTTACTCTACTAAAAGTAAAGCCTATAGATGTTTCAATTTAAGATTGAAGAAGATCATTGAAAGTGCTCATGTAAAGATTGATGAAAAGTTTATGATTCAAGAAAGATATCATGATTACTCACCCATGATTGAGGAAGAACCTAGAACCTCCACTAGTGAGATAGTTATTGAAGAAATGTTTAACAGTATTGATGTATTATTCAATGACCCCGAGACAAGTGAAGAAATTACTCCTAAGGTCATTTTCAATTCATTTTTCACATTTGACTTTTGAAACCTTTCTGGAGCCTTTTGAGTGAGAGAATGGCCAAGATGAAGGTACCTGTCTCTTCCCACTATTTTGAGCACAGCCAGAGACATTAGAGACCTCCACAGTATGGACATCCGGTAAGTGGACCTCTGTGCCTCTTTGTAAATTCCATTTTTGCATGTTTTTAGCATTTTTAGGACTTTTTTCATATGTTTGAATTTTTCAATTTTTGCATGCATGGAAACTTGTACGACTATCTAATTGGACTCGTACGACTCTTCACTTTCATTTAGAGTGTCATCCGAAAACCCCTAAAAACTTGTATGAGAGGGACCCAAGAGTTGTATGACATTTTGTCGGGTCCCTCATATGTCGTATGGGAAGACATACATTGTCATATAATTATGGTTTGTTGTTTGAGAAGCTACTGAAACTCATACAAGTTTTGATGCCAGATTGTATTGTCGTATGGAAAATAATGAGCTAAAAACACCTTTTTAGGTCAAAAATTTGAATTTTTTGATTTCATAGGCTGTTTCCTGAGCATTTAATGTACCTTCTGAGATAGTCAACTTTTCAATTTATGTACTTTTAGCCTCTTTTTCAACCAAGTTGCTAATAGGATTCCCTATTTCTGTAATGTATAGGTCATCTATCCCGATGTCCATGTGCGTATATCACACCTAGCAACTCAAAGGTTATGTGTTTCACTGCCTGACCCAATGAGGGTACATCTTGCTACATGTGGCTTTGCGTATCTTATTTGTTTGCCTAAGATTAGGGTGAACCATGAACTTCTGACTACATTGATTGAGAGGTTTCACTTAGAGACCCAGACCTTCCACCTCCCTATAGGAGAGATCACAGTTACACCAGAGGATGTCTATCAGATACTCCATATTCCATTCCACGATCCATGCCCTAATTATATGAGTTCGGGGAACTCTAAATTACATGCTTTTAGATGATTTTTTGGAGATGATACATAGCTTACCGGTTCTATTTCCTCAGAGACTCTAGTTCAGTGCTATGAGAAGACCCATAGATTAGAGTGTATTATAGCCAGCATGATAGGAGGTATTATTATGTCTGACCATTAGCAGAATGGTCTCTTGATGGGCTGGGTCCAGATGGTTGCACATTTGATGGCCACTTCATTTGAGTTGGGTTGGGGTCAGTGTATGCTGGCTCACATGTTCTCTAAGATGCACAAGATCATCTATTAGGAGAGCAAGACATTTTCTTCTGGTGTTTTATTACTTTTGATTTGGGCCTAGGAGCATATCCTAGTATGTAGACTAGTATGCCAGAGTCAGTGCCAGCCACAGGAGCTAGTGATTTATATATATTTAGGATATGTCATATAGGTGCGCATGGGCCATTTTGAGTATTGGAGATGCTACCTTGATGATAGTACATTTGTGATTTGGCATCCATATCTATAGATAGAGGCCTGGCCTACTTCTCAAGAGTAGTTTAGTCACTTTTTCCATAGTTGAGTGCTGATTGGGTGGTCCACCATAGTGCTTGAGCATTTCATCATTGCCAGAGTGTGGCGATAGTATGGTATCATTTAGGATGCACCATAGGATCATGCTGCTTATGCATGGATAGTCAGATAGCTTGGATTGGGATGGGGCCCTCGATTGTCTTATGCTCTTTGTACATAGGAGTATAGTGGCTATGTCGGTAGAGACTGGGACTACCATTCAGATGTAATAGATGCCAGAGTTATAGATGGATATGTTGCTGGGCTCACCAAGCATCCTATATATAGATTTTTAGATCCCAAAAAGTTGATACCTTCGATGGAGGAGGCTATGGATGTGATAGGTGCTCCTATGGGTCGAGGGTAGAGATGCAGAGATGCATAGATTTTGATGCCCTAGCCTACACCTCTGAGGTTGAGAGCAGTGGTGACTCCAAAGAGACCATCTGGTCATATGAGACCACCTCATCCTAGTAGTGCTACAACAAACATGCCTACAATTTTATAGAGGAGAGCGACTAGAGGGGAGAGTGGTACTTTAGGCAGTGTTGGTAGTATAGATGAGGTACTCAGTGTTGAGCAGTATGTAGGTGCTGGTCTTGATCCTACATAGGATGATATAGATTTTGATCTTGGTGTTGAGGTGAGATGCTGTAAGGCATAGAGGGAAGAGGCTATTGATCAGCCAGCTAGAGATACAAAGATGCCCGCGGTAGGTGCAGATCCTAGTGTAGCACATACTCCTCAGGAGATGGTTAGATACTTGAGATTATAGGTTGTGTATGAGTGAATGTGACCTCAAACTCAACACACACGCAACATGATCATTACTCACATGATCAGATTACAGAAAATAATATTAGTTATTCAATTCAAAATCCGTAGTGAAGCGATTTGTTGCCTCCTATGTAGATGACATGTTTTCAAGATTGCTCTCAGATCGAAAGCCAACAACCATAAGACCGAACTACAATGGAGGATTTTAAAAGAAAAGCACATTCATTAAATCCAAAATGCAAGCAATCTAGCATGAATGCATGTAATCTAACATGAGAATGCAAGTAATCTAATATGAGAATGCAAGTAATCTAATATGGATGCATGTAATCTAAAATGAAAATGCAAGTTCTTTTTAGAGTTTTCAAAGGAAAATGTGACTAAATCTAAGAACAAGTAAGTAAACTAAGAAGATGAGAAATTCAATATTATACTAAATGAACTAACTAAAATGATAACAATCAAAAGCTATGAATCTCAAAGAATGTAGTAGAATTTCACTATAATCTCTATGCTCTCAAAAATTCGATCCTTTGAAATGAAAAGGCAAGCTCTTAAATAGAAAAAGAGGGGGAATCTCACATGTAACTCCTTTTTCCACATGTCCTAAGTGAGTTCATTTTCCATTAAGGCTCTTCACTTTTTGGACAAATAGGCATGGAATTATTTAATTAAAAAGTGGAATTTATGCCACATATGGGGGTGTGACTAATTTGAATAATTTGAATAATTAAATTCAAATAGAGAGATGTCCACTCAAATAATTAAATGATATTAATTCCTTTTGATGTGTATTAGCTAAAGGGGTAAGTTCAATTTAATTTAAAGTACGTAGGACTTTAGAATTAAATTAAATTATCATAGGGGTAATTTAGCTAATATAAGTCAAAGACTTTAGGAATTAATTTAGCATTTGATTATTGCAATTTAGGGTCTTTGCAACTGACATCAAGTCAAATAGAGTCAAGTAGGAGAGAGAAAATTGCCTAGCGAGATAGGACTTTGATGACATAGAATTGAAGAAATACACCAAAATTGCTTGAGATAATTAGGTGCCAATTTTGGGGTATTACATTTTGCCCCTCTTTGAATCGATGTACGAGCAGTGCATTGATTCAAAGAAAATTTTGAAGTGATAGATCAAAGCATGAATTTTCGGAAGTCTAAGTTAGATTACGAAGACAACAGTCTTAGAAGAGAACCAGAATCGGGGTTAGATTGCCCCAATACCAATTGATGAAGATGTAGATTTAGGATTATCTCCAAAATTAGGGTTAGATTGCCCCAATATGAAGCTTAGCCCTCTGAGACCTAGGTTAGATTGCCCAGATAATGGTCTAAAAGAGATTTTGAGAGCCATCTCCAGAACGCAGCTTAACTCCTAGGAATCAGGGTTAGATTGCCCCAATACCTAAAAGATTTCAAGAACCATCTCCAGAACGAAGCTTGATTCCTGAGGATCTGAGTTAGATTGCTCAAATACCTAAGAGATAGATGATAAGATAACAAGATACGAGGCACTAAGATGCCCCAAGCAATGAGAACTAAAGATTCAGGTCACACTGATTCAAGAATTGATTTGACAAGATTTAATGATGCAATCATCCTGGCCCCTCAGGAGTGAGATTGAAAGATGACACATCAGAGGATGATTGACAGCAAGAGGTTGCAGATAAAGATAAGATCAAAGATCCAGAAGAATTCAGAGTAGATTAAAGAAGCATCAAGAAGATGCAGAAGCAAATCAGAACAATGCAGAGGTCCTGTTGACCAAGTTTGGCCATGGTTGACCAAATTTTGACTAGGGTTGACTTTGATGAGAAGAACAAAGAGATCTCAAGAACATGATGCAAAGATGAGAGTCTGGCAGGAAGATGACGCCAGAAGGATGACTGCACAAGCATCCGATCCCAAAGGGTCTCAGAATTTAAAACGCGATTTTGAGCTATGTAGAGATGTCAGATTTTGATTTCGATCCCAAAAACTTGTGCAATCATGATGAAACTGGGATGGAAGAGGAGAACCTCCAATGAACAAAAAGCAATCAAGTGAGTAGAAAGATATCATCTCAAATGCAAGCCTAAAATGGACATGCAAGCCTAGAAAGTGCAAGCTTAGAATGAAAATGCAAACCTAAGCTAAAGATGCAAGCCTAGAAAAAAAATGCAAACCTTAGGACTTGGTTGTTGGACTCCCTATGTTTTCATCACAGAGCCGTTTAAGTTTAGAAAATCGCAAGATGTCATACAATCCTCACTAATATCACTATCATGAGAATATGAATATGACATAAGTCTTAGATTTGTCGGAATGAGGTGTAAGCATTAAGGCACAAGAAGCCAGAATGACTTGAACACCTATTCCTTTTAATCTAGCAAGTTAACATAAGCATTAGAACATAGATGCTAGAATGACCTGAATGTTGCTTGCAACAAACACACCAAACACGCAGGAGTTCCTTCTTTTGCCAAAGATTTCTCATAGTGACCCTTATGTTCACTTAGCAGGACGAGCATTTACAATTTCACTAGTAGCAGAAAGAAGTTTCTCAAAAGACAAGGAGAAGAACCAACCTCACCAAAGCATCCATATAAAAGGATTTGAGGTACGCATGGCCATCCAATACGAGATGGAGGCTCTTACAGATGGACACCCCTCTTATATGAATTTTTTGGATCATTGGAACTAAACCAACAAGCAAAAAGCAAAGAAAGCAAACAAACAAACCCTTAAAGAAAACAAAGCTCAGCATGCCTTAGAGGAACACACATTTAGTCTTAGTTTTAGTTTATGATCATGTTCAAGTGAATTGGAGTCGAATCGGAAAGATGACATTTGAAGTCTCAACAAGATAACGACAATAGGTAGACACAGTGAGAAGCACTAGTGACTGATGCAAGGGAGAGATCCTGAAAGAGAGAGGTCGAACGAGAGATAGGTATCAGCAGGCAAATGTAGCGAGAGTCATTGGTGACTGATGCTCGAAAGAGTTTTTGAAAGTGATAGGACAATGCCCCCTAGACCAAGAGGGTGCCCCCGAGCATGAACCAATTCCAATCTATGAAGAGTCGAGCAAAAACTCAAAAATAACCGAAGGCAAGTGCATGAGCTAGCAAACCAAAGCGGGAAACAAACTAAAGCAGGAAACAAAGGAAGCAAACTAAAGCTGGAAAGCAAACTAAAGCAAGAAACTAAGAGCCAAGCGATGCCGAGAGAGGATGTTACTTTAGGAAACAAGTGGCACCTGTTTACCAGGTTTTCACCAACTTGGCAGAGATTCTATTTTTGTTACCATGATGTCTGTTTACCAAGTTTTCAGCAATGGCATATTTTTTTCTTTTTCAAATTTTTTTGTACTTTTCTCTTTTTTTGCTTTTTTTGTATTTTTTTTGAGAATATACCATTTTTAGGATTTTTTAAAGACCAATAAGTATGTACATGAGCACATAGAGAATGTCAGCTGTAGAACTTCTTCAGATGAAGAGCGTTGATTAGCTCTTTGAGTGCCTCTCCCTTAGTGGTGATCTCTGGAAACATGGTCATTTGTAGTAGTAGCCAGCTGAGAAGTTGCAGAATCAGAACTAGATGTTGTAGTAGTAACAGGAGATCCAACTAGTAGTGTCCAACCATCAAGAGATCCATAGTCAAGGAAAGATCACTTAAGTGAAACCCACAAATATCCTCATAGACACACCTTAACTCTTTGTCAGATTTCCCACGCTCTAAATGCTTAGGAAGAGTACGTTCTAGATTTTCCTTAGTCATGTCATTAGTAATAAGGAGATACTGATATGCACTTTAGGAAAAAGGCAAGATGGAGTGAAGAGGGTAAAGTATGAGAGGCAAGGGTGATGGAATGGAGGGAAGTATGAGAATTTTGGAAGCTTGAATGACAACTTTGATTTTTCCTTTCTTTGGAATCCACATAGCTTTTGAATTTTTTCTTCTTTACTTGGAGGTTCTTTTGATGACAATGCCTGTAGAATGGATTTTAAGATCCATTTCTTATTTTATTTTCTGGCTTTTGATTGTCTTCTTCTTTTTGAGGACCTTCACGGTCTTTTGAACACCTCTGTTGCTTTTCTTTCTTCATAGTCACATGTTGATTAGATGGGACATGGTGACCTTGAGATATAAGTGGATTCTTATTATTTTTGTTTTTATGTTGCACATCCAAGTTACTTCCAAAAGACTCAGGAATGGTGGATGAAAGAGTCTTATATGACTGGTGTAGGTGGAGAGGTGGATGGTGTCTGCTTGCAGTTTGGTGAGGAAACCTTCATGTTAGATTTAGCTCTTCATGTCAATTTTAAGTTTAGGTTTGAAGAATCATTTAAGAATTTTGAGTGTAGTCAGCAATTTGTGAGATCATGCAATTAGGCAAAGTGCAAAATGACATGCAGAATGAAATGCAAACCTAAGACCTAGGACCTAGTCACTAATCATGTGTCAATTTGTTTTCATCATTGAAATTTTTAGGTAATTCGATAAAGAAATACAACTCCCACTAGTTATGAAACTATAGACATATGAATATTGATTTTTATGCACAAGAATCAATACAATGCCCACTGGCTAGACAACCATGGACATATGAATATTGATTTTGTTTTCAGAATGTCGGATTAGATATAAGCACCAAGGCACAAACGCCAGGATGACCTAAATATCATGTCCATTTTGATATAGCAATTTATATAAGCATCAAAACATAGATGTCATGATGATCTAAATACACCTTGCGGTGACAAACACATCAAGCAGTCAAGAGATCATTCTAAATCCAGTGTAAATTACTCGTAGTGACCCTTTATCATTCATATCTAGGTAAGATCATGTTTCACAATAGGAGTAATAACTCACTCAAAAAGAAAATAGTTAGATCAAACTTCCTTGAATTTTATAGGTATCAATGGTCAAGGTACACACAGCCATCCAATATGAGATGGAGGCTCTTACAGACGAACACCATTTCAATCGAGAATTTCCAAAGTTGTTAGATTTTCACATACAAGCAGAAGACAAAGAAAAGATTTTGCCCCTAGTCATCACTCTCTAAATCCGATAAAGGACATCATCGAAGAGCTCGAGGGAACAAAATATGCAAAAAATATCAATGCAAATCAGTAAGCATACAAGGAGATAAAAGCATGCAAAAGCATAGATTGTTTTCAGTTTATTTTGATGTTTGTTTGTGTTGTTGTAGATGCAAAATCCTTTCTAGAGAGGAGATAGATAGACTGAATTAGATGAAGGTTCAAAGGACTCTAACTAGATATGACATGTTTGAGATACTGAGGATTATAGGATATGACTTTGATTTCCCCCAAGTTTGAACATTGATAGGATACAGACGTTTGAGCCAATTGGTGCACAGACTGACTTTATTGAAAATAGGAATGCGGAAACAAACCAGGAGATATATAAAAACTAAAGCAAGACTAAAAATTGGGAAAGACCAAGATTGTGTTGATAGATGGAGCATTTTGAACAAGTGGCACCCGTTTGCCAGGTTTTCACCATCTTGGCAGAGATTCTATTTTTGCTACCAAGGTGCCTATTTCCAGGTTTTCACTAAAGCACTTTTTCTTTTTCTCATTTTTTTCAATTTTTTTGTACTTCTAATATTTTTTGATTTTTTGTGATACATCAAGGTGCCTATTTTCTAGGTTTTCACCTGGATGATCATTTTTTCAGGAATTTTTCTGATTTTTATGATTTTTTCAGCATATTTTTCAATACTGAATGCCTTAGGCGTAGAATTTCTTCAGATGGAGAACGTTGATTGGTTCTTAGAGTTGTTCTCCTTCAATAATTGAGAGTTGATAGGCTCCAGAGCCAAAAGTAGCAATGATAACAAAGGGACCCAACCATTTGGGTTCAAACTTCCCCTTGCGTTCTCTATGTGATTGATTTTTAGGATTCTCTCTGAAGACTAGATCGCCAACTTGAAATTCTCTTTGTCTGACTTTCTTGTTGTAGCCTCTAGAAATTCTCTTCTAATATACTTTGAGATGATCATACGCTATGTGTCTGCGTTCATCTAGCAATTCAAGTTCTTGCAACCTAGACACTCTGTAGTCATCATCAATTACTAGACCATGTAGTTTGATTCTTAGTTATGGGATTTCAACCTCAATAGGTAGTACCGCTTCGGACCCATAAACTAAAGCGAATGGTGTAGTCCTAGTGGGTGTTTTGATACTTTTTCTATAGGCTCAGAGAGCTAGATTGATCATGAGATGCTAGTATCTTCCTATTTTATTAGCCGTGTGATGCAATATTTTCAATAGATTCTTGTTTGAAGCCTCTGCTTATCCATTCCCTTGAGGATAGTAGATAGATGACCAATGTTGTGTAATCTTGAATTTAGCACATAAATCATCTAAGTCTCTATTCTTGAATTGACTACCATTATCTATGAGTATTGAATGTGGAATTCCATACCGACATATGATGTAGTTCAAAATGAACATTGAAATTTTCTTGCCAGTTGTTTGAGTCAAAGGGACCGCTTCTACCCATTTTGTGAAATAGTCTATATTTGTAATAATATGGGTATGTCCATTAGAAGAATGAGGATGTATGGATCCTATAAGATCAAATGCCCATTGGTGAAAAGACCATTGTGTAGTAAAGGGAATTAGATATCTCCCTGGTGCATGAATTAAGTTACCATGTACTTGACACTTTTGACAATTCTTTGCAAACTTGATAGCCTCTTTTTCCATTTCAGGCCAATAGTACCCATCCCTAATAAGTTTTCAAGCTAGTGTTAAACCGTTCGAATGTGATCCACATATACCTTTATGGACTTCCTCTAATGCACATTGAGACCCTTCCCATTCTAAACATCTAAGGAGTGTACCATCTAGACCTCGTTTGTATAGATCATGACCAATGATGACATACCGAGATGCATTTTAGATAAGGTATCATTTCTCATGGTGGTTGAAGGAATCAGGAATGATTTGTCTTGGAGATAGGAGAAAAGGTTTTTGTATCTGGATGAATCATGACCAACAATAATGCAGATCATGCAGGTTTCAGGGGAATTATATGCGGGATAAGATAGTGCTTCCACTAGAAACTTGTAGCATAGCTCATGTTCGGGCTGCTGTAATAAGGTAGATAGCATTGCCATAGCATCAACATCCTTATTCTCCATTCTAGGAATTTTCTCAAAGGTGATAGATATGAAATAGTTCTTTAGATCATCTACCATTCTCTTGTATGGGATCAACTTTCCATCTTTCATTTGATACACATCATTGACTTGGTGGATTACAAGTTGTGAGTCTCCATGAATGTGTAGTTCTATTATCCTCCACTCAATTGCTATCTTCATGCCATTAAGAAGGGCTTCATATTCAGAAATATTGTTTGTGCAAGGAAAATTTATTTTGAATGCTTTAGGGATTGAGTATCCTTAGGGTGTGATGAACAATATGCCTTCTCCAGATCCATTCTATGTATAGGAGCCATCAAAGAATAGATTCCATGCTCTAGAAGAAAGATTCATGATAGAGGAATCTGAGAATTCCATCTTCATTGGTGTATCATCAAACAAATGTGTGTCAGCCAGTTGATTAGTAATAACTTGGCCCTTGATAGCTTTTCTTTCAACATATTCAATGTCAAATTCACTTAATAGCATCACCCATTTAGCTAATCTACCTGTGAGGGAAACTTTGCTTAGTAGGGACTTTAGTGGATCAATCTTAGCTACCAAATGTGTGGTATGAGCTAACATGTAGTGTCTTAGTTTTTGTGATGCAAAGATCACAGCTAGACAAGCTTTCTCAATCATTGAATAGTTCTTCTCATATGATACCAATGTTCTACTGATATAGTATATAGCTCGTTCTTTCTTGTTCTCATCATGTTGTTCTAGCAATGCCCCTAGCGATGTATCTATAGCAGAGACATACAGAATCAATGGTTTTCCTTGAATAGGAGGCATCAAAATAAGAGGATTTGATAGATATTTCTTGATATGATTAAAGTTCTTTTCACATTCCTCGTTCCATGCAAAAGTCACACCTTTATGTAATGTCTTTGTGAAAGGTTATGATATGTCTGCTAGCTAAGATATGAAGCATCTAATAGATTGTACTCTCCCTTGTAATATTCTCATTTGACTGATATTCTTGGGAGGTTGCATCTCCATGATAGCTTTGACCTTAGCTGGATCTACTTCAATTCCTTTCTTTGAAACAATGTAGCCTAAGAGATTTCCAAAAGTGACACCAAAAGCACACTTCTTAGGGTTCAGTCTAAGACTAAACTTCTCCATTCGATCTAGTATTTTGCTCAAATCATTTAGATGTTCAGATCTTATCATAGATTTTGCTAAAGTATCATCAAAATAATCCTCCATAGTTTGATGCATCATGTCATGAAAAATAGATGTCATAGCTCTCTGATATGTAGAACCTGCGTTCTTCAAACCAAATGGCATGAAATTCCAATAGAAGGTTCCCCACGCACATGTGAAAGCAGTTTTCTCTTGATCCTCTACAATAATTTTGATTTGATTATATCCAGAAAAATCATCCATTAAAGAATACATCTCGAAGCCTATAGTCATGTCCACTATCATATCAATGTTAGGTAGTGGAAAATCATCCTTAGGGAATGCTTTGTTTACATCTCTAAAATCTATGCATACTCTTATAGACTTGTCTGGTTTTGATACAGGTACAATATTTGAGATCCATTTAGCATAATCAATAACACAGATGAATCTAACTTTTAGTAGTTTCTCTAATTTAGCTTTGACCAAGAGTGCAACATGTGGATGCATCTTTCTCAATTTTTGCTTAATAGGTTTGATGCCTAGTGTTGTAGATAAATGGTGCATTATAAGATTGGGATCCAACCCTGGCATATTTGAATATTTCCATGCCAATTTGATCTTCTTTTCTATTACGAATGTGGTAAATTTTTTCTTTTCTTCTTCTGATAAGGATTGTGCTACATGGATCAACTGTGGTTCTTCTATTATTCCCAAGTTGATGGATTGAGTGGGCTCAATAAGTACTAGAGATCTGTCTTGTAAATGACTTGGAAGGACATCAAATATCTCATCCATAGGCACCTCAAAGAGGTTTTCACCTTTAGATATGTTGGTGTTTCAAAACACTTACGCCAACTAGGGCTGCCAATATGACTTGAGACTGATGTTAGGAGTTGTTAGCTCCAAGTATGAGAGCTCTACAAGACAACTGGACCAATTGTAGGGAATAGACTGCCCTCTTCACTTCTAGCTCTACAAAACCAAGGTGGGTGTACCTAATCCAGTAACTTATGGCATTTTTGGTCTTTAAACTGGATTGAACAAAGCAGATGATAGCAGGAGACTACTGAAAGTTAACCAAGCATTCATTGAATCTCCACTGCTATGAAGGGTATTACCACTATCAACCAAACAATAATTAAAACTTGAAATGGTGTGGATATATGAGGATGGAAAGAAGTAAACAAGATCCAATCAAACATTGAACTCAACTGAATATACTAATCCCTGATCAATGTCATTATCCATTGGGCAGATCTCAAATACAGACATTGAAACATGAACCAACTACTATCAAGGACTCATAGCCATAAACATAAACATTCCAACCCATCCACTACTTATAGTATCCTTCTGTAGACAAATCAAAATGAATCTATGCCCTATCTAAAGTATGTTTCACTTGATCCTAGATCAAGAACTAAAGAATAGAACATATACAAAGGTAACCCTATGCAATGGATCAGAAAATCCAGAATTCACAAGATTGACACCAAGGAGAGACTTGAAAGCTTGAAATAATTATATTAAGTATGATGAGTCATGTACATGTTCAAAGTAGAAAAGAGAGAAAACCACTTCAATAACCTACAAAAGACTACAAGAAAATTCTATTCAATCAACATACAATGTGATATAGCCTGCTACAACCCCCTGGAACCAACTGAAATTAGAACCCTTCTAAATGATCCAAAAAATCCTTTTATAGGAACAAAGATTGCAACAAGCTACAGATCATTTAGGGTTAGGGTTTCAACTACCACACCAACTAGAAACAGTAAAAAATTTAAAACACTTGGAAGCAAACCAAGCAATAGGTCAATCAGATCTAAGGATGATCTTCAAGAATAAGAAATCTTTGAGTTTGTACCGAAGATCATAAATTCACCATGAAAATCAATCTGATCGGCCACCTGCAACACACCTTAAGCAACAAAATTCCATCCATTTCCACATGGTATAGTCCTGTAATCGATCATGGAAACCCTCTGGACAACTCTGCAATAATTGACATAACCTATTCTACCAAATCCGGTTGCTTAAACATTCAATTCCTGCCTTCCTATCGCTGAAAACCCTTAAAAATATTCAAATTTGAATTACAACGGTTATCCAGATAGATTTAAAACACGACTGTCGATCCTAGCATCTTCCCAGAAAATTGGGCGGTCCACATTAATCTCAAAAAATAGTCACGAACCCTTTGAAAAGTCTCCACCATGCTAGCAGTCAACAACCAACAAAAATTGAGCAAGTCAGTGACACGTGGTAGCTGCAAAGGACCCACCGCAAAGTATTTTATCTATAGATGAGATCAATGGTCATCATTACACCATGCACTTAACCACTATGCATCTTACCCCAGTGGTATAATGACAACCGCAAGATCTCATAGTGCTTTAACCCCTTTGGAGAAATCGGCCCCACTAACAACTGCCAAGTCACAAACCTACAAACCAATGAGAAACTACCATTTTTGCAACACCTGGCACCAGACCTACTGACACTATCCCTAGTCAGATTCAAAATTGATGGATGGTGCATGATCTCATGGGGTAGGAATATTCCTTGAGATCATGTGCCCACCATAGATTTAAAAACCTTCATTGCAGGCCCCACTAACAGGATCCACATCACCATCCTCATTGAATCAAATACTGCCATGTTGCAAAGAATTGCAAGTAGGCCCATTTGACTCTTCCTCCTTGGCCACAATTATTTTGACAGGTGCCAAATCACTGCCCCTTCAACCAATCAAATAATGCCATCTGTGCCATGTAGTAGTGGACCCGCCTATCTTAAAAGGCCATGTCATAAGATAGATCAATAGTTGTCATAAGATCTCAAGGGTTTTGAATATTCCTTGAGATCATACGCCAACCATTCAATTGAAATTGTGATAGAGGAACCAGGCTTAGGAAAAAATAAAGGCCGAAACATTAGAAAAATAAAGCGCAAGGGCTTAGGAAAAATTAAAACTACCGGGCTTTAGACATAGGAAAAATATTTAAGCACATGGGTTTTAGGAGGTTAAGTGGCCTGAAAAGGTAACACAAAATTAGAACAAGGCCAGGGTAATTTAGGGCTTCCTTCATGTAACGGCTAGAATATGAAATTTTTGCCCTAGGGTTTGAGCTAGAAACATGGAAAAACAATTGCAGAGACCAGGGAAAAGATGATGAAGCTATGAAAATTTTCTAGGTGCTAACAGGATACATCATTTATTTTTACTTTCATAGGTTCTGAGACTACCACAAAGTGGTTTTCACCCTCAGAACTCCTTTTCTTTTTACTTTTATTTCTATTCTTTTGACTAAGATACTTGATGTCCAACTTCATCATGCTAACTCTTGGTTCATTGATGGAAGTCATCATAGGCTCAACTACATTGAGGTAGCAAGCAAGGGCATAGTCATTTGGAAAGGTATAGATACCTTGGCTTGGATTCATGGAGTTTTGGTCAAGAAGTTTGGGATGTTGGATAGTCAAAGTGGTGAAAGATTGGGAAATAGTCTTTATGGATATGGATTCATCATCATTGGTCCTAACCTGACTCTTGAGTTTGAAGGTGATATTACAACTCAAAATGTTCAATTCATGAATAGGCTCAATGTCATTGTGGGATTCCATTTCAGCCATTGATGTATTAGACTTGTTAAGTTCATTATTTCACTCTAGACTTATGTTGGGTTTAGGTGCATATTGGTCAACAACATCAATATGTTTTTCTATGATAAGCTCACCTTCCTTTGGAATGACTCCCCATTCATAGTCATTTGATTCCTCATCTATGCCTCTAGGAAATCTGAGAACGTGTGTAAAGTTAGGATGAATACCCCAAGAAGGGTTACCCTCAGATTTTGATTTGAATTCATACTCATGAGAATCTATTTTAGAATAGCTACCACCTTCCTCCTTGTTTGTTTGGTTTCCTTCAAGATCATCTAGTTCTTGTGGTGCACCTGTCTCTTGTTCTATATTAGGTTCTTGTGTTTCTACTACATTGATTCTTTTTACTGGATCATCTTCAGCTTCAAGGAGATCTTTTATTTCTTTAGGCAAACACTCATAAGGAATGAGCTCATCAGTGGTGTCTAAATCATCACTGTTAGATTGTTCTGGTGTTTCTTCCTTTGGTTCAATCTATTCTAAGACATGTGGGGAGTTCTTGCTAAGATAGAAAGGCTTCTTCTTATATCCTAGACTTGTTGTATTCTTTTTTTTTCGACCATGGTAGTCAAGAGGTGCTAGAAGACCCTTACCTTGTAGTCCTAGAGGTCCTTTTCCAGTATATCCCATTTTTGTGATCAATTTGTCTCCTGGTCCATATGACTTCTGAGGAATTTTTCTTGAAGTGGAGTCACATTTCTAGACTGATTGGGATTGAGACTCATCCTTGTATAACCATGCAAGCATAACTTCTTCTTCCTCAAACTCTTGTTTAGATACTTGTTTTATGAAAAAGATTCCATTGAATATGACCTGGGATTCTTTAGCTATAGGTTTCACTTTGTTAGAAGGTTGTCCATAAGATTTAGGGGACAAAGGGAGAGATGTGAGAGATAAAACAAGTTCCATTGTGTATTCTCCCATACCATTGTCTTTAATTTTGACTTCTTTAACAATGTCTTCCATCTTGGACGTTGAAACAATATCTAGTTTCCTAGTGGAAGATTCTCTGTTATTAGGAACAAGTTTATCATCACTTTCTTTCAATGCATTGCAAGTTATGTACAGGTTTGCTGGAATCGTCACCTATACTCCTTCATAAGGAAATTTCACACATTGATGGTATGTGGAAGGAATAGCTCTCATTTCATGTATCCAGGGTCTCCCTAGAAGGATGTTGTAAGCCAAAGGTAAATCTAGAACTTGACATATGGTGTCTTTGATAACGGGTCTTGTTTTGATAGGTAAGACAATAGTTCCTTTGGAAGATCTTTCTTTCTCATCATATGCTTTGATAGTTATCTTCTTCTTAGGATAAATGGTATCTTTAGAGAATCCCAATTGTGTGATCAAGCTATAAGAACAAATGTTGAGACCAGTGCCTCCATCTATCAACACACATTTGACATGATGGTTTTGGATCAAGACTTCAATATGCAAGGGCTGGTTATGCAGATGACTCAAGGAGTTATATCTTCCTCTAAAAATGAGATATACTATGGAGACATCAGATGACCAACCATAGTCTGGAATCTATCTAAATCATGGTTTTTAGGAACATTGGATCTGAGCAAAGCTTTGTCTAGAATGGCTCTATGAGCTAGAGATATCCAAAGCAACTCGAACATGAAGATTTTTGCATCTGTATGCTAGAGTTATTGGACAATACTGTATGATGTTGGCCTCATGTCTTTGGGATTTGATTTAGAGGCGGCCTTTTTTTAAGAAACAAATGAAAGATTGAAAGACATCTTAGGGACATTTGATGAATCGGGGATTTATCCTTGCAGATGCACCTGAGCTTGTGATCGAGTAACTGCATTTGCTGATTGATTATCTCTATCTTTTCTTATAATGGTGATGACATTGAAATGTTTAGATAAGCAAGGTTCAACCATATTTATGACAACATCATTTCCAGAGTAGGCATAATTGACTTTAGCACCCACATTAGGCTGAGAAGATGAATCTCCTTGACCATGATTCAGAAATGGTTTTGTGAATGTTGTATGATCATTATTGCTTTTATGATTGTCAATTACGATTTCTCCATTATCAATTTTGTCTTGTATGATGTGTTTCAAGTGTATGCAGTTATTAGTTTTATGACCCTTATTGCAATGGAAGTCACAAAAATCATTCTCTCTCCACCATTTCAGTTTAGGTTTAGGATCAAAGACTTTTATCTCAGGCAAGGTGATGATGTTGTTAGCCAACAAAGTTTTCATGGTAGATTCCAAGGACTCTCCAAGAGGAGTAAACTTACGTTTAGGATCTGTAGCCCAAGGTTTATAGTCAGATGGCTTCTTGTTAGATTCTATTGCTTTAGCTTCAGAAGCTTTGATGGCTTGGGTGCCAATAGTGAGATTGAAAGTAGGTGCCTTAGATGGGGCATGAATAGTATCAACAATGCCCTGTGATGATGCCCTTATTCTTGTTCTAGTTTTTGCCTTTGTCTTTAGAATTAGATCCAAATTCATACTTGTCCTTTTGAAGTGATATGTCTTCTTTTTGTACAAGTACTTTCTCAATTTTGATTTCATTTTATACCATTTTATCAAAGGATGTATGATTTTGCATTTGCAAATGGTAGTTGAGTTCTAGAACAAGATTGTTGATGAAAATTTCTAGCTTCTCAGTTTCTGGAATAGGTCTAGCATATAGAGAAATTTTTCCTCCATCTTTTGAGAAAAGTTAGGGATGGTTCTCCTGAGTTCTGTTTCAGATTGCAGATATCGATCATGGTTACCAGATGTTGGATGTTGTAGGAGTATTGTTGATAGAACAGTTTGATTAAATCCTCAAAAGTTTTGATTGTAGGAGGCATTTTTGAGAACCAATGAATAGCTGACCCTCCCAGAGATCAAGGGAAAAGATGCATTAAGTAGGTTGGTTCATGCATGAATTCCATAGATTGAGTACAGAATTATTTGACATGATCTTGAGGATTAGAGTTTCCATCATACTTATCATATTTAGGTACATCCACTCTTTTAGGGAATGGTGGCATGTACAAGTCTTTATCAAATAGAAAAGGGAATAGAGCCTCCAAGGAGAAATCCTTAGGTTCCTTTTCTTTTTCAAGTTTGTTGAGTTTGACTTGCATGGCATGCATCTATTTCATCATAGCGGTGATTGGAGTTTCTTCCTCATGTGTAATGATGTCTTCAACATTAAAGTTGGGAGGAAGTTTAGCACCTTGATGAGCTAACTCTAGGAAGTCTGTTTCTCTATCTTCCTTCAAGATATGCCTCATCATTTTCTTGAAGTCATCATCATTTTGATATCAAGCAATTTTAGAAGGTGTGGGTTCTTGATCCACACCATGTTGGGATTGATGTCCTTGGGAACCTTGGCTTGCGCCTCCTCCTTGAGACATAGTGTTGTTGAGAGAACTACCAGGGATTGATTGATGAGGAGTTACTTGATGACCTACGTGGGTTGATGCAGGAGGGGTGACATAACCACCTATTAAGTAAATATTTCCAAGAGCATATTCTAAAAATTTAGTTGTGTTGAAGGATTGATGAATGGTATGAGAAATCATAGAAGATGCCTCTAGAGAGATTTTGGGTTGTTCTCTTTGTTGTCATGATGAAGCTCTAGTTTCCCCCATTAACCTTGGGTGAAACAAAAGAGAAAGATGAAGATAATTGAAGAATGAATTGATTCAAGAAGATCTAATGATGCAACCTCGTCAAGATTGGATTGATTGAAGATATATTGGATGTAAATGAAGGATACCTGTGCCCTAGTAGTATGGGTAGATGCCCAAAAGATGGCGAACATGGGCTCACAACACAACCATTTTTAGACAAAGACTGAATTGAAGATAATTTTGACAAGGTTTTGACACAAGATGAAAAAGACTCAAATCAATAAATCAGAAGGCTAAATCAGACTCAAGAGACCACTTTAGGAAAATGATCGAATTCTTTCTAGTTTCTACTCTGTTCCTGACACAGTGAATATTTTGACAGAGTCTGGAAATAGGCTACAAAGACTGGATTCCTGACAAATTTGACATGTTTCTGACAACCTTTTGAAAATTTTGATACGAGTTTCTCCAGGCTCGTACGAGTCTGGGTAAGCTCTAACACGACAGTTGAGAAAACTCATATGATAATTGACACTAGGATTTAATTTTATTGACTTTTTCTGACAAAGCTCATATGATAATGTATAGTCTCCCATACGACAATCAAGGGGTTTTGAAATGACTTTTGGAAAAACTCATACGACTTTCTGATCCTATGGGATGACTTTTGACTCCAGAAAGGAATTTTGCTTCAGATTTTGCAATTTTTAGGTTTCTAGTTTTAGATTGTTGGCAAAGTTTTCTGTCCAGGTTTTGAAGATCTATATAATGTTCATCTCAAGTAACCAAGTAGATATCAAGCATGCAAAAAAATAAGAAATGGAAGCAAGTAATCATTTGAAAATAATGACCAAGGGAAAAAGCAACCTTGTGCATGAATAAGCAATAGTGACTTATTGTGCTAATCCCTAGGAATGCTATTTGTGTATGTTCTCAAATTTTTTTTCAATAACGCAAATATTCCTAGAAAATGAAAAATTTGGCCTCACTAGGGTTTATAGTAAAGGTCTGAATCTGCAACTTTTATGATCTCAAGAGGGCGAACTCCAATCCAGGCGCACCAAGGTTTTGACACAGTCCGAGAATTTAATCAATCAGGAGCTGCTAGGGAGATCTGACAACCCAACAAGAGACCACACCTGTGAAGATTTCCTCCACAAGGACATTTATATAGCGGCTGTTGCTACCACAGTGAAAATGGCTATTACCACTTGAGGTTCCATCCACATGGTTGACCTAATTAAGGGAATGTCCACTATGGTTAACCCTCTCTAAAGGTGACTCACAAAAGATACCACAGGGGGACAAGATCGGATTCAAGGATCTGGGTTTCTGGAACTATCCAAAAAGGAAGTAGAGCATAATCCCCTAACCTCTTCACTTCACCAAAAAAATGCAGAAAAATTAATTCGACATGCTAAGACTAAAATTATCTCACCAAGATCCGTGATGTCAACAACTTATGCTCTATCAATCTCTCTGGAGAGAGAATGTATTGATCAAAAGTTGAAGACTCAAAAACCTAGTAGAATGTAAGACAATCACAGTATCCTCCCTACCTACAAGGGGATCCTTCATCAAGAAGAGCTTTGCATGCATGAACAAGCAAAAGAAGCCCACTCTCTCAAGATCATCCACAAATAGTGTTCATAGGGCCTATTTACTATGTGTAACAGATATGTAGAACGAAAATCTATGTTTGTTTTATAGCCCAAAAATTGAAGTTTGTGATATGAAAGTAGGAAAAGTCACACAAGCTTGACACAAGAGAGTTCATTTTAAATGTCCAAATTGAAGTGTTATTAGTTGTAGAAGAATACCTAAATTCCTCGTAATGCGCTTAGTAGATTTTACCTATTTTAGCAATTTAGTTGCACTTTCCCAATTAAAATCAGCAAACACCAATCAAAAACAACAGAGTTCAATTGTTAGGGTTAGCCGTTAGCTCAAATCTAAAAATCAAATTTGACAAACTACCTAAAAATCTGAAATGACAATTGAATCTTGGTATCAAAACTTGTATGACAATGGGTTACCTCTCATACGACAATCAAAATCTCATACGACAGTGGGTCACCTCTGGCACGACTTTATGAAAACTCGTACGACATTGGGTATCCTCTCATACAACAAAGAAGCCTCCAAATGATAATCTATAGTTGCTGGTATGAGCCTAAAAAATGCCAAATGTCGTATGACACTCAGAGGGTCCTGGTACGAGTTTCTGACAAAACTCGTATGAAAATTGTATGAACAAAGAATAAAATCATAAAATTGATCAAAAAATGATAGAAAATAGATAGAAATTGATAG
Source organism: Chamaecyparis obtusa (assembly GCA_027943335.1). Taxonomy (NCBI): domain Eukaryota; kingdom Viridiplantae; phylum Streptophyta; class Pinopsida; order Cupressales; family Cupressaceae; genus Chamaecyparis; species Chamaecyparis obtusa. The sequence goes on along the minus strand of BSBK01002929.1, from coordinate 901,803 downwards.
AAAAGAAATGGAAACCCATTTCAGGGCCCCATGGTGGGTGCCAGGAATGTGTGTGAAAATTGTACCTAGCTGGAGACACAACACTTCAGTAAAAGATTAGAGGTTACCAAAATCAAAATCTGTAAGTAATTGAAACTAAGCTAACCAGATGATTTACTGCCTTCTAGTAGGTGCGAGTATGATGTTCTCAGATTGAAATCAAGATCAGTGACAATGCAACACCTAAACAAAGGATTTGAATGCAAAAGAATGAAAAACTGTATGAATGTAGATTAATCTATTTTTTTGGATTTTGTATGCAATTAGGATGAAAAACTTGAATAAATCTAATCTAGAATGAATCAAAATGATATGCAGATTATTCTAAGAATGATATGAATAAATAAATGCTATGATATGAAAACTATGCAAAACTATGACCAACAATGAAAGATCTCACAAATTGCCTATCGCAAGTGCTTAATCCTTCAATCGCAAATTTTCCAGAGTAATTGTGCAAATTTGAGGGTTGATACTTGTGAAGAGCTGAGCCTTGTTTTTATAGAAATCTAGGGCTTGAGGATGCATTGAGAAAAGCCATAAATCACTCTTGATAAACTCAGGTTGATTTTTGAGTTAACAACAAATTAAGAATAAATAAATTCACAAAATCATGCAAATCATGCAAAAATAGCTTTTTAACTCAAATAATAAGTTTAGATCAACTTTCAACACAAAATAGATGTTGAGTTTCCAAAAGATAACAACTTGAATTGATTTTCTGATTTGAAGTTTAACTGCTCTTTGAATGTGCATAATAATTATGAATTAATTAAAAAAAATAAAGTGATTTATCTTCAACTTAACTAATTTTGAATTAAAACAATTGATTTATAGGTTAATCAATTGTTAAATCAAACTTTTATTCAAAAACTATATTATTAAATATTGACAATTGACATTAATTAATTAAATAAGAATTTAATCAATCAGTCATGAGATTTTTTTATTTATTGTCAAAATTAAATAATACAATTTAGGAATAAATTAAATTAAATTAAATTAAATAATTAAGTGGTAGTATTAAATCTAATTAATTAATTATTCATAATATTCAATTAATCAAAATTTAGGATAAATATGATTTATCACCAAATAATTGTTAAATCAAAGATAATTAGGATAAAGGAATATTTCAAAGAATATTCTGATGTAGAATTAAGATAAAATCAATTAGGTTTTTGATAAACTAATGTGTAGATGTGCCTTAGGTTAGGACTTTGATGTCGATTTCATTCAATTTGAGGATGTAGGAGGTTAATGAACCTATAGCCCATTTTTGGGGTATTACAAAATGTTGGAAATATATGTTGTATCTAACCTAAGCTAAGATCTATGAAGGATATTAAGAGGCAAATGACAGATCTACCTTTTTGGAGAGGTATAAAGGAAACCTAATGGTGAGACTATAGAGTATGTTGGTGATGTTGATGTTATTGACTGGTAAGTCTAAGAAGAAGGTTGAAAGTGAAGATCAGCGTTGTGATTGCTTGAAGCAAGTTTCGAGAAGATTAGTGATGGAGATGGAAATGATACTTAGTCAGTAAATTAGCATATATGTGCAAATTGGATCTGATATCTACAAAGTGAGTTGTATGTTTTATATATCAAAAAATACTGCTAGTTTCTAATCATTGTAATAGTTAAAATCCTTTAACCAACATTGACCTAAAAGTCATTGATAAATCCTTTAATCAAGGTGGCATTCTAATGGAATGTACTCAAGTCCTCAGACCAAGCCACTCCTAATAGGGTGATTGAAATCTTTTAACAGGGTCACACCTAATAGTGTGTTTGTATACCTTTAACAAGGTTGGCTTTTCAAAGAGCTCACTTCAGAAGAGTGAAAATATCAGTAACATGTTACAAAGTGGTTTTTCCCAAATTGGGTTTCCACTATAAATCCTAATGTCACACTTATTTGAATGTTTTGATATTTTGCAAGTTAAATACTGTTGGACAGTGGACTGCATGTTATATGTTTTCTAATATATGTTCTTTAGAGAATGAGTTGAGTTGGTGATTAGATCTGAGTTTGTTGAAGTGTTTGAATGTTCAATTGGTACATTTGGACCCAAGAACAACTGATTCACCCCCCTCTCTATTGTTCTAAATCATATTAACAATTGGTATCAAAGCTATTGGTGCTTATAGAGAAAAAGCTTAAAGGTACTTGAAGCTAATGATCAAGATGTATAAGAGGAAGGTACCAAAGTTGAACAAGGAGAACTTCCCTACATGGAAAAGTCTGATGAAACTGCATCTAGTTGGTATTGGTGATTCAATGAAATACTATGTTGAACATGACTATGTTGCACCTGCTGCACCTATGAATGCCGAGGAGATGAAAGAAAAATAGGAACACAATCAAGCAATGTTGGAGATTGCATCTGCCTTAAGCTATCTTGAATTTGAAGACATCAAGGACTGTAATACTACAAAGAAAATGTGGGATACTCTTGCAACAATCTATGGTGGTGATACAAATGTACTGAGGGCAAAAGATGAAAGCTTGAGAGGTAAGTTTGATGAAATGAAAATGCAAGAAGGTGAGAATAATGCTCAGTATTGTGGAAGAATCAAAGACATAGTGGATGCTATTAGAGGAGCTAATGGAATCATTGATGATGATGTCATGCCCAAAAGTTGAGCAAAACACAACTACAAAATTTTTCTACAACCTACTGATAAACTATAAGAACACATACATACGCAACTGAGTTTGCTAAAGTCAAAAACAATCTGGCACAAGCATTCTAACAACATGCAAAAATGATGGAGAAGGAAAATGGCTTACCAATTTGGTCAAGTGTTTAAAAACATCATCGGGGTCCAAAATAGATGAAGGTTGACCAAGTTTGACCAAGTTTGACCTAAAGTCAAACTTCACAATATTGCTCCCAAATAAACCTTAAGGGTTCCCTAAGTCACTAGCTTTGATCAGCTCGCAAAATGAGGTAGTTGACTAAAGTCAACCAGAGTTGACCAAAAAGTCAACCATGCATCGTTAAAGATGAAACAAGGTTAAAATGATACTAAAATCAACATGGAAGGTCTAGGCATGCAAACCAAGAAGAATTACCTAGGTTTGACTAACAGTTGACCAAAAGTCAATCGTGCCTAAATTTGGTCAATGAGTCTATAATGGCATTAAAACTTTATGCTTAATGATAGGAAAGTTTAATTATGATCATAATGATAAAATAAAAATCACATAATAATTAAATAATATATAAGTGATATTTCTAATTTAATTAAGTTTAATTAATTAGCCTCTAACTAATTTTTGACTATACTATTAAACCATTTAAGTTTACAAACAAAAACTCAATCTAAACTCTATGTTAAATAAATTAGCACTTTAATTTAAGAGCTAAAATTATAATCTACTCCAATTATTTCACAAATTTCTTGAAGTTAAATAATTTCTAACTAAAAATACAATATTCATAATCAACGTGAAAATTTAAAGCAATTAAGTTCCACATAGTTAATCCAATCTCAATAATTGACGATCTAAAATTTATAATTCAACTACATATCTTAATCTAAATTTAGAACTCATAAAAAATTATATCACAACTAATTCAATTTAAATCTACGATTAGAAAATATTTACCAAAGGTTAAATAAACTAAGTTAATTATCTTAGTAGAGTCTTTTAAATTAATATTCAAATATCTTATTATTACAAATTTGAATAAATCAAATACTCACTAAAGTAAAAATCCAACTTCAAAATTAAATACATTAAATATCCTAAACCAAATCCTATCTTAAAAAAAAAAAAAGTCTTACTTCTAGAAATTGTTTGTGTATTCAATCTTCTAGATATAAATACACTAAGTCAAATAACTCACATTATAGAAGTTTTCTAGATTTTACATTCAATTATAAAATAAGCAATCAAATCTAGAATCATCTAGATTAAATTCTTAAAGTCAAATAAATACACTAAAAACTAAAATCTATAAAATTTGAAATCCATTTCCTAAAATATTCATTTAATTAAAAAAAACTCAATCCTATAAATACTCCTCACATATGAGGTAAATAAATTGGGTTAAAGTCCCTTAAGATATACTTGTTATAATTACTTAGAATTACTTTTATTTTCCAAGTAATTATATTGATAATCCTTTTATATAATATTTTATTTTAAATTTTCAAGCTTTCATATTTAAAGTATTAACATCTAATGTTAATCTTTGTTTAAAAGACATAAATATATATTAAAAATCAAAACCTGCGGTTATTATTTTTTTAAATTTTTTTTAATGTTTTTGCAGGGGCCGAAAGGCCTCACCTGCGCGTACGTGAGGACGAGGTCCGAGCAGCACGAAGGGGGAAAGGAAAGGGTTGGGCCTGCCATATCCGCCGAGCTTGCACAACAACCCCCCCTTTTTTTTATAATAATTATTATTATTTAATAGTACCGTGCATTATTTAGTCTCTGTTCTTTTTATCAATTTTGAATTAATTTAATACTATTTCATTCTATCCTTAATGTATCTTATTAAATAAATATATTTGACTTTTATAAACATTAACCTTGTGTTTTTTAAAATTTTTTGTTTTGGCAAGGCCGAAGCCGACTGCACGGGCACGAAGCAGGGAAGAGTAGCACATTCATGGGTTCCATGCCTCCCCACTGTCTGTTGTGCGTACTGGGAGACGGTGGAATGGGGTAGCGTTTTGATCCGCCCCACCCACTTCTCTGTACGCACAGCCCCAATATTTTTTTTAAAAATTCTTTTAATATATATAGATATAAGAATAATCAAATTGATTTAGATTTTTTTAAAAAGAAATTATATATGTCTACCTATATTTAACGGCCAATATATATTTTCTTACAATCTCTCTGTTTTCACAAATATAATATTATTAAATTTTATTTAGTTAAATATAAATTATATATATACATTTATAAATACACATATATTTATAATATATATATTTCTTTATATGTAATTTTACAAATTTTTTTATATTCTTTCATTTGCTTTAACTTTAATGCGAAATAGTCTAACAATAATAATAAACTAGGTTTACTAATTAATTGATTAAAACATAAAATTCACTTAAAGAAAATTATAATATGTTAAAGATTATAAAATATCTATATTTTCCCTAATGTTGAAATGACGGGATTCTTTCAAAAATTATGATCTTATAATGATTTGATTTACTATTTAAATAAAATCAATAAGAATCTTTATTTACAATTTACCAACTAAAATTCTACAAACTAACAAATTTAAATCTTAAATTAATAACTTGATATTCAAAGATCTATTAAATTTCAAATAAGGAATATTTCTTTTGTTTTCGTCATTATTTAGTATTTAAAATAATTACAAGAATATTACACATAGTATTAGGGAAAATTTTAATCTAAATTTAACAACAATCAAAAGGTAAAGATATAACAAATTATCCATTGTTAAGAGATTGTGTTTAAAACTTCCTTTCCAAACTTAATATATAAGAATCTTTACCAAATTACAATTTAACAACTTCTTAATACAATTTCTCCTTTCGCATTAAAAAGGAAATACATCATAATACAACTTGATATAATAAGAGATTATCATGGAGTTACAACTTTCTCCTCTAGAATATTATAAGGTAAAATGATGAAAATAAACTTTTTGATTCAAAACCTCCTAAACATACTTGATCCTTCCAAAACTTCATAGAACCTGCAAATAAAACCCTGTAGGTTGACCATGGACGCTCACCTCCCAACCTAGGCCTTTAAGGCCACCCCCGAGCTAGGGGTTACTGTTGGAAACAATTGTCTGAAGGAAATTGCTACTCAAATTATGTATTGTCTTTGATGTCACATAATGTCATAGTCCGCAGCAATCAGTTCCTACCGAGCTCAGTCGGTCTGCCAGACAGGAATATTAGTGCTTACCGAGTTCACTCGGTTATCAAAAGAAATTCAGTGTTTACCGAGTTCACTCGGTTATCAAAGGAAATTCAGTGTTTACCGAGTTCAGTCGGTTGTCAAAGGAAATTCAGTGTTTACCGAGTTCAGTCGGTTATCGAAGGTAAAGGATTGTCGGTGTTTACCGAGTTCCCTCGGTCTCCGAAAGATTATAGAAAGTTATGGTCACCGAGCACTGTCGGCCCTTGAAAGATTTTTGCAAATAGAGTTTGCTTAATTCAGCCTACTGTTATACTAAATAATGTCGATTTGACAAATCTAAAATCATATAAATAAAAGGTCAAATGTGAAAAGTAAAAAAAAGATATATAGCAGAAGATTTACAGAAGAAAAGATAGAAAAGGTGTGTGCGAATTTGTGAAGGATGTTCAGATATTCTTAAGGTGCAGCAGAGATTTATTCGATCAGGAAGGATCACACATATGCAGAACAGAGATCTGTAATTAGCAAGGCAATTGCATTATTATACAGGTCATTTTTTCATTGTTACCTTCTTATCATTGTAACAGTGAATTCTAAATCTCTTAACCAAGTTGGTTTAACAACCATAATGTAAATTCTCTAACAAGGTGACAATTCCATTGAATTGTTTTCAAGACCTCTTACCAGGCCACTCCTAGCAGGGTGATTAAATCCTCTAACAAGGTCACACCTAACAGTGTGTTTTGTAACTTTTTACCGGGTTAGCTTCTAACCGGGCATCACTTCAGAAAAAGTGAAAATTAGTATCTAGATACATTGGTGGTTTTTCCCATATTGGGTTTCCACATTAAATCTTGTGTCTCTTGTGTTCTTAATTGCTATCTTAATCATACACCAGTGCTGATGAATATCTAAAAGATAATTTTGCTAATACTTTCTGCATCTTCAAAGTTACTGCAATCTATTTACCGAGTGCTAAAATAGATAACATTGTTAAGATATCCTAAGGGATCTGGAAAGAATTAATTGTAAAGTGTTTTATGGTTGACTGATTCAACCCCCCCCCCCTCTCAGTCACTTCATCCATATTCCATCAATTGGTATCAGAGCCTTTGGTGCTTGTAGGAAGGGTTTCAAGGACCTAAGCTAAAAATCAGGATGTCTTACAAGAGAGAAATTCCAAAGCTCAACAGAGATAACTTTTCTGCATGGCAAGGTCTCATGCGACTTCATCTAGCTTCCATTGGTGATTCAGGATGCAAATACATTGATGAAGAATACACAATTCCTAATGGTGCATTAACTGTTAAAGACATTGCAGATAAAAAGACTCACAACACCATGATGATAGACATTGCATCTGCTCTCAGCTATGAAGAATTTGATGATATTAAAGAATGCACTACTGCATATGAAATGTGGATGGCACTGAAGAAAATATATGGTGGTGATGCAAATGTGAAAAGAGCCAAAGCAGAAAGCCTAAGAGGACAGTTTGACAAGATGAATATGAAGGAAGATGAAAACATTGCAAAATATGTTGAAAGAATCAAAGCAAGTGTAAGTGCAATTAGAGCTTCTGGAGGAACAATCTCAAATGAAACTGTTATAAGTAAGGTACTCTGAACATTACTCCCTATCTATGCAATAAGAGTATCATCTATTCAAGAAAGAAGATGTGAAACAAACCACAATATAACTTTGGATGCTTTAGTTGGAAGATTGACAGCCTTTGAATTAGACAACTATGACAACTATGTTCCTAGTTCCAAAAATATTGAATCAGCATTTGAGGCCAAGGTTTCACTAAAGAAGAACAAGAAAATTAAAGAAGTTCAGTCAGAAAGTGAACAAGTATCAGAAGAAATTTCTGATAGTGATCTTGAAATTGTAGAAGCATTACTTGCAAAGAAGTACTCTAGAGGGAAAGGTAAATATAAAGGTAAAACTCCTTTAATCTATTTTTCATGTGAAGAAATTGGACATATTGCAGCTAGGTGCCCAAACAAGCAAGTCAAGGAAGAGAAGAGAAGTCACAAGTACTATGGCAAAAAGAATTTCAAATCATTCAAGGATAAAGGTAAGAAAACATGTTTTATGGCTAAAGATTCTGATGATAGTGAAGAAGAAATTGTCTTTATTTCTATAAAAGATGAATCTGATGATGATGAAGATAAGATGGCACTTATTTCTAATATAAGCAGAGATGATATATGGATAATAGACAGCGGATGTTCACACCATATGACTGGTGACAAGATAAAATTTGAATATCTAGAAGACTGTGATAGTGGTAATGTAAGATTTGGAAACAATGAACCTTGTTGTATAAAAGGAAAAGGAAGAATCTCTTTAACCAAAGAACTCATATGTGATAATGCTTATTGGGTTGAAGGACTAAAACATAATCTTCTAAGTGTAGCACAGCTAATCAACACTGGCTTCAAGGTTGAATTCATGAATGGTCAAGCAAGACTGCTGGATGAGAAAGGAAAACTCATTGGATCAGGCAAACAAACAAAAGGTAACTTATTTTATCTTGATCTCAGTGAATATTCATGCTTTATTGCTCAAATAGAAGAAAGTTGGCTATGGCACAAAAGGTTATGTCATGTGAATTTTGATAACATGATAAAAATAAGCAAATTCAAGAAGGTTAGAGGCATTCCTACTTTGAAGAAACCTGATACTGGTCTATGTAAGAATTGTCAGATTGGCAAAATGAGTAAAACTAGTTTCAAGAGTAAGAACTATCAGTCTAAAGAAATTTTGGAAATTGTGCATACTGATTTATGTGGACCTATTAGAATACAAAGCTATACTGGAGATAAATTCTTTATTCTTTTCGTTGATGATTATTCTAAAATGATGACTGTCATGTATTTAAGAGAAAAATCAGAAGCATTTGAAAAGTTCAAATGGTACTTAGCAAGAGTGGAAAAGGAAACAGGGAAAAGATTGAAATGCTTAAGATCAGACAGAGGTGGTGAATTCATCTCCCATGATTTTAACAACTTTTGCATTGAAAGAGGAATCAAAAGATAGGTATCAGCTCCTAGAACTCCTGAGCAGAATGGAATAGCAGAAAGAAGAAACAGATCTATTATGGATTATGCAAGGACTCTAATGATAGAAAAGAACATCGCTATAAAGTACTGGAAGGAAGCTATCAACACTGTAGTTCATACCTTGAACCGAGTACAATTGAAGAAAGACACATTCAAAACTCCTTATGAATTATGGTATGGCTATAAACCCAATGTAAGTTACATGAAAATATTTGGTAGCAAGTGTTATATCTTAAAAGAATCCAGAAGAAATAAATTTGATGTGAAAAGTGATGAAAGAATATTCCTAGGATATTCTAGCAAAAGCAAGGCATACAAATGTCTGAACTTATCTACTCACAAAGTCATAGAAAGTATACATGTAAAATTTGATGAGTTTGCAGAAAAGACTGAAGAAGAAAGCAAAAGGGAACCTGAGAACTACAGAAGATTCGTTTACATTGAACCTGAAACATTGGTAGACACAACTATCAATAAGGAAACTATATCTACCGAGCCGAGCACAGTAACCGAGTCACAGGAAGAAGTTCAAACCGAGTCACAGGAAGAAGTTCAAACCGAGTCACAGGAAGAAATTCAGACCGAGTCTCAGCCTGAAGTTACCGAGCAAATATCTACCGAGCCCGAGCAACTTGAAGAAGAGATCCTAGAAGACAATAGCATGAATCATTCAAAAGGCAAGGAACCTATACTAGCCAAATATGTCAGAAGACATCATACACTAGATCAAATTATTGGAAACAAATCAGATGGTACTATGACAAGAAGTAAGCTAAAAGGTACATGTCTGCTTACTGACTTTGAACCTAGAAATATCAAAGATGCATTGGAAAATGAAAGTTGGATTGAAGCAATGAATGAAGAATTAGAACAAATACAAAAGAACAAAACATGGACTCTTGTACCTAGACCTAAAGATAAGAATGTAATTGGAACAAAATGGGTATTCAAGAATAAGCTGAATGAAGATGGTCAAGTATCTAGAAACAAAGCTAAACTGGTATGTAAAGGTTATTCTCAAGAAGAAGGTATAGATTATGGAGAAACTTTTGCTCCTGTTGCAAGATTAGAAGGTGTAAGAACTCTACTTGCTTATGCAGCACACAAAGGATTTAAGGTATATCAGATGGCTATAAAATCTGCATTTCTCAATGGAATTCTTGATGAAGAGGTCTACATTGAACAACCTGAAGGTTTTGTTGATCCAGATAAAAAGGACATGGTTTGCAGGTTACACAAAGCATTGTATGGTTTGAAACAAGCTCCTAGAGCATGGTATGAAAGACTCTATAACTATTTGATTCAGATTAATTTCAAAAGAGCCAATGATAACAACAATCTGTATATTAAAGAAGGACCGGATGACAAAATTGTATTGGCAGAAATATTTGTAGATGATACTATATTTACAGGGAATGAGGATCAGTGCAAAGAATTTTTAGAGCAAATGAATAAAGAATTTGAAATGTCTATGTTTGGTTTAATAAAATTCTTTGTTGGTCTTCAAATTCAGCAAAGCAAGAATGGTATATACATTACTCAATCTAAATACATTAAGGAAATACTTAAGAAGTTTGGTATGGAAGATTCAAAACCAGTTGGTACACCCATGTGTACTGGACTGAAACTTACCAAAAATGATGATTCAAAAGAAGTTGATCAGACCCTATACTGATCTATGATTGGAAAATTGCAGTATGTAGTACATACAAGACCTGATATTGCCTTAGCAGTCGGTATAGTAGCTAGATTCTCAGCAAAACCTAAGGAAAATCACATGAGGGCAATCAAAAGAATCTTAAGATACTTAAGAGGAACTGAAGAATATGGTTTGTGGTATAAATTTGGTGGCAATCTAGACTTAAAAGTGTTTACTGATGCTGATTGGGCAAGAAACATTGATGACAGAAAAAGCACAAGTGGTGGAGCATTTTTTCTTGGAAAAAGATTGGTATCCTGGACTAGTAAAAAGCAAAATTGCACATCTCAATCCACAGCTGAAGCAGAATATGTTGCTGCTGCAGTAAACTGTTCAAATATTGTTTGGTTTAAATAGTTATTAGAAGGTATGAAGGTTGAAATCAAAGAACCAGTTGTTATATTTTGTGACAATACCAGTGCAATAAACATTTCAAAGAATCCAGTGATGCATTCCAAAACCAAGCACATTGCTATTAAATATCACTTTGTCAGAGAATTGGTGCAGGACAAAGAAATCAGATTAGAATATATCCATACAAAAGAATAGATTGTAGACATTTTTACCAAACCCTTACCTAAGGATGCATTTGTGTATCTAAGAGGTAAGTTAGGGGTCATTCCCCTATCTGAGGCTCACTAAATACAGTTTTAGTGATGCATCAACCAGAACATGATTGAAAATCAACCAGTTGATGCAGCATATTCAAGGAATCATTGCATATGAATCAGTACTTGAGGTACATTAATTTACACCGGTAATATGTGAATTATCTTTGGCATGTGTTGTCAAAGAGGGAGTGTTTGCTATGTCTTTGCTATTACTTCAAGAAATTTTCAATAGTCAGAAGGAAGAATTTTCAGGATAAAGGAAGTTTGCTGACAGAGGGAGATTTGAATCTGAACCGAGCTAACTCTTTCAAATTTCTTATGCTATGACATATTGTGTTGCCATCAATGCCAAAGAGGGAGATTGTTGGAAATAATTGTCTGAAGGAAATTGCTACTCAAATTATGTATTGTCTTTGATGTCACACAATGTCATAGTCCGCAGCAATCAGTTCCTACCGAGCTCAGTCGGTCTGCCAGAAAGGAATATTAGTGCTTACCGAGTTCACTCGGTTATCAAAGGAAATTCAGTGTTTATCGAGTTCACTCAGTTATCAAAGGAAATTCAGTGTTTATCGAGTTCACTCGCTTATCAAAGGAAATTCAGTGTTTACCGAGTTCAGTCAGTTGTCAAAGGAAATTTAGTGTTTACCGAGTTCAGTCGGTTATCGAAGGTAAAGGATTGTCGGTGTTTACCGAGTTCCCTCGGTCTCCGAAATATTATAGAAAGTTATGGTCACCGAGCACTGTCGGCCCTTGAAGGATTTTTGCAAATAGAGTTTTCTTAATTCAGCCGACTGTTATACTAAATAATGTTGATTTGACAAATCTAAAATCATATAAATAAAAGGTCAAATGTGAAAAGTAAAAAAAAGATATATAGCAGAAGATTTACAAAAGAAAAGATAGAAAAGGTGTGTGCGAATTTGTGAAGGATGTTCAGATATCCTTAAGGTGCAGCAGAGATTTATTCGATCAGGAAGGATCACACATATGTAGAATAGAGATATGTATTCAGCAAGGCAGTTGCATTATTATACAGGTCATTTTTTCATTGTTACCTTCTTATCATTGTAACAGTGAATTCTAAATCTCTTAACCGAGTTGGTTTAACAACCATATTGTAAATCCTCTAACAAGGTGACAATTCCATTGAATTGTTTTCAAGACCTCTTACCAAGCCACTCCTAGCAGGGTGATTAAATCCTCTAACAAGGTCACACCTAACAGTGTGTTTTGTAACCTTTTACCGGGTTGGCTTCTAACCGGGCATCACTTCAGAAAAGTGAAAATCAGTATCTAGATACATTGGTGGTTTTTCCCATATTGGGTTTCCACATTAAATCTTTTGTCTCTTGTGTTCTTAATTGCTATCTTAATCATACACCAGTGCTGATGAATATCTAAAAGATAATTTTGCTAATACTTTCTGCATCTTCAAAGTTACTACAATCTATTTACCGAGTGCTAAAATAGATAACATTGTTAAGATATCCTAAGGGATCTAGAAAGAATTAATTGTAAAGTATTTTATGGTTGACTGATTCACCCCCCCCCCTCTCAGTCACTTTATCCATATTCCATCAGTTACAAACACTAACAGGTACAAACATACTCATAAAAAAATAAATATGGAGACATACACACAAACATACTCCCAACCAAGGTTGTACACATAAGTCTGCTAAAGACTATATAACATGGGGTGAAAGTGGACCAAGAACCCAAAGCAGATAGTCAAGGTAATAGTAAGGAAACTATGTGCCACACATGGACACAAAATTCCTTTTCAAAATTCTCTTTATTCCATCCCTTGCCCTTAGGCAAACTTGACCACATGGAGCCCATAACATCCATGCTTATACTTCCCACACATGGAGAAGCTCTACTTTAAAAGGGCTGCCCAATATTCTTTCCCCTCAAGGTTACCCAATCCTCCCAAGGATGTGTGCACCTTGAAAACTCCCTTAACATCAAAATATAACTCAACACTAAAATAAATACAATATTTTGCTTCACAAAATAAGATACAACACTTGCAAACCTCCATGGAAACCCATGGAGTTGAAAATAAATTACATAGAACTCCATTAAACTACCTTAAGATTTCACATATATGAAACATGAATATGCTACTAGTTCTAGAGTATATCCAACCTTAAGTCCAAAGTTGAAGAGGAACTATGAAGCTTTCTCCTCCTTAAGCCTTTCCTTCCTTCTCCAATTCTAATGGTCTCTAAGAGTAGAGAGTGGGTAAATAACCTACTTTCCTCTTACCATCTCCTTAAGAAGGCTTTAGCCAGGAAATATCTGATTCCTGCATTAATGAGGAATCCTCTAAACACTTCCCCTTCCTTCCTAAGTCAAGGTCCTAATAAATGACTTTTTTGGCTCACATGGGATGGGTTGAATATGTTACCCGAAATTCTCCAACTCTTCAATTTTCGTCACTTTGAAGAGGAGATATTTTAGGGGTGTCATAAATGAGTCCCAAGGCTCTTAATGGGTTGAAAATGACTCCTAACCCCTAAGGTACCAAGTAGGGTGGTCAAAACTAACCCTAACTACCTTCTAGAAGCCTATTTGGTCCTCTTAAACTCCACTTGAAGTTTACATCCGAATTTCAACTCTCTTGACCCAATCTAATCTTCCTAATTCTAGGGTTTGCATAGGTACTACACTAGGTAACCCTTGGGTCATGAATAGGTCTCCTTAATTACATTTACTAGTCATGCCAACACATTAAGACATAGGTGTCAAGTGACACATAAATTACATTAGGCATGACCCATTTAACTTTTAACAAAATAATTTAAATACAATCATACAACATACACTTACAAATAAAATACATAACAACGAGGTCTATGTCTCTTCATAGACATGACCTTAGCATCACATAGGCTATACATAGGTTAGCGTTTGAAACCCCGAATATAATACCATGGTCAGCTACCTGCACACTCATTGTACACATAAGTAGGTCCAATAAAATTCACATATAAATTTAACAGAATACATAATGTAACACACATACCACCTACTTCTGCATTCATTTACACATTGGTAAAATAATATCTACATTTTGATATATCCTAACTTGTATGTCTCACACAATGCATCATAAATTAAACTATAAAAATTAACTGCATAATTATCCATAGGTTATCTCCTAAAAAGATTCATAACAACATAATGTACTAAAACATGGTACAAGATCTTATAGATCCTCAAAATAACATATGTATCCAAGTATCTTAAGAGTCATAAATAGTATCGACTAAAAACATAAATAGTAAACAACAATGCTAAGTTATGCAAGTCTGGGGTAGACCCTACAAATGAGACTGTCATTGGAAAGGTATTAAGAACTCTGCTTCCTATTTATGCTATCAAAATTTCAGCAATTCAAGAATCAAGATGTAACCCTGGTAATGTTCTGACTCTGGAAAGCCTTGTTGGTAAGCTTACTACTTTTGAACTGTCTAACTATGATAACTACACTATTCCTAATGTTGAATCTACATTCAAGTCATAAATGGTTTTGCATAAATCTAAAAGAGAGAAAGATAAATGTGTGAAAAGTGAAAGTGAAAGTGGAAGTGACAGTGACACTTTTGATGAGGAACTGGATGATCTTGAAGCACTCATGGCTAGAAGATTGAAGAGAGGAAAATGAAAATACAAAGGTAAACTTCCTATAATATGTTTTTCATGTAATAAAGTTGGCCATATTGCTACAAGCTGTCTTGACAAGAATGACAAGGATGAGGACAGAAAAAGCAAGTACAAAGATAAGAGAGATAAAAGAGATCACCAAAGGTACATAGATTACAAGGAAAAAGGTAAGAAATCATGTTACATTGCAGAAGAGTAAACTGATAGCGACAGTGATAATTTTAATATTGAAGTAGTTTATGTTGCTATGAAAGATGATTTTGATGAGGATGAGAAAATTGAACTTATTTCTTATGTGAGTAAAGGTGATAAATGAATTATTGATAGTGGTTGCTTACATCACATGAGTGGTGATAAAATTAAATTTGAAACCCTAGATCATTACAAAGGTAGAAGTGTTAAGTTTGGTAATGATGCACCATGTCCTATGAGAGGTAAAGGATCAATTAAGCTAACTGATAAGATCACTTGTGAAAATGCCTATTGGGTTGAAGGTCTTAACTATAATTTTCTAAGTGTTTCACAACTTAAGAGCACTAATTACCAAGCAAAATTTCACCACAGAAAGGCTAAAATATTTGATTCTACTGGTGAACTAATTGGAAGTGGTGAATAGACTAGAGGTAATTTGTTTTATCTAGATCTATCTGAAGAGACATTTTTGTTTGCACAATTTGATGATGTATGGTTATTGAATAAGAGGCTATGTCATGTTAAATTTGATAATCTGGTAAGTATTATTAAAAATAAGAAAGTTAGAAGTTTGCCGATATTGAAGAAACTTGATAATGTGATGTGTAAACAATGTCAGCTGGGAAAAATGACAAAGTCTAGTTTCAAGAGAAAGACATTTACTTTTGAGAACATTTTGGATCTAGTTCATACTGACCTTTGTGGACCTATGGGAATATAAAGCTATTGTGGTGCTAAGAATTTTATTCTGTTTGTTGATGATTACACTAGAATGATGATTGTAATGTTTTTGAAAGAAAAATATGATGCATTTCAATTGTTTAAGTGGTATTTGGCTAAGGTGGAAAAAGAGATAGGTAGAAGCCTAAAATGTTTGAGATTTGACTGAGGTGGAGAGTTTATATCAAATGAGTTCAATTTGTTCTGCAATGATAGAGGAATCAAAAGATAGATGTCTGCACCTAGAACACCTCCACATAATGGTATAGCTGAGAGGAGAAACAGATCTATTATGGATTGTGCAAGGACATTGATGATTGAGAAGAATGTTGCACAAAAATACTATAGAGAAGTTGTAAGTACAACTGTTTATACCTTGAATCAAATATGGAAAGAGAAAAATGAACAAGAAAGCAATAAAGAACCTGAAGACTATAGATCTTTTATCTATATGGAAGAAGGAGAGGTAAGTAACACGCCTGCATTGGATGAAGAGCCCTAGGTAAGCAATGCCAAGCATCAGGAGGATGCTACTGAGAAATCAGAAGTAGAATCTGATAATTTTCATGATGAACCTAAGAAGAGATTTGAACCTACATTGGTATAGTATGTGAGAAGATATCATAAGCCTAAACAAATCATTGGAGATAAAGAATCTGGAGTCTTGACCAAAAGTAAGTTGAAAGAACCTACATGTTTATTATGTGAGTTTGAGGGTAAGATAGTAAAAGATGCTTTGGAGAATGAAGACTAGATTCAAGCTATGAATGAAGAAATAGATCAAATTGAAAAGAATGATACCTAGACTTTGGTGCCGAGACCAGAAAACAAGAATGTTATTTGAACAAAATGGGTATTTAGAAATAAGCTCAATGAACATGGACAAGTCACAAGGAACAAAGCAAGACTAGTATGAAAAGGTTATGCACAAGAAGAGGGAATAGACTATGGGGAAACATTTTCCCTTGTAGCAAGATTACAAGGAGTGAGAACTCTACTTGCATATGCTACTTACAAAGATTTTAAGGTATACCAAATGGATGTCAAATCTACATTTTTAAATGGTATATTAGAAGAAGAGGTGTATATTGAACAACCTGAAAGATTTGTTTATCCAGACAAGAAAAACATAGTTTGAAAACTAAACAAAGCTCTATATGGATTGAAACAAGCCCCTAGAGCATGGTATGAGAGGTTGCACAATTATTTGATCAAGATTGGATTTACGAGGACAAATGACAAAAAAAATTTGTACATGAAAGCTGAAGAAGGTAAAGGGATTTTGTTAGCAGAATTGTTTTTAGATGATATTATATTTTGTGGACAATATACCCTATGTTAGAAATTTTCAAGTGAAATGCAAACTGAATTTGAGATGTCTATGTTTTTTGAGATCAAATTCTTTGTTGGTTTACAAATCTATCAGATGGAGAAAGGTATATTCATAACACAATCTAAATATGCCAGAGAGATACTAAAAACTTTTAGAATGGAGGACTCAAGGCTAGTAAGTACTCCTATGGCTACTGGACATAAATTGTCTAAGACTGATGATACTGCTGAAGTGAATCAAACCCTATATAGATCCATGATTGGAAAGATACAATATGTTGTTCACAATAGACTAGATATTGCTCTAGCAATTGCGATTGTGGCAAGATTCTCTTCCAATCCTAAGGAAAATCATATGATGGCTGTGAAAAGAATACTAAGATATCTGAAAGGGACAGAAGAGTCTGGATTGTACTATAAGAGAAATGGGAAATTTGAACTGAGAGTTTACATTGATGCTGATTAGGTAGGAAATGTTGATGACAAGAAAAGTACAAGTGGATGAGATTTCTTTCTTGGATAGAGATTAGTCTCCTGGACAAGCCAGAAATAAAATTGCATTTCCCAATCTACTATAGAAGATGAGTATGTGGTAGCTACAGTGAACTATTCAAATTTGGTATAGATCAAGCAATTATTGAAATGAATGAAAGAGGAAATTACTGAACCTGTTGTTATCTTCCATGATAACATAAGTGTTAGAAATAGGGAATATTGAGAGGGGGAGGGGTGAATCAGTATTCCACAAATTTTAACTTTTGCCCAATTATGGATATAATAGATTATCTTAACACATGCATAACATAGAAAGCTAAACAACATGCATATCAATAAAACTAAAGAACTCATAACACATTATTTGTTCTCCAGGAAACCCTGGCCAAGAGAAAACCCTGGTGGGGATGGTACCCACAAAGATCCACTAATCAAAAGTATCCTGTTAAGGATGTTGACCCTATTAGGAGTTTGTTACATGCATATAGTGTCTTAGTCCTGATTAAGGGACTATAGGCCTTGTTAGAAGCCTCAACCCTGTTAGGAGTTGTTAGTACAAAATGTGATTACCAGATGAGCCCACTGCCCAAAAAAGTAATATACAATATTCAATAATTAAAAAAATAGGTCAAGGTACATAACCTTATATTTCTTGCATCAATATCTCTTTGATGCTCTTCACTTTCGCTATTACATTCGCATATACATTACTACTATTTTACATTACATTTTTACATATCTTTATACAAGTTATTAAGATTAATAACTTTCTAGTTGGCTATCATATTAAAAAATATCTTTATCCAAGGGTTAACATCTAGGATGTCATCCCTTTATATTATTAAGTCATTATTTTGATAAACAAAATAATCCCTTAACTCTTTATCAATTCTGTCTTCATATTCTCTCCTGTCGGCTCAACACTGTCTTTAGTAAAACTATCATAACTTCGTCCGTACATGCCATACTGACTTTCAATCTAAGGTGAGTCTTCAATAGTCACCATAGAGTCTATGTTCAAGTGTGCAAGCACTGAACTTACTCCAGTCAACATCACAAATCAAAACTGTCTTCAGGTTCACTAGCAAAAACACACTGTCACATACTTAGACAATTTGCATTGTGCTTTGGCATACTAGCTCTCTGACCTGTGTGATCTTCATGTAGATCATATGTTGCCATAATGACAACATCTATGTAAGAAACTCAGCCAAATTGCCAACAAGAAATTCCATTAACATATCAAAGAACCTTTTGATGCACAAAAAGACCAAACACATTGCAATTAAGTATCATTACTTAAGAGAATTGGCACAGGAGAAAGAAGTGAGAATGGAATATGTGAACACAAAGGAACAACTAGTAGACATATTCACAAAAGCTTTACCTAAGGATTCTCATGAATATATGAGAGGTAAATTAGGGGTGCTTCCCCTAATTGAGGCTGCCTAGTCAAGCTAGGAGCACTGCATCAAATGTCCTGCATAGAATATCTGACAAATTGATGTAGGAAAGGTCACACTTTAGGAGCTACCTAGAGTTGTGAAAAGAATAACAAAGCTGATAATCAGTCATAAGAAAGATGACAGAGAGAGAAATATTGTTATTGAACTGACAAGATGATATTTACATATGAAGATGTAAGTTCTAGTTGCTTCTTTGGCATTTTTGTCAAAGAGGGAGATATTTCAAAGATGAATGAGATGAATACACATCAAGAGGATATAATCAAAGAGGGAGAGACATAGAAAATATTTAGAGGGAGTTACTATGTTAATGGTCAAGTAAGGCTAAGTTATTGAGAATCAGAATGAAGCTAAGGATATTATAAATATTTTTGATGCAATGACAAAGTTTGGATTGGTTGGTAAATCATGTGGTATTCATGTGGTGTTGCCATCAATGCCAAAGAGGGAGATTGTTGGAAACTATAATTGAAACAATTGTTGTATTTTCATTGATGTCAAACCTTCATTGCTAAGATAGTTGTTATCTAAGAAAGTACTATATCTATTAGTTGATGGAAAGGATTAGGGCAAGGGACATAACAATAGCACCTAAGGAAAGGTTGACTTATTTGATACTTCAATGAGTACTTGATTATTTGGCACTATGATGAGATAATGTATTGTTTATCTAAGTAAGAATAAAGACTGAAAAAGTAGGCTTAACTGAGAAAAAGTGAAGAAATCTAGTTTAAGCCAAGTGATGTTAGTGTCAATCGAGCGCTAGTATATGCCGAGTAAATCTAGTGTTGACCGAATATCAGTTTATGCCAAGCAACAAGAAATTACCGAGCAAGACAATGTTAGTCGAGGAAGATAATTTGAAGAGATGATTGAGTTATACAATGATGACCGAGGAGATGAACACGGTATTGATCGAGCATCAACAATTTACATTTGGAGGAAGAATTCTGATTTCCAGCCGACACAATTGAATTCTTGGGTTATGTAAATTGTGTAGACTTTATTAATTGATTGTATGGAGAATTTAATGCATGGTAAATCATTTTATTATGATTTAAATGATTTATCTTCTTCTGATGCTCTCTTCTTCCTATGTACAAGTTTCTTGTACAAGTCATCAGGTATCTTACCCTGAATTGTATCAAATTTCTTATCAGATAAAATCATATGCTTCACCACTGCATTTTCTAGATTCAGTCTTTTTGCATAATCATAGAGATCATAATATTTGTTCATCTTTGTAAGGTCTCCATCTTGAATGATCTATTCATTAACCTTCTCAATTCTAGGTTTCCAAGTTTTCTTCTTAACAAGAGTTCTTCCATCATATTTGATCTCTGCAACTTTCCTTTGAACTAGTGGCACCAATGTCTTCTACCTCTTACCCGGTCCAGTAGAAATCTCTTTTATTCTTTTGCTAGGTGTGGAGGAGGTTGATCTAGTGGATATTCTTGTTTCTTGATCCTTCTCTATTTCTTCCACTTTTACCTTAACTGGTGTCTCCCCTTGCTGTGTTGCAAATGATGATAGAGGTGGAATAGACAAAACTTATTTTTGTCCAATATCTCTAATTGTTGTTGCTGTTTGCTTGGCTATCAAGAACTCAGGTTCAGTCATCCCTATATATTTTAGAATTTTCTTGATTGTACTCTCAACTCTTTTCTTTGATTGTTTCTCTTCAAGGATGGTCTTTGCGGAGTTGAAGTTCTCCTCAAAGGTTCCAAACCTGTTACAGTGAGTATCCAAATTGCACTTAAGTAATCTGCTCACATACTCTTCTGTCTCAATCTCAGATATCTCATATCCAAGAGGGTCTATGTGTTATGATAATAAGTAGAAAATGCAAATATTAAAAAATAAGAGAGAACACAATAACATAGAATTTAATCTGGTTCACCCAATCCCTGGGCTACATCCACCAACAACAAGTCCAATATCTTTATTATTATCTAGTGATTACAATTTGAAACCTGCAACTCAATACCACCACAGGAAGTTACAATAATCCCTCATACATTCAATCTCATACCCTAAGCCCCTTTTACAAGTATTTTTAACATAATGAAATTAGGGCAAAAATACTCTGACTAATAGAAAATAGATGGCCGACACTTGACCCCATCAGGGGCTCTGCCCCTTGACCTCACCTGGGGTGCTGCCCTAGAACCCCGCAAGGGGCTCTGCCTCTTGAACCCATGGAAAAGTCTAATTAGGCTCCACATACATAACAATCTCCCACTCAGAGATTGATCGACCAAAACCTGTAGCTCCCACTGGAATAATGAAACCATCCTGGACTCAGCTGTTCTTTTATTTTGTTTAGTCTAGAAGACCAACCAAAGTTGAATAGGAATTCAACTTCTCCCTTGTCACTACCTTTGTAAACATATCTACTAGATTATCATCTGTATGTATCTTCTCCAACCCTAACTATCCATCATCCAATATTGACCGAATGAAATGATATCGCAACTGTATGTGCTTTATTTTTGAGTGCAAAGAAAAATTCTTTGCAAGATGAATGGCACTTTGACTATCTGAATACAAATAATTATCTACTTGTGGATATCCCAATTCTTCCATGAAGAATTGAAGCCATATCATCTCCTTGGCCATGTCTGTAGCAGCAACATACTCTGCCTCTGTAGTAGATAAAGCATTCACCTTTTGTAATTGAGAAATCCAACTCATTGCTGTCCCACCAACAGTAAATACATAACCTGTAGTACTCCGTCTGGTATCAATATCTCCTGCCAAATCTGAGTCAACATAGCCATGAACAGTAGTAGAAGAGCCCCCAAAGTGTAAACACTTGTTGGATGTACCTCTCAAATATCTGAGAATCCATTTGACTGCATTCCAATGCTCAATCCCAGGGCGACTCATATACTAGCTAACAACTCCCACTGCATGTGCAATATTTGGCCTAGTACATACCATAGCATACATTAAGCTCCCTATAGTTGAAGAATAAGGTATCTTGGACATTTTTGCCTCTTCTTCTGGTGTCTTTGGACACATTTCTTTGGTCAATTTCAAATGACTAGGCAAAGGTGTAGTGATAGCTTTGGCATCCTTAATGTAGAATCTCTACAACACCTTTTCAACATAATCAGCCTGAGATAGAGTTAATTTTCTGTTCTTCCTATCTCTACAAATTTTCATGCCAAGGATTTTTTTTTCTACCCCCAAATCCTTCATAGCAAAAGATTTTGCTAACTGTTGTTTCAACCCCTTAATATGACCCATGTTAGAACTAGCTACAAGCATATCATCAACATATAAACATAGAATAATGTAGCTGTCATTATTTAACCTCTTGAAATAAACACAATGGTCAGAATTACATCAAGTGTATCCATTCTCATGCATAAAAGTATCAAATTTAATATACCATTGCCGAGGTGCTTTCTTCACTCCATATAAACTTTTCTGCAATTTGCACATTAAACTCTCCTTACCCTTGACCTCATATCCCTGTGGTTGTACCATATAAATTTCTTCATTCAAATCACCATGAAGAAAGGCTATTTTAACATCAAGCTACTCTAAATGAAAATCTTCAGTAGCCACAATACTTAAAACAATACGAATAGAAGTCATTTTAACAACTGGAGAGAAAATCTCATCAAAATCAATACCATGTTTCTATGCAAATCCTTTTACGACTAATCTGGATTTAAATATTTTCTTACCTCCATCTTCTTCTTTCAACCTGTAAACCCATTTATTCTACAAAGCCCGTTTTCCTGCAGGTAACTGACATAAATCCCATGTCTAATTTTTTTAGCAAAGAGTCCATTTCATCTATCATTGTAGACTCCCACTGAAGTTTTGTATCCACCTACATAGCTTCATTATAACATTCAGGTTCACCAGCATCAGTTAATAAGATAGAATACAAAGAAGGTGAAAATTTATCTGGAGGTCTACTTAGCCTTGTTGACCATCTAACATTCACTGGGGTGTGTGGTATTTGTTGTTGTTGTTGTGGCAGAGCATAAGGAACTACTAGAACATTATCATTTGGAATATCATCCAGCACTACATAATCATTTTCTTTCTTCTCATGCTGCTGCAACAGATCTTTGTACAATACTTTCTCATTGAATATGACATCCCTGCTTCTTACAATTTTATGATTTTCAAAATCCAAAAGCCTATAACCAAATTCATCAATTCCATATCCAACAAATACACATTTCTTTGACTTAGCTTCCAGCTTGGTTCTATTTTTAGAATCTATAAGTGCAAAAGCTTCACAACCAAAAGTTTTGAGAAAATAATAACTCACCTTCTTACCACTCCATGCTTCCTCTGGAATACCACAGTCCAAAGGAGTGGAGGGGCCTCTATTGATTAAATAAATAGTAGTGTTCATAGCCTCTACCCACATATTTCTGGGTAGCCTAGCATGCAACCTCACACTTCTTGCACACTCCATTATTGTCCTGTTCATGCATTCAACCAATGCATTTTCTTAAGGAGTCCTTGGTACAGTTTTCTATCTATGAATACTAGTAGAGGCACAATAATCTTCAAATTATTTTCTGCAATACTCACCACCATTATCAAATCTGAGATATTTTAATCTTTTTCCAGTCTCATTTTCAACCAAGCTTTTCCATTTCTTAAAAGTTTCAAATACATCAGATTTTTGTCTAATGAAATATATCCATACTTTCCTAGTTGCATCATCAATGAATGTAACATAATACTGAGAGCCACAAAGGGAAGATACCTGAGCTAGAACCCATACATCTATATACACAAGCTCTAATTTTTCATCTTTCTTTTCCTTCCCACTCTTTACAAAACTAACTCTCTTTTTCTTTCCATACACACAACTTTCACAGAAATCCATATTAACACATTTCAGACCAGGTAGAGCTTTCTTTGAATGAAGTAATTTCATACCTTTTTCACTCATGTGCCCAAGTTTGTTGTGCCACAATGCTATTTCAGAATCTTCAACTACTGTCACTTGTTCTACCTGCTCAACTGCAGCAACTATTCCTGAACATTCATTTTTCTCTGAAACAATTAAAGTAGAGGGAACAGTATGACCTGTACAAAGATATAAGGTGCCTACTTTCACACCTTTTGCTACTACTAAGGAACCTTTTGAAACCTTCCAATTTTTATCATTAAAAGTAACTGTGCAACCCTCATCAGCGAGTTGCCCTGCTGAAATTAAATTTCTACTCAGCCTTGGAACATGTCTTACCTCTTGTAGTACCCAATGATTCCCATTATGCAACTTAATCTTGATTTTTCCTTTTCCAAAAATTTGACAGGGTTCATTATCTCCCAAATAAACTAGCCCAAAATCCCCTTGGACATAATCAACAAAATAACCTCTATGGGGTGTCGCATGAAATGAATCCCCTGAATCTAACACCCATGAATCATCAACATTTTCTAAAGACAAAAGAAAAGCATCCTCTTCGGATTTGTTACTTACCACATTTGCCTCCTTGTTTCCATCATTTTTGTCTCTATTAGGGATTTTTCTTGTAGGACACAAAATGATGCTTGAAATTGCTTTCCCTAAGACTGATTCCCACAAGAGAAAGACCTAATTGCCGAGGATTGGATAAGATCCTCCTTCATTTTTGAGCTCCACATACTTAGGTAGGTATTACCTTTTAATGATGACTGTCTTTATAGTATTCTTATGAGTGGACACTGACCAACTTCCAGTCTTCTTAAAGCATAAACCCATAGAACACTTTGCATATGAATGTAATCACTTTAATGCAGACTTTAACCAGAAAAAGTGTGACTATAAGTGAAGCAACAATCAGTGCTTTAAGGATTCTCATCCTTCTTCCTTTTAAGGAGGGACAACCTAATATGATTCTCTCTTTATAGAATCAGGAAGTATGAACTAAATGCCTTGGGCACAGTCCAATATATCAAGTGCAATAAACATATAAATAAAAAGGTATTGATATATGATGTGAAAGTTTCAACTTTTCTTCTGAGATTAATGAAAGATACAACTATGAGGAACAAATACCAAACCAGTTCCTACTCTAAAGGGCCATAGAATCACAAAGAAAATCAACAAGTAAACCCTAAGAGAAATACAATAGTATGCCTTACACACCAACTACAAATCCAAATAGGTTTCCTTACAAACTATTCTGTTAACCAAATATTGTTATCATCAAAGATCCATACAATATATTTACTCTCTAAGATGAAATATAAGCACTTTTAATTCTTTCCTTGAAAGAAGCTCATAAAATAGTCAAGCAAGTTGCCTTACAACTAGTATATTTCAAATGCCCAACATAAAAAACATACAAGAGTAAAATACATAAGCAAAGAGACAACAACAATATATGGCAGAAGTTGCTGTGTATTTGAATTAAAATCAACTTGCCACTTACATTTACAATTTCATTACTCAGAAGACCAGACACAAAGCTTGGTGATCTACTTCTAAACAATTTAGTTCTATTTTCTATATCTTTTCAATCTCTACTCCTTTTTCTACCAACCTTTTACAAAAATGAGCCTTCAACTCTATATAGCCTTTTTACAACCACCTTGGAATTCCCTCATTAATGGGAATGCAACAAGATTTGGGTGGTTGGAAAACCTAACTCTTTTTAAAGCATAAAAATACAACAAAATATACAACCAACCCTCAGGTGGTGAAAGGATAGAACCTCCTCGGACTATGGTACATCTTTGGCTGCTCAAAAACTGACACCTTCAACTGCAAATATTTATGATAGCTCCTTGTTTTCAATGAGACATGGTGACCACCATTTCAGGCTAATTTAAACCATTCTTTGAGTGATAGATTATCAACCTTGTTTTCCTTGGATCTGGTATTAGGTGTGTCAGATGTCCTTTTCAATCTTCATCCAAAATGTCCAAATCAACTGCGGTAGATTTAGCTTTTTTGGGCTTTGTCAATTCATCCCATGTAGTTACCTGCTCCTTTGTTGGCCAATTAAATCCTTGGAAAAGTTGTAGTTGGGATTTTTGTCTCTCCCATCTAGCATTCATGATTGCCTTGA
This sequence comes from Chamaecyparis obtusa, assembly GCA_027943335.1. Lineage (NCBI taxonomy): Eukaryota > Viridiplantae > Streptophyta > Pinopsida > Cupressales > Cupressaceae > Chamaecyparis > Chamaecyparis obtusa. The sequence goes on along the minus strand of BSBK01002929.1, from coordinate 875,588 downwards.
CATCTGACACAAACTTGGTGAGGTCCACCTCTGCTTTGACAACTTCATCTAGGGCTTTGTTGAAGCTTTCTAAATCAACATTATTATCCTCACCTAAAAATGCCTCTTTCCTAGGCAATAGTAGATCAACATCAGATCTCCAATTAGCAAGGCTCTTCATTGTCCCATCTCTACTCAAAATTGAGGGGATGAATCTATTGGTATAGGAGCTGAGCATGGCTATCTTAGCCTCAATCAAATTTTCTTTACCCTTGAAAAGAGGTAAAATGGCTTTAATTCTATCAATCTCCTCACCAACTCCTACAACTGTCTCCGGTATGTCACTCCCCAAAGATTGAGCAAATATCAATGTTTCAAAAAGTGGTGCTCTAATAGACCACATTGTATGAAATCCATTCAAAATTTGTACATAATTATTGACCTCCTTTTGTAATTCTGGAAATTTTCCATAAGCATTATAAACCAGGTCAAATTTATCTTTAATTATGTTCAATTTGTGCTGCAACACACTCAATAGGGCTTGCAATACTGCCTCATTCTTTTCATCATTGATCTTTTTCAATTCAGCTGCCACCTCCTCATCTGTCATTCCTTGTGCCTCTATCGCCGTTAGCTATTCAAGAGGTGCAAGAGCTGTAATGGGAGTATTGATAATTTGTAACTGCAGCTATTCTGCCTGCTTCTCCCAAGATGTAGCCTTCATAATCTGCAGGTCCCTATCTTTCACCAAGGCACTATAATCCTCCAAGAGGTTGCCATATCTCTTTGATAGTTGCTTGGTCTTATCTTCATTTAGCTTAGCGAATTGGGTTAGTACCTGAGAAATCTCTAGGTCCCCTATATTGTGGATAGACCATACAATCTTATCCCCTTCCATTTGTTCTTTTACATTCAGAATTTGTGGTTTCTTATCTTTTGGATAAAGTCTCCACATGGCCAAGGCCTAAATTTTTGGGCTATACCCAAATCCTCTTATTATGTCCCCTACTTGGGTCTTAGAAGATAGAGTGATATCTTCTTGTCTCTTTATTTGATCTATTATGAAGTCAGTATACAAACTCCACCCCAGCACAAGCAACATATTACTTTCTCTCACTAATTCCCTGGCCTCATCTGGAGTAAGATTTTCCTCCTCAGGGTCATATTCCTTCAATTATTGCAATGCCTCATTTGGTACCTAACCTTCCTTAGTTATTTGTACACTAGAAGCTACTTGTTGCTGCTTATGCCATAACAAGAAACTTTTGAATTCCTCAGAATTCATAAAATTGTCATCCTTCATAAAGGCATCTTGCTCAATCAATCTTTCATCTTGGCCCAAGGCTAGAGGCAACTCCACATCTTGTGTCTCATACCTCCTTTGCCTCTTTGCTTCTCTCACTGCCTTCCTGATCTCATGATCATGGAAACTAGTTCCAGGATAAAGGGCACTTACCCTATCTCCCATCTTCCTCTTTGAAGGCTCTCCAATCATTAATTTATACTTTTTTCTCTGAGGCTCTGCAGTATCCTCTGAACTTGGAAATTGAGTCAAGTCAACATTTTCTTGTTCTCCTTCTTGCCCTTCAACCAGTGGTTGTTCATTTGTAGGTGGACTATACACTGGATAGCCACCATCACTATCATCATCATAACTTGACTTAGAATGGGCCTTTTTGCCCTGATTTGTCTTGTCAATTTGGTCCTCCATAGACCTCATTAGAGCTTGAAATTGAGCCATCATCTACTCCAATCTCTATAGGTATGGAAAGTTTGGAAAGAAGCCTCCAAACACAAGCCCTTTGCTCTTCATTTTTTTCTCAGCATTATACAAAGTGCATAGTTGATCAATTCTCCTTTCTACTTCATGATCCTCAATGATATTCCTAATGATATCCTCTTCAGGATATTCTTCATGCTCCTTGTTGAAAGGGAGGCTAGGGGCATAATAATGCATAGCAGCTGCCATGAAACCCTCTGTATCAACATATCTATAAGAAGCTACAAACATGTGGAAGCGCTCTAGCCAATTATTCACTTTATTGAGGGCTCCCTTCCCAATTGTAATGTAATGCACTCTAAAGTGCCTTGGAGTAAAAGTTCCCTTCTTGTGGGGGGCAAGGTGCTCCTTATCTGTTAACATTAGTTGCCAAATGAACTCAAGGAAGGCAACTCTAGGAGGAACATAGAATGGTAGAATATGGGGAGGCTGAGGGCATCCATAAACCCTGATCATTGTGTAACCCCTTTGATAATAGACATCTCCCCAGTTGTGGTGCTTGGTCCATTTATCCAAAAATTGATCTGGTCTTATTACTTGCAGGACCTTAGTGGACAACCTTGTGCAATTCACTCCCATACTCTGGAGAATAGGGTACACAATCCAATTTTCAAAAGTGTTGAAGTCATGCTTGGGACAGGAAAGACTCCAGACTCCTAACCAAAATTGTATAGGGTTAGGCCCTCCATTCCATGTCATTTGGGGTTTAAGGTCAGCCAGATTTATTAAATTGTAATTGTGATACACAATTACCATGCATCAACAAAGAATAGTGCATGAATCTAGGGGTGGTGCCTGGAGCAAAATTCTTCAAAGACATTAAACCATCATGCATTTTATTTATTACATACCCTATATAATCATACCCTCTATTCACCAGACGGTTCTAAGAATCCATCACTAACATCAGAATGTCTGACATGATTCTCTTTGGGCCTGCATCAACCCCCAAGACTTGGCATATCCCGTATGCGATATATTTTATGTAGAATTTTAGTTCGTTGTATTGATAGGTTGTTGCCCCAGCCATAACTGCTATGTAGTTTATATTTTCTCTAGGAATGTGATTCTGAATCTCCTTCTAAACCAACACAACCTCCCTAATATATCTATTCACCTGAGCCTTCAGGTCGATATTCGTGGCCATCAGAATGTGAATACCGAATGCATTCATAAAAGAATTCCTATCCAAAGTGACCAGGGGGAGCCATCCTCCTTTTTGATAGTTTTAGAGAGGGGATCATATAATCTTGGCATAGCAAGAAGAGTATCTAGGTCAAGAAACACCTCAAGAACAATTAATTTTCCCAACCCTGATGTCCAAGGGTTTGACACCAATACTGCGCTGCCTCAATTTTTATAAAAGTATGTAAATAGGCACATGCCTGTGACCTCGGGAAGATTAGCATCTCTATAATAAGCTAAGTCATTGACAAAGATGTCATCCATAAAATTTTTGTTTTGAGATGAACCAGGTAGAAGGGTGAGAAACTCATCTGAAAAACTCTCTTTTACTTTCTCTTTGGACCCTCGACTGCTGGAAGCTCCGCTTGTTGTCACCTGACTCATCCTAACTGCTAGCTCTGAAAAGTCTTCTACAAATTCACTGCTCACACTATAAGTCTAGAAATCTTATAAAATCAAGTGCTTAGTACTTCTCCAATAAGCTTCGTAACTCTCAAATGAGCCACCTCCAGTCGTCTTATCCTACAAAATTGAATGCGCCACCAGGTCGGACATCTCCAACCAACAAAAGGTCACTTCCTCCATTACTTCGGCATGCATAGGGTTTCAATTTACTAGCCATAGCTGAGAAATTTTAAATTTGAACATTCCGTGATCTGGCGACTGAAGAAAAAGACACATAGTTGTTTTACAAATTTGGCATTTTAGAAAGGTATTCTGAGATCTGGCGACTAAGAGGAAATCTCATAGTCGTGAAATACTTTTGACTTTTCAAACTTCATTCTGAGATTAGGTGACCCAGCCATTTGGAGATCTAGTGACTGAAGAAAGTGATACATTAATTTATTCTATTCTGAGAACTGGCAACCATAGTCAAAAACTATAGTCACGAAAATATATTTGTTTTTGAAAACTTTCAGCGATCACCTGACTTGGAGATCTAGTGACAAACCAAAAATCTCATAATCTCTCAAAGCTTTGACTGTTTGACTTCTTTCTTGAGATCATGCAAGCACCGTCGATCTTGTTGAATACAATCATAACCACTAGGTCCTAACCACTTCATTAACCCTCACTTGACCTCAAGCAAATCTGGAGACTTGGCGACAAAGACTTCTCGCTAAATCTCACAATCTTTCACTTAACTGGGGTTTAATATTGAGAACACATGACTAAAGCATTCTCCAAGTCATGAGAACATTTCTTCACTCTAGGTTAAGACTGGAGATCAAGCACCATCCACATGATAAAAAATCATCAACAATGCTTAATTGATCAAACAAACATTTGTCACCTAACTGCCGTATTCAGAGATCTGGCGACGATTGCATCACAAAATAACTAACTACCAGAGAGATAGCCATCAACATCGGGAGATCACGTGACCAACAGAACTCACAATCACTGAATGAAAAGATAAATCATCATATTATTATGAGATCTGGAGACAACCACCAAGGAAGACCACTGTTCCATCTCAAGATTCAGCAATCAAAGAGAAAACTCATGATCGCTGGATAAATAGTCACTTAAATAAATCAATGTGAGATCTCTCGACCATAGGAAAAACCAATTCAGAGATTTCATGACTATAGTCTCTTAGTGATGAATTAAATACTGCAGTTCCTAGATCTCAAGATGATCATTGCGAGATCTGGAGACTAAAGGTGAAACACTAAGTTGTTAAACACTAAGGAATATTCCAAGAGACTCACGAGAACAGGTGACAAAGGCTTTCAGGCATTTGCTAAACAAATTGGAATATTCCTAAACCTTAAGGAGACTCAGTGACTAAGAGGAAAATAGAAGTGCACATGAAAATTTTGAGACTTAAGTCATCCGATAAAGTAACAGAGAATTATAACTCTAACCACCTAAACTAGGGTTTTTATGATTTTTCAAAGGCAATTAGACCTAGCAAACCCTAAAGACTATAATTTTTTCAAGATCATCCATAAATTTAGGGAAAAAAACAAAAAATGAGATTTTTAACCAACAGTGGCTCTATCTGAGGATGTTAAAACATGAGTTTGAACAAGAACCATGGATCTCTGGGACGCAGACCCAAAAAAAATTGCCCTGACCTAAAATTGGAAAGGAAGCACACAAACTAAAAGAAACACACCTATACAATATTTACAAGATATTTACATATGCATGCAGAAAGATTCAGCTGAAGATAGGCTTTAAGAATTGCCCATGCACCGACAACTCAAAAACTTCATCATCCATACTTTTCAACAAGTAAGAGTCTTTTCCAAAACTTTCATGAATCACAAAGGGACCAAGCCATAAGGACTCAAATTTTTTATGCTTCCCTTTATCTTTTGCTCTCACATTCCATTGAAGTACTAAATCATCTGTTGTGAATTTTATGGTAGTAGCCCTCTTGTCAAATAGGTACTTCATTTTTTGTTGCAATCTGATGTTGCTTTTTTGACTTTCTCTTCTCATTTCATCTAGCTCAGTCAATTGCATGATCCTGTCCTGCATTGGTTCTAATTCATCCAATTCTTCATCCTGAATAAACTTATAAATAGGAAGCAAATTATTTACAGGTAATCTTGACTATAAGCCATATACAAGCTCAAAAGGGGACCTTCCAGTGGCTCTCTTTACTATGATCCTATCTACCCATAAGGCCAATTTCAACTTTGAATGCTAGGCTCTCTTATTTTTCTCAAGTTTTTTCTTCAAGATTGTTAGGATACTTTTGTTGCTAGACTCAGCTTGTCCATTCACTTGAGGATGATAAGGAGATGAATAAGATGTCATGATTCCATTGTCTTTACAAAATTCCTTGAATTCATCTGATCTAAAACACATTGCATTATCTATGATCAGTGTTATGGGAACACCAAATCTGGTCAAAATATTGTCAAGCAAAAAATCAATCACCACTTTACTAGTTGCATTCTTTGTGGGAATGGCCTCTATCCATTTTGTGAAATAGTCAGTTACAACAAGCAGCCAATTGTGTCCTCCACTAGATTTCTCAGAAAATTCCCCTATGAAATCCAATCCCCACATAGCAAATGGTGCCTCAACAATTATTGGGTTCAACAATAGTGCTCTTGAATATTTTAATTTGGAAGCAAATTTCTGATAGGCTTCACACTTCTTCACAAACTGAAATGAGTCTTTAAATAGTGTAGGCCAAAAATAACCAATCCTCAAGATCTTATGAGTGGTAGTCTTTGCTGAATAATGGCCTCCATAAACACCAGCGTGCATCTCACTCAAAACCTTCTCTGCTTGATATCTATCAAGGCAAAAGAGTAAAATTCCATCTCTATTCTTCCAATACAAGTCTCCTTGTATCAATGCATATTTCTGAGCTCTCAATTTTAGGGACCTCTTCTGGTTGTATGTCATATATCCTGGACATTTAACATTTTTGATGAAATAGACAATATCAGCATATTCTAGTTGCAACTCAATACTTGTTATTGTCTTATCAGGGATTCCTTCATTGTTAACCTGAACTAGATCCATGTTCTCTTTAGTCATCAATTTTGCTAGGCCTTGTCCTCTCACAAGCTTGGTAATATGGATTTCTAAATTGAACTCTTGGATCCTGGAAATCCACTTACATCTTTTACCAGTAACTTAAAACTGAGTGAGGATATCCTTAATTGCAGCATGAGGGACATATGCAATGACCTTAGCACAAACTAGATAAGGTCTGAAAGATTTCACTGCTTTTACTAGGGCATATGCCTGCTTCTCCATCATCTCATATTTTAACTTTGTAGCTTGTAAAGACTTACTAAAGAATGCAATTGGATGGTCAAAACCTTGATTATCCTTTATAGTAGTACATCAGCAATTGTGTGAAATGATGCAAAGGAAAAGAGCGAAAATGGCTTAGTATAATCAGGGGACCTAAGCACAGGTGCCTGTTGAACTACTTCTTTAATTTTATCAAATGCACCTTGAGCTTCAGCAGTCCATTGAAACTTCACCTCTTTCTTGAGCAGTTTCACTATGGGCTTAACAATTTCAACAAAATTGGCAATGAATCTTTTGACAAAGTTGATCTTTCCTAAAAAGGACTGCACTCCCTTGATATTTTTTGGTTCTATAACTCTCTTAATAGCCTCAAATATCTCTAGGTCAATTCTTATTCCTTCTTTTGATACAATGTGTCCCAGCAACTTTCCTTCCTTGACTGCAAAATTGCACTTCTTTGGATTTAAAGACACATCATACTCCAGAGCTTTAACAAAAATCTTTTCTAGGTGTGAGCAATGGTCAACAACCAATTTTGAGTAGGCAGTTAGGTTATCTTGGTACACAACCATGAATAGGTCAATATATTCCTTAAAAGCAACATCCATGGCTCTTTGAAAAGTTGCTCCGGCATTTCTGAGACCAAATGGCATTCTGACATAAAAATAAGTCCCCCAAGGTGTAGTGAATGTTGTTTGAACTGCTTGGATTCCTTTACTAATACCTGGTTATATCCAGAAAATCCATCCATCATAGACAATAATTCACATCCAGTGACCTTATGCAACATTGCCTCCATGTTGGGTAGTGAATAATTGTCCTTTAATGATGCAACATTCAAATTTCTAAAGTCTACACACAACCTGATGTCCCCATTCTTCTTTCTGACTGGAACTAGGTTAGATACCCAAGTTGAATGCCTTATAGGTTGGATTATTCCCGCATCACTCAACTTGACTAGTTCCTGTTACATCTTAGGAGCTAACAATGGGTTGATGGGCCTCTATTTTTTCCTAAAAGGTTTGACCTCATCCTTCAATGGGATTTCATGTTGGAACAGATCCTCTCTATAAGCTTTCAGGTCATCATATGACCATGCAAAAACATGCTTATACCTTCTTAACAATTTTATCAAATTATATCTCAATTGAGGAACCAATCCCTTTCCAATATACACCATTTGAGGTGCATTATGTGATCCCAAATTTATTTCTTCCAAATCTTCTATCTTAGCATTACTTTTTTTTGACATATGATCATTTTGGCTATTATATAGTGCTTTTAACTCAGTTAAGCCCTTGGGGATACTATTTGAATTCAATTGGATTACCTCATTTCCCATAACCATGTCCTTACCATCAACTTCCTCAACCAAAGTATTGCAGTCAATAAGTTGATCCTCATAAATATCAAGACATTGAATAAACTTTAGAATGTCATGGTCATCTTCAAAAACTTGCCAATTGTAAATGTTGTCTGACACAATTGGACTACTTTTTATTTCAACTATTGATACTCCAAATAAAGTTGAGTCATCCCTCTTTAAAGCAACATTTGCCAGAAAATCAGCCATTATGTTCTTGGATCTTTCTACCCAACAAATATTAAAAAAATCAAACATTTCAATCTGGTCCCAGATTACATGCTTATACAATTTCAATCTATCATTTTTAATAGCATATTTAGATTGAACTTGTGCCACCACAAGCTCAGAATCACTGAAAACCTTTAAACATTTAATCCCATGTTTGATAGCAATATTCAATCCTAATGATAGTGCCTCATATTTAGCAGTATTATTTGTGCATTGGAAAGTCAATGAAAATGAATACTTAAAGGTGGTACCTGATGGAGATATGAATAGAACTCTGGCTCTTGAGCCTTCTTTTGAGCATGCTCCATCAAAATACATCTGCCACAATCCATCTTGTTGTTCCCTCAGTTCCTGGGTCAAAGGATCTGAATCCTCTATTTGTGAAATGGCCTTTTCCACTCTAAAGTTTTCCATGTCAACATCCACATAACAATTCAACCCATCCATATTGTTCAACTCTATCATGTGCGGGGTTCTACTTTCTCTGGATACTTTCACATTCTCACCATCAATATTGAAAGTTGCAAAGGACAAATCACATTGGATACTACCTCCCATTGAAGCACTCCATTTTCTAGACAGTAACATCCAATAGTGAGGTGGGATATCAACCACTAGGACACTCATTGTCAACAACTTATCAGGATAAGCTGCTAACCTATAAGGGAAAGCCCTTATAGTACCAATAATAGGGACCTCTCTTGAATCCATAGCCTGACATCTTCCATGAGGTGTATCTACTTTCAATCCCAAAGATTTCATTATTTCTGTAGGCATAATAGTATTAGAGGCTCCTGAATCAATCATACAATTTTTCAACAACTTTCCATTCACTATTAGGGACAAAAAGAAAGGATCAATAGTCCCTGTTGCTATATTTATAACATTAGTATCCAAATACATCTGGGGGATCTTAGAGATGATCTCTCCACATTGATTTTTAGTTGGATCATTTGCTGCAACAGTCACTTTACTATCCTTAGTGGATTTTTGGGTATCAAAGGGAAGAATCCCTTGAACCCAATTCAAAGCTTTCTCTTTATGTTCTTCTATTCTCATCATCTCCAATAAGGGGACTTTGACAGTGATTTGTGACAATAGTTTTTCCATGTCAACTGGGACATACTTGGGCTCAACTACATCTTGCTTAATGACAATTGTTTCCTTATTGTTTTCATGCTCCATGAGGCCTTGCTGATCCTTGTTCATGATTCTAACCTCCTTTTGGGTGGAGGTGATAGTCTCCTGAAGAGGTTTTTGCTTTACCTTATAAGTTACATTAGGAGGAACAAATGTTACATTCTTCTTGATCCTAGTCTTGCCAACAACATCAGCAACCTTACTTTTGTCTTGAGTTTATTTCACATCCTTACCTATTCTTCTGATAAATATACTAGCTGATTTTTGACTTGAATCACCCACCACCCTATTTCTCAAATTTTAGTTACTTCTAGCTTGGGTGATCATATCTACTATGATTTGTGCAATCTCTTCATCAGAAGGTCTCCTCAACACTACTGTTTCATCATTTTTTAAGGTGTTGCACTGGACTCCATCCAAATGACTGTCCTCTTCATCTGAAAGCACTTGCTGATGATAAGTCTCAATTTTAACTTGGGAATTTCTAGCATCTTGATTTTCATCTTCTTCACTAGAATCTATTTCATCACATATGTATGAGGAAGTCATACCACAACCTTGATCATCATAGGATTTCTTATGGTTATCATTCTGCTCATCATCCGCAAAAACACTTTGAGCTATTGCATAGTAGTAAGGATCATGAGGTGATTGACAAACAATACACCATGGAACATCATAATTCATGTTTACTGTATTCCTATGCAGGGGATCCAGAGTCTTATTAGTTGGCCTATCTTTTCTTTCAGTAGGCACTGGCTTCCCATCTTTCCATTGAGTGTTATAGGGATAGTTTTGCATTCTTGGTAATTTATTGTTGAAGTTGTTGAAGGATGGCCTATCATTTCCTTGTATTCTATTATTTCTTACCTCATTAGGTTTCAAATCTTTTATTGCTTTTAGGATTTGCTTCAAACCATCATCATCTTTTGGTTTTGTATCAGGTTTCCCTGGCTCTTTCCTGTTTGAGATTGAAGGCCTATAATCCTCTCTCCTTCCCAACTTCCCTGATATTCTTCTATTGCTTTCTATATTAATGGCCAATTTGTAAGCTTCTGCAAGATTTCTAGGGTTCTTATCTCTCAAAAGATACCCCATTTTTGAATCAAAGGCATTTAGATAAGTAACCAAACAAATCTTGTCATCTAGTCTGATAACTTGTAACAATTTATGCTTTGCCTTCTGAAATCTGACATTGAACTCAACAACACCCTCATTTGGATTTTTCTTGATATTGTTGAACTCATTAAGCATGAAACCCTCATTGGTTTTACCACTGTATTGTTCTTTGAAGAAATGTTTGAACTATTCCCAAGAGCATATGCTAGCATGAGGCAAATTTCTAAACCAATCTCTAGCATCTTCTGTCAGAGATTGGAAAAAAAGCTTCATGATCACATCATCAGGCTCAATGTTGTAATCATCTATTACATTAGTGAAACTTTTCAAATGTTCTTCACAAGTAACTGCATTGCTTCCAGTGAATTTTGGGAGCTTTTTCCTAATTTCATCAGGGATAGGATTTGGGTAACTAGAGATCCCATTAAAAACCAATTGCTTATGTCTTTCATGTATGGATCCTGTTTGAGATGGGCCTGCACCCAAAGATGTGGATGTTTGAACATTTGAGATATTAGAGGTTTTGGGCATACCTAAAGTTTTGGCAGTGTTCAACATATTTACACCTTGTGCTTGAGAAGTGGAAAGCGTATTGGTGGGTCTAGAAGACTACTTAAGGAAGTCAATCTTTCTTTTTATTTTAGCTACAGTGGCTTCAAATCCTACCTTTTCTAATTTTTTGGCCAATATTTCTTGTTCCCTTTTGGCCTTTTCTAAGTCAACATCTAATCTTGTTGCTTGATCTAGGGGTTTCTTGGCAGTATTTGTTTCATTTATTGAGATCCCTACAACCTTTTGCTTACCTTTGTCCCTAGGATTTCTTATCTCATAGATCTTATGGACAATAGGTCGGTCCTCTATTTGTTCAGTTATTTGAACATGATTTATGTCTTCAAAGTCCAGTAATTGCTTCTTCAATTGTTTTGCCCTGATCATAGCATGTCTAATCTTTTCCTCTTTTTCCTTTTCTCTCTTTTGTCTTATTTGAATTTGCTCCTGGATCCTTCTTTCCAATTCAAATAATTCTTCAAAAATTTCCTCGAAATTAGGAAGGGTTGTTTCTGATGAGGATTCTTGGGTAGGGATTTCTTCTTGGCGGTCACCTGGTATTTGATGACTTTGTAAGGGGGAATCATTGGGAGAAGAAGGAACAAAAGCTAGTTTACTCCTAGTCTGGCCTCTAGATCCTCTATTATTTCTAGAGATTCCTCTCCTATGGGACTGTACTCTTCTTCCATCCTTCTCAGAGGGTGAGTAGTAGTCCTCAAACTGATTCAAACCCAAATCAATTGCTTCCTCATATTCAGAAGCATTTTCCTCTTGATTTGTCTGGATAGGCTCTTCTCTTCTTGCATTTCCTTTTTGCTTCCATGTAAAAGACATGTCATTTGTATTTCTATCTTTTCTCATATGACCTTGTCTTGATGGGGATGGGAGTTCTCCCTCTAGGTTATCTTCTGGATGTTCCTTTCTCCAAGATCTAGTATTTCTATGAGTCATTGTAAAATAGTGATCTAAATTTCAAAACACTGGTTTAGAGATTTGATTAGAGTCACCACCCAAAAATCCATTTGGGGTTTGGAGAAAGAAAAAAAAATAAATGCTTTGTGTGGTATGACTAGAGATCTCAACTATTTAATAATTTACTGACTCCCCAGTGGAGTCACCAATTTGTTAGGGATTTTTCTTGTAGGACACAAAATGATGCTTGAAATTTCTTTCCATGAGACTGATTCCCACAAGAGAAAGACCTAATTTCTGAGGATTGGATAAGATCCTCCTTCATTTTTGAGCTCCATAGACTCTAGCAGGTATTACCTTTTAATGATGACTGTCTTTACAGTATTCTTATGAGTGGACACTGACCAGCTTCTAGTCTTATTAATGCATAAACCCATAGAACACTTTGCATATGAATGTGATCACTTTAATGTAGACTTTAACTAGACAAAGTGTGACTGTAAGTGAAACAACAATCAGTGCTTTAAGGATTCTCATCCTTCTTCCTTTTAAGGAGGGACAACCTAATATGATTCTCTCTTTATAGAATTAGGAAGTATGAACTAAATGCCCTGGGCACAGTCCAATCTATCAAGTGCAATAAACATAAAAATAAAAAGGTATTGATATATGATGTGAAAGTTTCAACTTTTCTTCTGAGATTAATGAAAGATATAACTATGAGGAACAAATACCAAACCAGTGCCTAATCCCAAGGGCCACAGAATCAAAAAGCAAATCAACAAGTAAACCCTAAGAGAAATACAATAGTATGCCTTACACACCAACTAAAAATCCAAATAGGTTTCCTTACAAACTATTCTGTTAACCAAATATTGTTATCATCAAAGATCCATACAAATATATTACTCTCCAAGATGAAATATAAGCACTTTTAATTCTTTCCTTGAAAGAAGCTCATAAAATAGTCAAGCAGGTTGCCTTACAATTGGTATATTTCAAATGCCTAACATAAAAAACATACAAGAGTAAAATACATAAGCAAAGAGACAACAACAATACATGGTAGAAGTTGCACTGTATTTGTATTAAAATCAACTTGCCACTTACATTTACAATTCCATTACTTAGAAGACCAGACACAAAGCTTGGTGATCTGCTTCTAAAAAATCCACTTTTATTTTCTATATCTTTTCAATCTCTACTCCTTTTTCTACCAACCGTTTACAAAAATGAGCCTTCAACTCTATATAGCCTTTTTACAACCACCTTGGAATTCCCTCATTAATGGGAATGCAACAAGCTTTGGGTGGTTGGAAAACCTAACTCTTTTTAAAGCATAAAAATACAACAAAATATAAAACCAACCCTCAGGTGGTGAAAGGATAGAACCTCCTTAGACTATGGTACATCTATGGCTGCTCAAAAATTGACACCTTCAACTGCAAATATTTATGATAGCTCCTTGTTTTCAATGAGACATGGTGACCGCCATTTCAGGCTAATTTACACCATTCATTGAGTGATAGCTTATCAACCTTGTTTTCCTTTGATCTAGTATCAAGTGTGTTAGATTTTCTTTTCAATCTTCATCCAAAATGTCCAAATCAACTGCGACAGATTTAGCTTTTTTGGGCTTTGTCAATTCTTCTGCCTGCTTCTCCCAGGATGTAGCCTTCATAATCTATAGGTCCCTATCTTTCACCAAGGCACTATAATTGTCCAAGAGGTTGCCATATCTCTTTGATAGTTGCTTGGTCTTATCTTCATTTAGCTTAGTGAATTGGGTCAGTACTTGAGAAATCTCCAGGTCCCCTGTATTGTGGATAGACCATACAATCTTATCCCCTTCCATTTGTTCTTTTACATTTAGAATTTTTGGTTTCTTGTCTTTTGGATAAAGAATCCACATGGCCAAGGCCTGACTTTTTGGGCTACACCCAAATCCTCTTATTATGTCCCCTACTTGGGTCTCAAAAGATAGAGTGACATCTTCTTGTCTCTTTATTTGATCTATTATGAAGTCAGTATACAAACTCCACCCCGGCACAAGAAACATATTACTTTCTCTCACTAATTCCCTGGCCTCATCCGGAGTAAGATTTTCCTCCTTAGGGTCATATTCCTTCAATTTTTGCAATGCCTCATCTAGTACCTGACCTTCCTCAGTTATTTGTACACCAGAAGCTACTTCCTGCCACTTATGCCATAACAAGAAACTTTTGAATTCCTCAGAATTCATCAAATTGTCATCCTTCATAAAGGCATCTTGCTCAATCAATCTTTCATCTTGGCCCAAGGCCAGAGGCAACTCCACATCTTGTGTCTCATACCTCCTTTGCCTCTTTGCTTCTCTCACTGCCTTCCCGATCTCATGATCATGGAAACTAGTTCCAGGATAAAGGGCACTTACCCTATCTCCCATCTTCCTCTTTGAAGGCTCTCCAATCATTAATTTTTTCTTTTTTATCTAAGGCTCTGTAGTATCCTTTGAACTTGGCAATTGAGTCAAGTCAACATTTTCTTGTTCTCCTTCCTGCCCTTCAACCAGTGGTTGTTCATTTGTGGGTGGTCTATACACTGGATAGCCACAATCACTGTCATCATCATAACTTGACTTAGAATGGGCCTTTTTGCCCTAATTTGTCTTGTCAATTTGGTCCTCCATAGACCTCATTAGAGCTTGAAATTGAGCCATCATCTACTCCAATCTTTGTAGGTATGGCAAGTTTGGAAAGAAGCCTCCATACACAAGCCTTTTTCTCTTCATTTTTTTCTCAGCATTATACAAAGTGCATAGTTGATCAATTCTCCTTTCTACTTCATGATCCTCAATGATATTCCTAATGATATCCTCCTTAGGATATTCTTCATGGTACTTGTTGAAAGGGAGGCTAGGGGCATAATAATGCATAGCAGCTGCCATAAAACACTCTGTATCAACATATCTATAAGAAGTTGCAAACATGTGGAAGTGCTCTAGCCAGTTATTCACTTTAGTGAGGGCTCCCTTCCCAATTGTAAGGTAATGCACTCTGAAGAGCCTTGGAGTAAAATTTCCCTTCTTGTGGGGGGCAAGGTGCTCCTTATCTATTAACATTAGTTGCCAAATGAACTCAAGGAAGGCAACTTTGGGAGGAACATAGAATGGTAGAATATGGGGAGGCTGAGGGCATCCATAAACCCTGATCATTGTGTAACCCCTTTGATAATAGACATCTCCCCCGTTGTGGTGCTTGGTCCATTTATCCAAAAATTGATCTGGTCTTATTACTTGTAGGACCTTAGTGGACAACCTTGTGCAATTCACTCCCATACTTTGGAGAATAGGGTACATAATCCAATTTTCAAAAGTGTTGAAGTCACGCTTGGGACAGGAAGGACTCTAGACTCCTAACCAAAACTGTACATGGTTAGGCCCTCCATTCCATGTCATTTAGGGTTTAAGGTCAGCTAGATTTATTAAATTGTAATTGTGATACACAATTAGGTGCATCAACAAAGAATAGTGCATGAATCTAGGGGTGGTGCCTGGAGAAAAATTCTTCAAAGACATTAAACCCTCATGCATTTTATTTATTACATACCCTATATAATCATACCCTCTGTTCACCAGACAGTTCTGAGAATGTAGCACTAACATCAGAATGTCTGACGTGATTCTCTTTGGGCACGCATCAACCCCCAAGACTTCGCATATCCTGTATGTGATTTATTTCATGTAGAATTTTAGGTCCTTGTATTGATAGGGTGTTGCCCTAGCCATAGCTGCTACGTAGTTTCTATTTTCTCTAGGCATGTGATTCTGAATCTCCTTTGAAACCAGCACAGCCTCGCTAATATATCTGTACACCTAAGCCTTCAGGTCGATCTCCGTGGCCATCGAAATGTGAATACCGAATGCATTCATAAAAGAATTCCTATCCAAAGTGACCAGGGGGGAGCCATCCTCCTTTCTGGTAGTTTTAGAGAGGGGATCATATAATCTTGACATAGGAAGCAGAGCATCTAGGTCAAGAAACACCTTAGGAACAATTAATTTTCCCAACCTTGACATCCAAGGGTTTGACACTAGTACTGAGCTTCCTCAATTTTTATAAAAGTATGTAAATAGGCACATGCCTATGACCTCGGGAAGCTTAGCATCTCTATAATAAGCTAAGTCATCGACAAAGATGTCATCCATAACCTTTTTGTTCTGAGATGAACTAGGCAGAAGGGTGAGAAACTCATCTGAAAAACTCTCTTTTACTTTCTCTTTAGACCCCCGACTTCTGGAAGCTCCGCTTGCTATCGCCTGACTCATCCTGACTGCTAGCTCTGAAAAGTCTTCTGCAAATTCATTGTTGACACTGTAAGTTTGGAAATCTCAAAAAATCAAGTGCTCAGTACTTCTCCAATAAGCTTCGTAACTCTCAAATGAGCCACCTCCATCTGTCTTATCCTACAGAATTGAATGAGCCACCACGTCTGACATCTCCAGCCAACAAAAGGTCACTTCCTCCATTACTTCAACATGGATAGGGTTTCAATTTACTAGCCATAGTTGAGAAATTTTAAATTTGAACATTCCACGATCTGGTGACTGAAGAAAAAGACACATAGTCATTTTACAAATTTGGTGTTTTAGAAAGGTATTCTGAGTTCTGGCGACTAAGAGGAAATCTCGTAGTCATAGAATACTTTTGACTTTTCAAAATTCATTCTGAGATCAGGTGACCCAACCATTTGGAGATCTAGCGACTAAAGAATGTGATACATTAATTTATTCTATTATGAGAACTGGTGACCATAGTCAAAAACTATAGTCGCGGCAATATATTTATTTTTGAAAACTTTCAGCGATCACCCGACTTGGAGATCTAGTGATAAACCAAAAATCTCATAATCTCTCAAAGCTTTGACTGTTTGACTTCTTTCTTGAGATCATGCAACCACCATCAATCTCATTGAATACAATCATAACCGCCTAGTCCTAACCACTTCATTAACCCTCACTTGACCTCGGCAAAATTTAGAGACTTGGCGACAAAGACTTCTCGCTAAATCTCACAATCTTTCACTTAACTGGGGTTTAATCCAAAGAATACATGACTGAGGCATTCTCCAAGTCATGAGAACATTTCTTCACTCTGGATTAAGACTGGAGATCAAGCACCATCCACACAATCAAAAATCATCAATGCTTCTTAATTAATCAAACAAACATTTGTCACCTAACCGCCGCATTTAGAGATCTGGCGACAACTGCATCACAGAATAACTAACCACTAGAGAGATAGCCGTTAACATCAGGAGATCACGCAACCAATAGAACTCACAATCGCTGAATGAAAAGATAAATCATCATATTATTACGAGATCTGGAGACAACCGCCAAGGAAGACCACTGTTCCATCTTGAGATTCAGCAATGAAAGAGAAAACTCATGATCGCTGGATAAAAAGTCACTTAAATAAATCAATGTGAGATCTCTCGACCATAGGAAAAACCAATTCGGAGATTTCGTGACTATAGTCTCTTAGTGATGAATCAAATACAATAGTCGCTAGATCTCAAGATGATCATTGCAAAATCTGGAGACTAAAGGTGAAATGCTAAGTCGTTAAACACTAAGGAATATTCCAAGAGACTCATGAGAATGGGCGACAAAGGCTTTCAGGTATTTGCTAAACAAATGAGAATATTCCTAAACCTTAAGGAGACTTAGCGACTAAGAGGAAAATAGAAGCGTACATGCAAATTTTGAGACTTAATTTATTCGATAAAGTAACAAAGAATTAGAATGTTGATGACCTAAACTAGGGTTTTTATGATTTTTCAAAGGCAATTAGACCTAGAAAACCCTAAAGACTACAATTTTTTCAAGATCATCCATAAATTTAGGGCAAAAAACAAAAAATGAGATTTCTAACCAACAGTCTTCTTGATCTTTCTTCTGAGACCAACAATCTTTCTTCTTATGTCCTAGCTTTCCACAGTACCAACAATCATTTGGCCCTTTGGATTTGGACCTCTTTCCCTTTGATTTTCCTCTTGATTTCCCATGATTTCCAGAGTTGTTTCCTCTATCTCTTGTTTTGCCTCTACTTTCTGCGTTCAATACACTACCCGATGTGGATGCCCCTGAGATTTTCCTACGAATTTCCTCACTCAATATAACACCAACAACATCATCAAAATTTAGGGTATTTGAACCAGAAATAGAATTACTAACAGCCATTACCAAGCCATTCCAGCTTTCTGGCAAAGAACACAAAATCAAGAGAGCCCTAACCTCATCATCGAAAGTAATTTTAACTGAGGTTAACTAACTTGTAATTGTATTAAACTCATTCAAATGATCAGTGACTAATCCAACTTCTACTATTTTCATATTAAATAAATGCTTCATAAGAAATACCTTGTTTGAAGCTGAAGGCTTTTAATACAACTTTGCTAGGGTGTCCATCAGATCTTTAGCTTTCGTTGCTCCAGTAATATTGAATGCCACCAATTGTGCCAGGCATAGACGAATACTCCCTAGTGCCTTCCTATCCAAAATATCCCAATCTTCCTGAGACATTGCTGCCTCTTTCTTGGCTATTCCCTCTAATGGCCGCCATAAATCCTTCTGATAGAGATAGTCCTCCATTTGCATCTTCCATAACTAGAAGTTTTGCCCATTAAAATTATCAACCTTCAGCCTACCCTTGTCTACCATTTCTCCCATTTAACCAAGAGACTCTCCCACTAACTCGTGAGACCTACTTCAGAGAATAGATGAAAGAATGAATGAAACAACCTCACTCCGATACCACTTTTTATGATAATAAGTAGAAAATGCAAATATTAACAAACAAGAGAGAACACATTAATGCATAATTTAATGCAGTTCACCCAATCCCTAGGCTATGTCCACCAACAACAAGTCCAATATCTTTATTATTATCCAGTGATTACAATCTAAAACCTGCAACTCAATACTGCCATAGGAAGCTACAATAATCCCTCATACATTCAATCTCAAACCCTAAGCCCTTTTTACAAGTATTTTTGACATAACAAAATTAGGGCAAAAATAATCTGACTAATAGAAAATAGATGGCGCTGCCCCTTGACCCCATCAAGGGCTCTTCCCCTTGACCCCACCTAGGGCACTGCCCCAGGACCCCACAAGGGGCTCTACCCCTTGACCCTGTGGAAAAATCTAATTAGGCTCCACATACATAACACTATGAACTCTATTCTAGGTTCTACTGCTTCAATGTAAGTAAAGTTAGTATCAACCATGAAACATATCTCATTTTTATACTTCTCCACAAGAGATTCTGGGATCCTTGATCTGCTAGACATGAAATTCTGAAATGTTTTAATTACCAACACTACACTTTCATTCACTTTATCAATAACATGCCTCCTATACACTTGGTTAATCCTTTCCATTGTAGTTTGGCCATCATTCTAGTCATTTCCAATGGTGTAAGGAAATCTTCTCAATAAATGGAAAAATATATAAGTGATTAAGGATGAGAATCTAAACTGTGAATACTTAGTCTTCTTTATCTTTTCCAAATTCTCAAACAACTGTATCCTCAAAATCTCACACATGTCAACTTGTACTTTATCAACACACATCAAATAAACTACATGTATCATTCCAGCTTCCATGTCATCCTCTCTCAAGTTAGCACAAAACTTAGTTGTTAGGATCTTACACAAGTATCTGACATCATCTTGATGTATCTTGCTAATTACAATTCCTCTACCATTATAGAATGAATTTGTGTTGTCTAAGACTATTTTCCTCATGTTTTTCTCATTCAAAGGAATGGCTCCAGTTTTAGATAGTCCAGCTACCTCATGAATTAAATTAGCTGTGATATCTATCACTCTGTCATCTAACCAAAACTTTCCATTGTGAATTCTGCTTAGGATTATCTTGGTACATTCTTCATTATCAAATTCATATTGCAAAGCATACTTAACGATCTTATTATCTTTCAAATGCTCAAACCCTACTTTCAATGACATGTCCTAATTATAGATCTTTTGATATTCCTCTATGAAGTCACTATCACTGATAGTCTCTAGTTTACATCCTAGATAACTTCTAACATTCTCTAGATGTAAAACTCCATTTGGTACGGATGATAAAGCTAACCTAGGATCATCTTCCAAGGGTTCTACTAGTTCTCTTTTCATTTTAGGTCTATTCTTATCTCTGACATTGTGAATCAAATAAATATCCATGATTTCCTCTAATTCCTTAACTGATTTAAAGATTTGCCAAGTAAAATACCTCGATTCTGCAATTTAGGGCTTGCATAGATTCAACACAAAATTTCTTCACCAAATCCTTCCAAAATGCTTCCAATCACTACTCTTCAATCTCCTTAACACTTGTATTAGCTTTGATGATCAAATGATACCATCCATGACCTTTTATTATTTCAATCTCACTTAGATCTGACATCGCATTCAATTCTTTTGCCGCTTCTTTCCAAAAAGCTGATTCTATTAACCGACAAAACTTAAAACTTCTTGCAATCTTGCAAAACATAATCTTTTTCTTTGCGCTCTTAGCCATAGCATTAGAACATCATATAATACCTTGCATTAACTGCGCATGACTCAATTCATCATATATCAATTTCTACACTAATCTAAGTTCCTATTCTACTATAAAAATCATGAATTAAGTACTTTGAGATGGGTCAAGTAAAGATTCATTCTTACCATTTAATACTTCACCTTTCTGACTGCCTTCAGTGCTGAATATGTCTCCTTGATATGTGCTTTTAACAAACTTCACTTCATCTGAGTTACTACAACATCCTTTCTGACTATTACTTGCATCTTCATTTATTCTTGCATGACTTCTAGGGTTAGGATTGGTATGAAAAACTCTATTATTCATTCTACAAAACCTTTCTGTATGTCCAATCTTGTTACATATTTGACAAACTATTCCATTGTTTCCATATCTTGGTCCAGGCTGATTGATCTATGATCTGCAATTTCTTGCAACGTGTCCAACCTTGTTGCATCTATAACATACTACTCCATTTCTTTTGTTTATATCTTCAGTAAGTTTCTTATCTGCATGGTTAGTATTTCTAAACATTCTACTATTATTGTTATTCTCAATAAATTTAGGTTTTTTGCATTCAATAGCTCTATGTCCAAAACCATGACAATTATAACAATAACCATTAAGAAGTTTAAATTTCTTACCTGTGCAATCTCTCTTCATATGACCAACAATATTACAAGAAAAACATCTACCTTTGAATTCTCTTTGCATACCTTTAGATGATTCCTCTTGCTTAGGTGGTTCTTCAGATTTGTTAATCTCATTAGACTTCTTCTCATCTATGCTTTCAGATATTTTCAGATTTGGTTCCTTGCATTCTTCATTTGCTTTAAAGGTGTTAAATCCAAGACCAGTTTGATCATAGAACGGTTTTTGATAAGATATTTGTTCATCAATCTTCTCATTTGTTGAATATAGTCTTTCAAGTTGCCGCTTAGATTGAGTCAGTTATCCTTTCACAATTGTATTGTATTTCTCAAGTTTAGCATACTGCAAATTGACTTTCTCAAGTTCAGATGTTACTTTACCAAGTTTAGATTTTAGCCCTTCATTTTCAAGATTAAGATTTTCATTCTCAGATTTTAGATTTGCTTCATTCTTGCCATTTCCATCTTTCAGACTTAGCTTCATATTTTCTATCTTCAGTTCATGTTTAATGATCTCATTTTCTTTCTCTAAGTTGTCATCACAATCTTCAATGTGAATTTCAAATTCCTTTTCAGATTTTAGATCTTCCAACTTATTTTTTAGTTTCTCAATGAGGTTCTTTGCATCATCATATTTTCCTTTCAGAGTATCTCATTCCTTAATAAGCATATCAATCTGTTCAAGACCTTCTTCAAGATTCTTTTGTAGCTGATCCATATCCATAGAGATCTTACTCAAGCTACTAGGATTTCCTTGAATGATTCTTTTCTAAGTAACTAAGCTCTGATACCAATTGTTAGAAATAGGGAATACTGAGAGGGGGGTGGGGGTGGGTGAATCAGTATTCCACAAGCTTTAACTTTTTCCCAATTATGGATATAACAGATTATCTTAACACATGCTTAACATAGAAAGCTAAATAACATGCATAGCAATAAAACTAAAGAACTCATAACACATTATTTGTTCTCGAAGAAACCCTGGACAAGGGAAAACCCTAGTGGGGATGGTACCCACAAAGATCCACTAATCAAAAGTATCTTGTTAAGGATGTTGACCCTGTTAGGAGTCTATTACATGCATATAGTGTCTCAGTCTTGATTAAGGGACTATATGCCTTGTTAGAAGCCTCAACCCTGTTAGGAGTTGGCAGTACAAAATGTGATTACCAGATGAGCCCATTGCCCAAACAAGTAATATACAATATTCACTGATTACAAAAATAGGTCAAGGTACATAACCTTATACTGCTTGCATCAATATCTCTTCGCTACTCTTCACTTTTGCTATTACATTCTCATATACATTACTACTATTTTACATTACATTTTTACATATCTTTATACAAGTTATTAAGATTAATAACTTTCTAGTCGGCTATCATATTAAAAAAATATCTTTGTCCAAGGATTAACATCTAGGATGTCATCCCTTTATATTGTTAAGTCATTATTTTGATAAACAAAATAATCCCTTAACTCTTTATCAATTCTATCTTCATATTCTGTCCTGTCAGCTCAACACTGTCTTTAGTAAAACTATCATAACTTCTTTTGTACATGTCGTAATGACTTTCACTCTGAGGTGAGTCATCAATAGTCACCATAGTGTCTATGTTCAAGTGCGAAAGCACTGAACTTAATCTAGTCAACATCACAAATCAAAACTATCTTCAGGTTCACTGGCAAAAACACACTGTCACATACTTAGACAATTTGCATTGTGCTCTGGCATACTAGCTCTCTGACCTATGCGATCTTCATGTAGATCATATGTTTCCATAATGACAACATCCATGTAGCCAACTCAGCCAAATTGCCAACAATAAGTGCCATTAACATATCAAAGAACCTTTTGATGCACAGAAAGACCAAACACATTGCAATTAAGTATCATTACTTAAGAGAATTGGCACAAGAGAAAGAAGTGAGAATGGAATATGTGAACACAAAGGAACAACTAGTAGACATATTCACAAAAGCTTTACCTAAGGATTCTCATGAATATTTGAGAGCTAAATTAGGGATGCTTCCCCTAATTGAGGCTGCCTAGTCAAGCTAGGAGCACTGCATCAAATGTGTTGCATAGAATATCTGACAAATTGATGTAGGAAAGGTCACACTTTAGGAGCTACCTAGAGTTGTGAAAAGAACAACAAAGCTAATAATCAGTCATAAGCAAGATGATAGAGGGAGAAATAATATTACTAAATTGAAAAGATGACATTTACATGTTAGGAATGAATGCTAAAGTGTTTGGCACCCATTCTGTAGTAGTTGTTGTTGCATTAATGACTATGATTGTCATTGATGTCAACACAGTGTTTTACCAAAGACTTGCAGAGAAGCAGACAATGTTTTGATTAGTGCAGATGGGATATTATAGTTAGAGCTATGCAACATTAAGGATATACTCTTTGATATGTTATATGTCTATGGTTAAGAGTGCAAACAATAATTCTTTTATTCATGAAAGTTATGATCATTTTGGTGGAAGCAGTATTCAGGCAGTGTTCCTGAGTAGTGGTTTTTGGCAATCAGATGATATCTCCTAATCAGGATGGAATCCAGCTTTGCACAGTTAAAGGGAAGTTAGAGACACATTGATAGAAATGTGGATGATAGCACAAACTTTGAAGTCACACAAGTGAAGATTTATTGTATTTGGAAGCTGACAATTTTATGTAATTTTGGTGTAGCGTGTGAAATATTTTATTTTGTAATTGTGTGCCGACTCATTTGTAATTATTTGAGTGTAGTATAAAGGAAGGAATGTTTTTCCTTGTTGATATAGTGAGAGTGGTTGATTATGAAGTTGTGAAAGTGAATTGTGAAGGAAGACATGTGAAGTACAGAGATCTAAAATTGAGATCTAATGTAGTAGTGAGTATGGTTTGGCATAGTAAGAGAAAAGGTATCATATTATTCTATTGAATAATGTAAAGATTATTTGGACAGTGAGTTCAGTGATCTTACCCTGAAGCTGTTTGGGCAGTGGGTCCTTCTGTCTTCTATAACTCTTAACAGGGTTAGAATCTTTTAATACGGATTCAAAATCTCCTAACAGGGATTTATATGAATAGAATTTATTTCATAAGACTCCTAACAGAGTCCATCCTTTCACATGGAATATTCATATTAGTGCATCTTTTGTGGGCATCATTCCCACCGGGGTTTACTCTTTGATCAAGAGGTTCCCTAGTCAACATATCTTATGTTATTGTGTAATTGTGTATGAATATCTTTCTATGGTTGGTAATTATATTGCTTACATGGTTTAATGTTGTTGAAGATGATAAAAGTTATAATTATCAGATAACTGATTCACCCCCCCTCTCTTAGTTATCTTGGTGGACTTTACTTTCTAACAATTGGTATCAGAGCAGCAGGTACTTGAAAGAGAAGTTTAACAACATAAGGAGATCCATGGCGAATTTCAAGAAAGAAAGCCCTAAGTTTGATGGAGTAAATTTTGACAGCTGGAAAGAAAAGATGAAGACACATCTACTATGTTTAGGACTAGGTTATTGGTTGACTACAAAGAATGATAAGACTATCATTGAAGAAGATGATCTTGAGACATGCTCTAATGATGAGAGAGATCTATTCATGTGTAACATACTTGCAAGAGAAGCACTTTTGATAGCACTTCCGAAGAATGAATATAGTTAGGTAAAATGTTTGAAAAAGTCTCATGAAATTTGGAAAGCTTTACACTCTACTTTTGAAGGTGATGAACATGCAAAAAGAGTTAGATTACATAATTGGATATGTGCATTTGAAGATATAAGAATGTTGGAAGATGAATCTGTTAGAAGCTATATTGGTAGAATGTCAAAATTTTTTGCAGGGATAAAATCTTATGGAGGAACAAAGATAGAGAATGAAGTGATATGGAAAATTCTGAGGACATTGAATCCTATATTTAAGTAGACAAAATAGATGATTGAACAAGTTATACCTTATACTGCGAACTTTACAAGAGAGACTCTTCTTGGAATATTGGAAGCAATAGAGATGAACCTGAGGTTATCAAGAGACTTACTTAGAATGGAGACAACATTCAGTGCTCTTAGTGTTTGCCCTAAATTATCAAGAAGCATCAGTGTGAGTGAAGATTATGCTGGTAGCAACAGATCTAGAAATGAAGAAGACAAGAAGATTAAAGAAGGTATTGCCTTGCTTGTGAAAAGAGAACCAGATGGTAAGAAAATTTTTAAATGTTGGACTTGTCAAGAATATGGTCATTTTGCATCTAAATGTCCTAAGAGAGTTAAGAAGTATAGAAATAATTTCAAGCCTAGAAGATCTAAGGAATGTTATTATGCTAATGATGAAGACCTTGAAGCTAGTATTGAAAGAACTTTAAGTAAAAGTGATACTGAGAATAATGATGAAATAGGATTTGTAGCAATTAAAGAAGAAAATTCTGAAACTAATGTTAAGGAAGAAAAAGCCTTAGTTTCCCAAGTTCAAAAGAAAGCTGATTAGATTATAGATAGTGGTTGTTCACATCATATGACTGGTGATATGAAAAAGTTCATAAAGTTTAACAATTATGATGGAGGAGTTGTTAGAGTTGGTAACAATGCACCTTGTTTGATTAAAGGTATAAGATCTATTAATCTTGATGGAAAGACTAATACTGATGATGTTTACTTTTTTGATGGATTGAAACATAATATTTTGAGTGTTGGACAATTAGTTGATAAGGGATATCAAGTTTGATTTACTGAGAAAACTTGTGTGATAAAGGATAAAGATGGAAATCTGATTGGAACTGAATCTAGAACCAGAGGTAATGTATTTCAATTGAATCCTACTAAGATGACATATTTCATTACTAAGATTGATGATAGTTGGTTATGGCATAGAAAGATTTGTCATATAAACTTTGATAATATTGTGAAAGTGAGTACTACACTTGTAGTAAGGGATTTTCCTAAAATTATGAAGCCTACTAACATTATTTGCAAAGAATGTGCGATAGCTAAGCAGAAGAGAAGTTCTTTTCCTAGTAAGAAGTTCACATCGATAGAGAAGTTGGAGATTGTTCATACAGACTTGAGCGGTCCTACCAGGACTAGAGGATTCTATGGAGAAAGGTATTTTATGATTCTTGTTGATGATTTTACAAGAATGATGTGGATTGCATTTCTGAAAGAAAAATCTGAAGCATTTGATAAGTTTAAGATCATTAAGAACAAAGTTGAGAATGAATCTGGAATGAAGATTAAATGTTTGAGATCTGATAGAGGTGGTGAATTTACTTCTAGAGAGTTTAACACTTTTTGTGAAGTGAATGGTATTAAGAGACAATTTTTAGCCCCTAGAACACCTGAACAAAATGGTATTGCAGAAAGAAGAAATAGATCAGTGATTGAAGCAATAAGAGCTATGTTATTTGAGAATGATTTAGCGAAGACATTTTGGAGAGAAGCAGTGAATACAACAGTATATACAATGAACAGAGTACAAATCAGAGCAGACATAGACAAGACACCTTATGAATTATGGTTTGAACATGCACCCTCAGTTAAGTATTTTAGAATTTTTGGAAGCAAATGTTATATTTAGAGAGATGATGATATTGGAAAGTTTGATCCTAGAAGTGATGAAGGTATTTTTCTTGGATATTCTTTGAAGAGGAAAGCATATAGATGTTACAATAAGAGAATTAAAACTATTGTTGAGAGCGCAAATGTTAAAGTTGATGAAAAGTTCAAAATTCAGGAAAGAATGCTTGATTATGAATCTGATGAAGAAGCTCATCCTGAGCCTAATACTAAAACTACTGAATTATTCTATGAAATTGACAGTAAATTGTTGAATGAAAGTCATGCTGAAGAAACTAGAGAGGAATCTAGAGAAGAATCTATAGTTGAAGCAAGATCTGAGACTATGACACCGAATAGGTATTTATCAAGACATCATCCTATTAAATAAGTTATTGGAAGTTTGGACAAAGGAGTTTTGACTCAGAATAAGGTACATTTATGTTTGATTTCTCAAATTGAACCTAAATCTACTAGTGAAGCTTGTGAAGATGAACATTGGATTAATGCTATGAAAGAAGAACTAGATCAGATAGAAAAGAACAAGACATGGGAATTGGTCCCTAGACCTAAAGATAAGAATGTGATTGGAACTAAATGGGTATTTAGAAACAAGATGAATGAACAAGGAGAAGTTGTAAGAAACAAAGCAAGATTGTTATGTAAGGGTTACTCATAGCAAGAAGGAATTGACTATGACGAAACT
This sequence comes from Chamaecyparis obtusa, assembly GCA_027943335.1. Classification (NCBI taxonomy): domain Eukaryota; kingdom Viridiplantae; phylum Streptophyta; class Pinopsida; order Cupressales; family Cupressaceae; genus Chamaecyparis; species Chamaecyparis obtusa. Next base: position 848,115 of record BSBK01002929.1, on the reverse strand, counting down.
TTTTTACTAGTAGCAAGAATTGAAGTAGTAAGAATGTTTTTCGCCTATGCAGCTTTTAAGAAATTCAAAGTGTATTAGATGGATGTGAAGTCAACATTTTTGAATGGAGAATTGGAGGAAGAAGTCTACATTGAGCAGCCTGAAGGTTTTCCTTTGACTCAAGAAGGAGACATGGTATGTAAACTGAAAAAAACATTATATGGACTAAAGCAAGCACCTAGAACTTGGTATGCAAGACTGGATAAGTACTTGTTAAAGTTTGGATTTGCTAAAGGAACAGCTGATAGCAATCTATACACAAAAGAAATTGAAAATGGTTTGCTGATTATAGTTATTTTTGTTGATGACATTATTTTTGGAGGAGAAGATGAGGCTAGTGACAAATTTGCTGATGAAATGAAGACTGAATTTGAAATGAGATGATTGGTGAGATGAAATACTTTTTGGGATTATAGATAACATAAAACAATGATGGCATCTTTGTAAGTTAGACAAAGTACTTGAATGATTTGCTGAAAAGATTTGGAATGGAGGATTGTAAACTAGTTGGAACACCTATGGTAACCATACATAAGTTATCTAGCACAGATGAAACATCAGTAGTTGAGCAGAAGAAATACAGATCCATGATTGGAGGATTGTAGTATTTGACACACATAAGACCAGATATAGCACATTCAGTTGGAATTGTAGCAAGATTTCAAGTTGAACCTAGAGAATCACATTATGTAGTAGTAAAGAGGATACTGATATATTTAAGAGGCACAATGGACTATGGATTGTGGTATGAAAAATTTGATGATTTTACCCTATGTGCATATACAGATGCTGATTGGGGAGGTAGTGTTGATGATAAGAAAAGCACCAGTGGAGGAGAATTTTTCCTTAGAGGAAGATTAGTTTCTTGGCTAAGCAAGAAGAAAAATTGTATTTCACAGAACACAGCAGAAGTAGAGTATGTAGTAGCAACAAACAATTGTAACCAGATAATTTGGATGAAGCAGATACTGAAGGATATTGGAATTAAATTTGTTGAACCTGTTGTTATACATTGTGACAACACCAGTACAGTCAGTATGTCTAAGAATCTTGCACTACATTCTAAGACAAAACATATAGAGATCAAGTATCATGTTGTAAGAGAGAAAGTTTCTGAGAAAGAAGTCAGACTGGAGTACATAAGCACAAAGGAATAGATAGCAGACATATTTACAAAGCCTTTGCCTACAGATACATTTGAGTATCTAAGAGGTATGCTTGGGGTTATGCCCCAGCCTAATTTTGAGTAATGATGTAGTTGGTTGCATCCGTCCAGTAATATATGAGCCCTATCTTTCTTCTGGACTGGATGTTGGTACTTCCTCAATGGGGGAGTATGTGTATCTGAGCTGAGTCATGAGGACTCTAGTAAATGTATTTTCTAAATAGTGTCTTTTGACATTGAGTTGTTGTTGAAATAGTGATGAAATTTTTGTCATTGATGTCAATGGGGGAGAAGTATGCATGAAAAAATATATGAGAAAAACAATATGAGAGAACTGAACAGGATAACGAAGCAAGATTTGATTGATGAAGAAGATTTGAAGAAGCAGTGTTGCAGTATTGGATTTTTGGAACATTGGATGTTTTTCATCTATGTTGCCATCAATGCCAATGGGGTAGATTGTTAGGAATGAATTCTAAAGTGTTTGGCACCCATTCTGTAGCAGTTGTTGTTGCATTCATGACTATGATTGTCATTGATGTCAACACAGTGTTTTACCGAAGACTTGCAGAGAAGTAGACAGTGTTTTGATTAGCGCATGTGGGATATTGTAGTTGGAGCTATGAAACATTGAGGATATACTCTTTGATATGTTATATGTCTATGGTTAAGAGCACAAATAGTAATTCTTTTATTCATAAAAGTTATGATCATTTTGGTGAAAGCAGTATTTAGGCAGTGTTCCTGAGTAGCAGTTTTTGGCAATCGGATGATATCTCCTAATCGGGATGGAATATAGCTTTGCACAGTTAAAGGAAAGTTAGAGACACATTGATAGTGATGTGGATGATAGCACAAACTTTGAAGTCACACGAGTGAAGATTTATTGTATTTGGAAGCTGACAATTTTATGTAATTTTGGTGTAGCATGTGAAATATTTTATTTTGTAATTGTGTGCCGACTCATTTGTAATTATTTGAGTGTGGTATAAAGGAAGGAATGTTTTTCCTTGTTGATATAGTGAGAGTGGTTGATTATGAAGTTGTGAAAGTGAATTGTGAAGGAAGACATGTGAAGTACAGAGATCTAAAATTGAGATCTGATGTAGCAATGAGTGCAGTTTGGCACAGTCAAAGAAAAGGTATCATATTATTCTATTGAATAATGAAAAGATTATTTGGACAGTGAGTTCAGTGATCTTACCCTGAAGCTGTTTGGGCAGTGGGTCCTTCTATCTTCCATAACTCTTAACAGGGTTATAATCTTTTAATAGGGATTCAAAATCTCCTAATAGGGATTTATATGTACTGAATGTATTTCATAAGACTCCTAATAGAGTCCATCCTTTCAAAAGGAATATTCATATTAGTGCATCTTTTGTGGGCATCATTCCCACTGGGGTTTACTCTTTGATCAAGAGGTTCCCTAGTCAACATATCTTGTGTTATTGTGTAATTGTGTATGAATATCTTTCTATGGTTGGTAATTATATTGCTTACATGGTTTAATGCTGTTGAAGATGATAAAAGTTATAATTATCAGATAACTAATTCACCCCCCCTCCCCCCCCTCTCAGTTATCTTGGTGGACTTTACTTTCTAACATTACATATGAAGATGTAAGTTCTAGTTGCTGCTTTGGCATTTTTGTCAAAGAGGGAGATATTTCAGAGATGAATGAGATGAATACACATCAAGAGGATATAATCAAAGAGGGAGAGACATAGAAAATATTCAGAGGGAGTAACTATGTAAATGGTCAAGTAAGGCTAAGTTATTGAGAATCAAAATGAAGCTAAGGATATTATAAATATTTCTGATGCAATGAAAAAGTTTGGATTGGTTGGTAAATCATGTGGTATTCATGTGGTGTTGCCATCAATGCCAAAGAGGGAGATTGTTGGAAATAGTAATTGAAACAATTGTTGTATTGTCATTAATGTCAAACCTTCACTGGTAAGATAGTTGATATCTAAGAAAGTACTATATCTATTAGTTGATGGAAAGGATTAGGGCAAGGGACATAACTATAGCACCTAAGGAAAGGTTGACTTATTTGATACTTCAATGAGTACTTGATTATTTGGCACTATGATGAGATAATGTATTGTTTATCTAAGTAAGAATAAAGACTAAAAAAGTAGGCTTAACCGAGAAAAAGTGAAGAAATCTAGTTTAAGCCAAGTGATGTTAGTGTCAATCGAGCGCTAGTATATGCCGAGTAAATCTAGTGTTGACTGAATATCAGTTTATGTCGAGTGACAAGAAATTACCAACCAAGAAAATGTTAGCCAAGGAAGACAATTTGAAGAGACGATTGAGTTATACAATGATGATCGAGGAGATGAACATGGTATTGATCGAGCATCAACAATTTACATTTGGAGGAAGAATTCTGATTTACAGCCAACACAATTGAATTCTTGGGTTATGTAAATTGTGCTGACTTTATTAATTGATTGTATGGAGAATTTAATGCATGGTAAATCATTTTATTATGATTTAAATGAGGAGATTGAAGATGTTTCTAGAAGGATGTTTCAAGGACTTAAATGTTGGAAAGATCCATTAGATCTGACCTAACCTAAGATCTACGAAGGAGATTAAGAGGCAAAAGAAAGATCTACCTTTCTAGAGAGGTATAAAGGAAATGTAATGTCCCTGCCAGGGAACCCATAAGGAATCATGTCAATGACCTAAAATTACAACTAATAAATTTTTTTACACTTTAACATATCATCATTACCATTCACAAGTACATTCCTTAAGGTTCCCTTAATGAATTCAATTACCATTATCAAGTATTTCATTTAATTACTTAATCTAATACAATTCTATTTCCATTACAACTTCAATTAACATTAATTCCATTTCACATCATAACCAATTACATTAATGAACTAGTGGAATTAATTTCCCTTACCGACTAACATGTAATTTACCTTCAAAAGTGAAACAAGCACACATTACTTATCACATCCACTAAGCACATTTATTCTTTCATGTTTATTTACACCTTAACATTATTTATGCTCAACTCAATTGCACCATCAAAACTCAATTAAACTTTTACAATAAGAGTCCCTACTTTCTACTTTCAATATAATAATAGAAGTAGTGTAAATTAATTAACCATATACTATTAACTAACACAAACCATTCAATGAATCTTTCTTTTCCCATACATTTAACTTCCACAAATCATCATCTATAACCTTGTATAGGCCTAGTTAAGAATTGAGATTAAAACCTTGTTTGAATAATCACACATTACTCACAATGAACTATACATTTAAGAAGTCCCATCTCATTACTTCTTTCAATAACATACATATTTCCTTTTATTATTTCACCTAGAGATACGCTTCAACCCTTAGCATAACTTTTCACTAACCAAATATCAAAACAAGTTTCCTTTTAAAGAAGTTTACATCCATAAGTACTTTCATTACAAAGGTTTGCATAGAACCATTACTTTCAATTCACAAGAGATATAAGGTAAGAAATTACTCATTGATTTAACCATATTCAATCCCTTCTTTAGATTCACAATTCTACCCTTCACATATACATAACTTATTCCTTACAATTTCCTTTTACAAACATAATTATAGTTATTGCACATTGCTCGAAGGCATATAGAAAGATAATTACATCAAGTTTCCCAAGGGATTACAATACATCTTTACATCTTGATAACAAAAGATATAGATACATGATACAAGAACATCATCTTCACCACTAAACAACTTAGAATCTCAGCCATGACATGAACCATGAACAATATCTTGGAAGAGATTTTCCAGCCAACCATGTGAAACTGGTAAAGTTCCACCCCCCATGCTAGGAGATAGAACCAAGGTACTCTCAAGACCTTAAGGCAATCTAAGTCTTAAAAAAAAATAAATCCAAGACTCAAAACAAAAATAATAAGACACATAAAAATATCATCATGTTATAACACCGAGGTTAAGGTTCTAGGAGACCACCTCAGTGAGTTTCATCACACAACCTGTATATTGGGATCCTTCCTGGCAACCATGTAACCTCGGTCCCCCCTTTATGAATAGGGATCCATCCTGGTAGTTATCCCTGGTCCCGATACTCCAATCAGGTTTGTGTGGCCATTATTATATTTTCTTTCATCATCTTTTGAATCCCCCCTTCCTAGGTTAATTTTTAAGGTTATCACTTCTTTACAAACCCACCCATAGGATCCTCTGGCAACCACTTTAGGGTTCCAGCACCTATGGTGAGACACTCACTTAAGGTTCCTATTACCTTACCCCATCATAATCCACAAATACAAGATAACACTTCCAAGTCCTGATTCATAGGTTTAGGAAACTCCCCTGTGCACTCAGGCCCTCAGAGTGAGTCCTAACCTTAGCCATATACATAACAGGAACCACTGGAAGAATTTTTATCACAAGACATCTCAAAGAGAAACATAAAATTTTCACATGTACAAGTAAAAACTTTCCAAGGCTCATTTATAGGTCTAAGAAACCCTCCCATGCACACAGGCCACCGAGACAAGTCCTAGCCTCATAAACTAAACTCAGGTATATGACAAGTGAAAACACATCATAAGTAAGCCATATAACCCCAAAAAAACAAGTAACAAATGTACATAGGTGATACAAACTTCACACATCACAAATACAAACACATCTTAAACACTTTCAAGAACTAGAATCAAAGCATAGAAAAGAACAGGAAAGTTTAGGAACGTTTGGGGAACATTTAAGAGGCCTAAGAGCAGTCCTAGTCCATTGGAAAATCTTAACTCTAATTCTGATCCCTAAAACACATCCTAAACCTTATTCAAGCATCTAAATGCACCATATAATCTCAACAAAACAAGAAATGAACATATTAAAGTTTACACAAAATTTCATATGCCAAAACACCATGCTCTATAAAATCACACATGCCTGAAATATAACCAAGTCTGATTTTTTTAAGAAATCTCGAAATTATAAATTGCATCTTAACTCCTATGAATCTGGAACCTATCCCAATCATCTCAGAAGGTACCTAAACCCTTTATACAAGTATAACTTAAAGTATAAGAAATTTTATACTTAAATGTTATAATTGTATAAAGCCTATTTTTCCTATCTGGCTCAGTTCACACTAGCATTCCTATCTTGCTTGGCTAACACTACACTGACCTTTCTTGGCTAATACTAGACCGACCTACTCGGTCAATACTAGACCAACCTTCTCGGCTAATACTAAGCCGACCTGCTCGATCAATACTAAACCGACAGAAACTACAAAATGCGATAGTCAACTATGTCTTGCGGGTAAAATTGGGCATTATGGGGACTGTGGTTGCCTAATCTGAGCATGACCCATTTGAGATCTCTTAGTTTCCCTTTAGAAATAGCTCATTAATCCATCCTATCTATCTAACAAATCTGTTCTAGATCTAGACAAAGAAAGGTGGTACACAAACTGACAAGAACTAGTAAGGTTGAAATAACAATTCTAAATTCCAGAAACATTCATAATACATTTAATAACAATATAATACACTATCTTACATGATCAAAACCACTTCTACCCTCCTAGGAAGATTTCACCATAGTGAACATACAAGCATTCATAAAAATCACTTCCCGAAAACACATTTCAAATACACAGAAAAACAAAACATATATATAGGTTTCATTTTCAAACAAAAATAAACCATCATATTCTCATCGAGTAACATATCATTCATATACATAATCATGCACATGGGAAGAATGGAGATTCATCCTAGTTTATATCCTACTTGGGGTCCTGCAGAGAATCGTCCTCCCTTGGTTGGAGACTCTCTGCAAACTTTCCAGCCTTGAGTAGATATCCTTCTGAAAATATTTCTCAGGCAATCAACTCCAAGAAATCCTCACACATAAGACTTCACCAACTAGAGACTCTCAAACTGACATAACTTTCACCAAAAATTTCTAGAGAAATCATTTACAAACAACTCAGAAGAAAGACAAATCTTCCCAAAAATTATCCTCTCCTGCACACAAAATCTTCAAACATTTATCCTCCAACTATGTGGTTGGAGGAGTTGCTTTACGGGAAGAAACTTCTCCAACTTCCATAGTTGGTTGAAAAATCAAACCAATTATTCCCGTAAGCACTTAACAAAGTTTTAATGAATTTAATTAAAATAACTTCAAAGGAATACATAACAAGAACATTCAACAAATAACTTTCAAGAAAACCACATAGCACACATGGAAACCAACTAGCCTAACTTCTAGGAGGTCTCGAGTTCAACTCCCTCCTAGATAGCTAGTTTTACTACAAAGAGCATTTATTTTTATTAGTACTATTATTAATATTATTTTCACTTTTTAATACATTTATTTAATACACTTCATTGAATTCACTTTAAATAACATACCACTAAAACAATCGATAAATCCATACAAATATTATTATTTATATAAGCATGGGTATATGCGTGTGCACCCACATATACACATACCTATATAACATACAATCAATGTACACTTATATATAATAAATAAATAAATATATATATATACTAGCTAGGGATAAATCTGGCTCACATCAAAAATAAAAAAATGACATCAAAACATAATTCACAAGACCACATCACATAGAGCATATGGATACCCCAACTAGGGTAATCTCCTAAGCATAAATCTAAGTCCATCGTAACCTTGAGAGTAATCTTGGTAATACCTCCACACAACAACAGTTCAAGGATTTTGAAGGCACGCTCAGACCTATGTAGCCAGGTGGAGTCGATGCCCAGTACTTGCATCTTGCAACACCAATCAAGTACACCAATATATACATATGTACAAACAATTGCAAACAAGGAGGGAGAGTGCGACATCGTGTGGACCTCCTAGAGGAGTAACTATGACTGCCTCCCCTCTTCTAATAGTCACATCAATAAGTCATAATTGGATTAGTGTGGTTAGTATCAAAATGATCTCTTTTCTATATTGTATAACAATAATGAATCATAACATAATCATGTAAACATAAATCATCTTTTATCTTTCACAAACCCATTTAACCATTAGACATGTACTCAAAATGTCCCATTATCCGATCAAGATAAATAAATCATATAACCCCAAATGTATTAATCATATCTAATCCCAAGTAACATTTTTAGAGAAGATAACAGATCCAACCCTTAAGTGATTATAATCAATTAACCTAAGGTAACATAAATATTAATAATGAGCATTTCACAAGGAAGCATATAAGTCTATAAGGTGATCCTTTTAGTATTAAGATCCTAAACTATCATTGACACACAAGAAGATATAAAGGGCATACTTATGTGAATATTATTATTTCCCAAATTAAAATTTGAAGTTATCATGATTAGTAAGAAACCATCTCAAGAAGGATCTTTCTCTTACAAAATAACCATGAAATCACTTATAGCATGATCTAACTCCTTGGTGAGCATAACCAAGATTTGATAGGGTTGGAGGGGCATTACTGGAAACCTAATGGTGAGGTTACAGAGTATGCTGGTGATGTTGATGTTATTGACTGATAAGTCTAAGAAGAAGGCTGAAGGTGAATATCAGAGTTGTGATTTCTTGAAGAAAATTATGAGTAGATTAGTGATGGAGATGGAAATGATACTTAGTCAGTAAATCAACATATATGTGCGAATTGGATCTGATATCTGCAAAGTGAGTTGTATGTTTTATAGATTAAAAACTAATGCTACTTTCTAATCATTGTATCAGTCAAAATCCTTTAATCAAGGTTGACCTAACATTAATTGATAAATCCTTTAATCAAGGTGGCATTCTAATGGAATGTACTCAAGTCCTCTGACCAAGCCACTCCTAACAGGAAGATTGAAATCCTTTAACAGGGTCACACCTAATAGTGTGTTTGTATACCTTTAAGAAGGTTGGTTTTTCATAGAGCTCACTTCAAAAGAGTGAAAATATCAATAACATGTTACAAAGTGGTTTTTCCCAAATTGGGTTTCCACTATAAATCCTGGTGTCACACTTGTTTGAATGTTTTGATATTCTGCAAGTTAAATACTGTTAGACAATGGATTGCATGTTATATGTTTTCTGATATATGTTCTTTAGAGACCGAGTTGATTTGGTGATTAGATTTGAGTTTTTTGAAGTGTTTGAATGTTCAATTGGTATATCTAGACCTAAGAACAATTGATTCACCCCCCCTTCTGTTGTTCTAAATCATATTAACATCTAGAAGAGAGGAAGGTTTCTTAGATTAAAAAATAGGCTCACTTTACTTAGATTCAGTTGAAGGAACCTTATACTCCCCTACAAAAGGTGTAAAATACAAGGATCTCTAATCATCATCTAGAAAGACACTATCATGAGAAGGATTATCTCGAGAATAAGGTAATTTCTCTTCTTGAATTAGAGTAGTAATAGATTTGGGATCATATTCAATATGCAAGAAATTTTGTAATTTATCATTAGCAACCAAGGTATGCATGGTGTTATTATAGATAAACTTCACTTTTTAATGAAGTGGAAAAGGAACGAATTGTATGGAATATAACCAATATCTACCCAAGACAATATTATAAGTGAGAGGATCAGGCATGACATGAATAGGATTAGATAGAGTGGAAATACCTACCTTAAAAAGTATGGTGACAATAACCAAAGTTGTTTTAGCAACATTGTCAAATCCATAGATAGGAATATAATCAGGTTTGATTAATGAGATATCAAATTTTATTTTATGTAAGAAATCAATACTACAAACATTAATCCCTAGCCCATTATTAATTAAATTTATATGTATAATAATACCATTGATAAGGACAACAACCATAAGAGAATCATGTTGATCTTGAATCTCCTTAGAAGACAAATCATCCTGAGAGAACACAGTCTTAGATTGAGTATAGTTGCATTCATAAATTCCAATAGATAATCTATACTAGTTTGGATAGGAGATGAAATAAGTATGTTTGTTAATGCATGTTATAGTACTTCATGATAAGTGGGGAAGTTTGAAGAAGTTCCCAAAGATATATCTTGGAATGGGTAGCATGTAATTGTTCTACTAAATCATATTCCTTTCCAAGACTTTAGGTAAATGAGGTGTTTCAAAAAGCATAGGTTAAGAATTAAGAAGAAGATTAGTTACAACTAGGTTAGTGGGTTGCTGACTGTTCCCTGTGTGATATGTATGTGAAACTTCTTAATATTTCTTAACAAAATCCAAAGGAATTCTTAGTTTTCCATTCACATTTGTGTATGGTTTATGGGGATTTTGAAAGGAATTCAAGGACTATGAGAAAAATTACAAATATGTAGAGGTAAGACCTTTTTATTGTCAAGGCTCTAAATGTTTTTAGATATTTCCTATCTAAAAATAAGATCTAGCTATTAGTTGCACATGAAAGTGTGAAGGATTTCCTTTTAAATAAGGATATCATTGAAAAGAGAGTTGGATGGATCACAAAGGTCATGGAATATAAGATTTTCATCAAGATCACCAAGCTTGTAAGAGGAAAAGGCTTGTGTGAATAGATGGTCTCATAATTTGAGACACCTTCAAAGGATACAGTTGTATTACAAGATGAACAACCAACAAATAATGAAAATCAAAATAGTTGGTTGCATGAAATGACTAATTTCTTGAGAGAAGGAAGATATTGTCAAGGCGTTGATAGGACTATGATGAGATATTTTAGATTACATTCTATTCCATATGCCTTGGTGGGTAGTATATCTTGTATGGAAGAATCTAATGGAATCTATCTAAGATGCATCAACACATTTTGGGTTAGTAGATTGCTAGAATAATTTCACGATGGCTATTTAGGTGGTAATTTCTATGCAAGGACCATAAGCATGAAGATAACGAGGGCTAGTTATTATTGGCCAACCCTATTTAAGGATTCAAACCAATTGGTGAGTAAATGTAATAAAATTTCCTTCTTCTTAGGAAAACATATATTGGTTTCCCTTCTTGTTCAAATTGACCAACCTTTGCACAATGGGATTTCAATTTTATTGGTCCAATAAACCCACCTTCAAGTGCCACTCACAAGTGGATTTTGGAAGCCATAGATTACTTCACATGATGGATGGAGGAATTTTATTTGAAGGATGCTAAAAAAACTTTAGTGGTGGAATTACTAGATAGAATTGGGACCAGATTTGGAACTCCTTCTATTGTCATATCAGATAATGAAAGATCATTTGTTGGAGCTCAAATTATCTATTGGATAGTTAAACATGGGAAATGCTTAAATACATAATCAAACTATCACGACAAGGTAATGTCTTGGTAAATTCTTCCAACAAGACCCTCATTAGGATAATCAAAAGGACAATTAAGAACAATAAGAGGTCTTGGCATATGAAACTAAATACAACATTATGGGCTCATAGAATCATGCATAAGAGACTAGTTGGAAACTCACCATTTATGTTGGTATATGGAAGAGAACCAAAAATTCCATTATCACTTGAATTTTCCTCTCTTGAACTATCACATCAACTAGAGATAATGTAATATAATGCCATGACAGTTCGACTAGCTAAGATAATGGAGCTAGAAGAAATTAGAAATCAAGATATGCATAAACTTGAGGCTTATCAACAATAGGCAAGAGAAGTTTTGGAAAAAAGGCTATACATAGAGTCTTGAAAGGAGACCTTTTTATCAAGTGGGATGTAGATATATCTAAATTAGGTAGGTCATGATTCAAAGTTTTTTGAGTCTTGTCCTGGTTTTTATTTTTGATTTTTGACCTTGGAAGTAGCCGTTTGCCTTTGAAAATCCCTCTCCTCTTTTTAAATCTTTAAGCACATCTTTTAAAAAGTGACTAAGTCTAGGTTTTAATGAAGTTTATGTTTTTTACTTAGTCGCTAAATTGCCAAGCCTTTTCAGCTGTTATCGCAAGGTCACAGTCTGTTATGTTAAAGTCATGTAAATTACCATGAGTGGGAGAGAAGTTGAGTTTCCCCTTATTGCTATCTCGCTTGTAGTTTAGGTGTTTATATGATAACCACTATGAGCCCATGAGTTCCTAGTCCAAACCCTTTATCGGTAAGTCACAAACTGTTTTAGAACTTTTCCACTAACCGTTATGACCCAATGATGGTTATGTTGTTCCTTTAGTCACCTGATTGCATACATGTTTGGTGATTAGTGAAATCCTTGGTGATCTGGCAAGTGTTAATTTTTAATGTTTGTCAATGACTTGTGGTCTCTTCTCATGACCCCATTGTTTGCTTTGCGAGTTAACAAGGTGATTCCAGGTGTCCATTTTGCAGTATAAGGAAAGGTTTTAGATCAATGGTGGTTGTTAAATCACAAAGCATCAAAGATTATTCTATAATATCCTAGTGCATTAACGAGAAAGTGCCACATGGAAAATGGTGGGGCTGAGGTCAAAGCTTGGGCTAAAGTTAATGGATAGTCAAACCAATTTTAATTTGACGGCCGATGTGATGCATTGATCCAGAGATGCACAAAGATTACCCTTTGCAAGATCACACCCTAATGCCACATGTATTGTGTGATATCACAACGTAGAATAAAGGCTTAATAAAGGGAGATCCGATCTAGTTGATTTGATGGTCTACGTGTTTCTGCAACCAAAAGATGCTAAAAACCCATTGCTAAAACACGCTTTTGTGACACCTGTCTACCCTGATGTTAGCGACTGGAGGATAAAGTAAAGGTAAAGTGTAGAAAGATCTTTTTGATCATGCGGCTGGCGTAATACCATGTTGAAAAGTTGTAGAGATTTTATCTATTGTGGCATCATGCCTGGGTGACACGTGATAGTTTTTTATAAGAGAATGTTTCTTTGATCACTAGCTCACGTGGGTTTTGTGCACTTAAGGTTACATGTTGGCAAGCACGTGACTGGTGGAAAATGCTAAGAGGAAGTCTTTGGTTGCTAGCTCACATAAGTTTTGAGTAGTGATTAAAAATATTAGCAATTTGGTGAGAAGCTATTGCAGTCAGTAAAGTTCCTTTGTTCGCCAGGTCATGGTGGTCTGTGGTAGTTAGCAAGAAATGCTTGCGACTTGGCGAGTGTGTTTTTCAAAGGCTTTGTTGCCAACTCGCTATGGTTTTGAAAGTTAGTAAGAAGTTTTGGCGATTTGGCGAAGCACCTATATAAAGCATAAAAAGTGTATCAGTTCAACCAATTAGTGATTGACACCTAGAGATATCCATTTGAAATGCATGGTTTTGGTCTAAAACTGCTACAAAGAATAGAAGTTATTATAGTATACCATCCTGGTGAAAATTTATGAGGCATAGATCATTGTGAAGATTTCATAATCATGATTGCATTCCTTTGAGGTGAGGAAATAAAAATAGCTCGAGAACCTATAAAGGATCATGTGCTATCAACTACTAAGTACCTTGCCCTTTGAGCTTTGTAGATTTCAAGTGAGTTGAGACTTGATTACCGAGCTAGTTCTTCCAACTATTGTTGAGATTTTCTAAGTTGTAGGTTTTTGAAGAGTTTGAAAGATGACTCAATCCCCTCCTGAATCTCTTACCAGAAAGGAGAAGGGTAGCAGGCTCTTAGATGAATTCATTAAAATTCTCCTTGGGTGCTCAAATTTAAATGCGGCCAATGAGTTTTAGTGGTGTGATGTATGGGACCAGTCCAAGAACATAGTTACTCTTGGTATGAATAGAACTTATATCTTCCACTTCTTCTAGGAGAATAGAGTAAAAGAGGTCCCTATCTCTAATCCTTGGGAGCTAGGTTTAGGGAAGTTTATATGCCTAGATGTCTATATGGATGTGGACCTGCTAAGGAAGTTTTCTAGGAAGTATGATGTTGTCACAGGGGTGATAAGGAAGAAATATATGTTCAAGCTAGTAAGAATAGATTGTGCTAGCATTGTGGAGGCCTTCAATATCACTAGTGTAATGTACACTGAGATAGAGCTGGAGAAAGAGAAGGAGTACTTTGAGAAGTTCCACAAGCTTATCAAGAAGATTTTCATGCCCAATTTTATTCTAAGAGTTGATGGAAGGAGGGTGATAATACCAGAAGAGATGATGTCACCCTATGACTTGACCAAATTCCACCACTTCTTCTACTGCATCGTGTATGGATATTGCAAGGTATTGGGGATTAAAGTTGACATAAAAGTCACTACTAACTTGTTGCAAATGTCTATGGACATTAATAATCCTCATGTTAAAAAATATTATGATTATGTATGGTAGACTGTAAGTGAAATCCATGAGGGTTTGAAGAAAATTGCTCCTGCTGAGAAACCCTCAAAAATTAGGTTTAATCATTATTATCTACTAATGAACCTAATTCTCTTCTACAATTATAGAGATAGGGATGATGAGCTCAAGATTTTTAGGTATGAGTTTGATTGTTTACAACCTGTGCAAAGATGGACCCATGTTTGGGATAGCTCTTCCCATTTATCTAATTTTAGCTATCTTCAAAATTGGATAGTGCAACCCCTATATACTATGCTAGGGACCCCTATTGAAATACTAATAGTAGGAGTAAGAAGAGTCCTTAGGCCCATGAAGTTCTTAGATAACTGCTCATTTTTGCATAACTGGGGGTATTTTTTCTTCTTTGACAATGTTTGATGTAGGGAAGGGATGGAGGATCCAATAATGAATGATCCAAACCTACACTACCAATTATAACAACAACAAGAACAACATAATTCAACACAATAATGCTTCAAAATATAATTTCATTCAACATGCCCAGCTGTAAGGCCTTCTGGGTTTCGACCTATTACAATGAAATAATAAAGTATCAGCAAGATCTTGCAAGATCCAAGGAACCACCAACTAGTTCAGATTTGAAACAAGTAGCCTTTGATAGGAACAACCAACAAAGGATCTAAACTTGTGCTTGCAAGCCACCAAGCAACCTCTTGTTGTCCTAAGCCCGCAGGCCACTAGTTCTGCTACAAAGTCCCAGATTTGCAAATCTACTTCTCCTGTACTCTTCCATCATATCATGATGATATAAATATTTCCTAATGATCTAAAGATCATCTACTACTCCCATTGACTACTAAAAATCTACCCAAGCTCTCAATATATAGCCAGCTAAGCCACAAGTCGGCTAGTCAGGCTTTAATTACAATAAAGGTCCAGACCAATAAAAGAAACCAAAACTAATGAAAGCATGATCAAAAATTAATGCTTCTTTTGATTTAGGTCCACAAATGACCCAAAAAAATGACCTTAACTATGCAAGGCCCCATCTCATCACACGGAACTACACAAGAAGAAACACTCCATGTTTCGTGTGAAAACTGCTAGAAAATAGGTACCCAAGAAAAATGGCCATAAATTTTTACTCATAATGAATTAGGAATTTCACCCTTGGGAAATTATAGTAATTTAGGTCCTCTTAAATTAATTAAGAGAACAAAGTATTATTCCTTAAGGATCAACATCGCCACTATGTGCAATCAACACCAAAACTGTAGGAAAATATGACTCTGACGATAAGTAAAAAATTGTAACTTTGAAATAGTCCATCCAATCCTTATGAGATCTTAGGGAAAGGTTCCAAAATAGTTTCTCAACATCATGTAAGCTTCGCATACCATGAAACAAACAAATGAGATGATTAGAAAGAAAACAACAAAAAATAAGAAATATTTTTGGTTGATGCAAGATTGTTCTAAGCCCGAGATGCTCCTGCATCAAACACCCTAGGTAAATAAAAAGAATGTTCTCATGAACATTTCAAGGGAATTAGAATAGGTATTCCATATCTATTCTTAACCCATATCTCCTCTTGTCCTTCATTCCATGCTGTCTTTACTTTATCCACTGTCACACTCAGCAAATTAGCTTGTCCTGCACCTTTCTCAGCTTTCCTTTCTACTACTAATAGATTCTGATTCTGATTACCTTTTCCACATTTGATTACAATATTATTTTGGTGAATCACATATTCTCCACAATTAATAATCATCTTGGCATCATCTACAGTCCTCTCTGTCACTAGTGCCATCATTTGCTACATTATCTTTTTCAGAAAGTCCATCTGCCTCTTAATCTCTATAAATTCCTCAACTATATCATCATCATTTCCTTTAAAATTCAGCTTCCTTTTATCCATAGGTATAGGTTCATCAACCTTCTACTCCTGAGGTTTGTCATAAGGACAACACATAATAACTCCACATCCCTTAGTCCCAACTTCCTCCAAAGGTAATAACTTATGCCTGGATCCACCATGCATTACCACATATGTATTTGCATGACCATAAAACATAACATGTCTATCAAATTGCCAAGGTCTCCCAAGCAACACATGACAAGCATCCATAGGCAATATATCACATAATATTTCATCATGATAAGATCTAATCTAAAAATTAACCAAGCATTATTCTTCAATCCTAACCTTAGACACATCTTGTATCCAACTAATCTGATAAGGATTAGGATGTTTCCTTCTTTCCAAATTCAACTTACTAACCATCTCTTCTGAAACAAACTTTTCAAAACTACCACCATCAAATATGACATTACATACCTTATCCTTGCACTTACATCTAGTTCTAAACAAATTTCTCCTTTGCACTGGTTCTTGGACACATGTAGCCAACCTCCTAGTGAGAAGAAATTCACCTTGTTTTGCAGCATTCTCAATGTTTTCTTCAGCAGTTAATGCAACTCTTTTTTTAGGACATTCAAAACTTCTATGACCTTGATCACTACATTGATAACAATTAAAAGTGAACTCATTTCTCCTTCTCCCTCTCTATCAAACATTGTAGTTATTAGCAACTAGACCACTACTAGATCCTTCATCAATCTTCTTAGGATTGCCTCCAGCAACTATTTCATCAGTCTTTCCACTTTTGTTCCTATTATTTTGTCTTCCTTCAAACGTCTTGTTCAGCTTCTCCTCAATCTTCAATGCCATCTGATAAGCATCTCCTATAGTTTTCATCCAAACAGTAAGTAACTCTTCTTGAATACTAGGTCTCAAGCCATCAACATACCTAGCAACCTTCTCTTTATCAGCTTTAGAATGACCAGTCCTAATCAAGAGTCTGTAAAACTCTTTAGTATACTCTTGCACTGATTTGTTTTTCTACTTCAAAGCTTGCATCTATAAAACATCTCCAATTCATAATCCAATGGAATGAATTTCTTCCTGAACTTGTCAACCATTCAATTCCATCTAGTGATCTTTTCCTTTCCTCTCCTACTTCTTTCCAATTGAACTTCTCTCCACCAAATATTTGCATGACCCTTCAACTTAGTCTTTGGAAATCAAACTCTATCAGGATCTTCTATTTCTTCATACTCAAAGTATTCATCTATCTCATTAATCCAATCAATCAACTCTTCTAGCCTAAGGCTTCCAAAAAATGTAGAGACTTCAATCTTAGGTCTCTTCCCAATTTTAGACATAGCTTTCAAAATTCTACTTTCTTCTAGATCTCTGACTTCTTCTATAGCTTCTTCAAATTGATCTTCTTCAGACTCATCATCACTATTCTCTTTCAAGGTAGTCCTCTTCTTTATCAATTCCTCTTATAGGTCTTGCACTTATTTTTTCAAAGCCCTAAAATCATCAAGACTGAATTCTCCAGCAGGTTCTTCCTCTAAGGTCTCACGAGCTCTCCTCGGAGGCATCTTCAATGCAAGGTCCTGGTGCAAACAGCCTCAACTAGTTTACACACTCAAGATCTTCAAGCTCTGATACCACTTGACATAGGGAAGGGATGGAGGATCCAATAATGGATGATCCAAACCTACACTACCAATTATAACAACAACAAGCATAGTGGAACTCAACATAAATAATTCTTCAAAATAGAATTTCATTCAACATGCCTGGCTATAAAGCCTTCCAGGTTTCAGCCTATTACAGTGAAATAAAAAAGTATCAGAAAGATCTTGCAAGATCTAAGGAACCACCAAATAGTTCAGATCTACAACATGCAACCTTTGATAGGAACAACCAACATAGGATCTAAACATGTGCTCGCAAGCCACCAAGCAACCTCTTGTTGTCCTAAGCCCATAGGCCACTAGTTCTGCTACAAAGTCCCAGATTCACAAATTTTCTTCTACTCTACTCTTCCATCATATAATGATGATATAAATCTTTCCTAATGATATAATGATAATATACTACTCCCACTGACTACTAAACATCTACCCAAGCTCTCAATATATAGCTAGCTAAGCCACAAGTTGGCTAGTCAGGCTTTAATTACAATAAAGGTCTAGACCAATAAAAGAAACCAAAAATAATGCAAGAATGATAAAAAATTTAATGTACCTTTGTATTTAGGTCCACACATGACCCAAAAAAATTCCCTTAACTACGCAAGGCCCCATCTCATCACATGAAACTACACAAGAAGAAACACTCCATGTTTCGTGTGAAAACTACTAGAAAATAGGTACCCAAGAAAAATGGCCATAACTTTTTACTCATAATGAATTAGGACTTTCACCCTTGGGAAATGATATTAATTTAGGTCCTCTTAAAGTTATTAAGAGTGAAAAGGCTTATTCCTTAAGGATCAACATCACCACTACGCACAATCAGCACCAAAATCGTAGGAAAATACAGCTCCGACGGCAAGTAAAACAACTGTAACTTTGAAACAATCCATCCAATCCTTATGAGATCTTAGGGAAGGGTTCCAAAATATTTACTCAAAATAATCTAAGCTTTTCACACCATGAAACCAAAAAATGAAATTATTAGAAAGAAAACAACAGAAAACAAGAAATAGTTTTGGTTGATGCAAGATTGTTCTAAGCCTGAGATGCTCCTGCATCAATGTTACTATAATCAGAGTTTATGGGTGTCCTCAACCACCTCAAATTTTGCCTAGGATAGTGCCACAAAGAATTTCTTGATTAGATTTTATTTGGAAATTGACCTTAGTAGATGAAGACCTCTTAGAGAGGCATAAGAAAGGGACTTTCCTTCCTAGGTTGTGGGGTGTGCACTATTTTCATATAGGGAAGAAGGCCCTAGATCAGATTAATGAGTTTTTAAGATACTTTAGAATGCCTTGTGCTATTCCTAGGTACTATGATTCTGAGGGTTTCATTAAGTAGGCCTGTAAAGAGATGATCCCTTTTTTACAAAAGGTGAAAGATCATGAACCACTGGAGTATGAGGACTTGATAATAAATATAATCAGTATGGATGAGATTGCAAAAAGGGAAAGAAAGTGACAAGATCTGATGAGAGTGGAAAAATAATTAAAATAATTGGATAGTTCATTCTTTGATTTTTTCCCTGATACTCCTTACTTGGACCATTTTGATAAGATAATCAATGTGTATGAGAAATTGATGACTCAAATACCAAAGGAGATAGTCCTAGAGGAGGCTACAATTGAGATTGAATCTGATGAATAAGTTGATAGAAGAGGGGAGGAGGGGTCAACTTCCCATGATCCTATTGAAGATATAGAGAAAATGAGGGAAAAGAAGTGATCCTATTGTAGATATAGAGAAAATGAGGGAAAAGAAGAAACTGTTGAAGAGTAGAGCTAGTGCTCTAGTTCTAGGGCATGGCCCTTATTTTGAAAGTATAAGAAAGTAGTTTACCAAAATTCCTTTTGAGGAAGAGAAGATCTCAGAGACTGAGCTGCCAGTGGCATTAAGGCTAGATGTGAGGGTCTTAAAAACTCAATAATTCATGAAGGATGACTAGTTTGTCAAAACATGAGAGTTCAAGAGCTTTCTTTACAAGATGAAAGAAAAGGAGCTCAGGTCTACCCTCATCGATGATGGTGAGGAAGAAGAGAAAAATGAGAAAATTGTGAAGACTCTTTAAGATTATGATCTGGAGTCAAAAAAAATATCTTAGGATCAAGCTAGATAATTGGTGAAGAGGAGTGGCATGATACTACTTCCTGACTGGGATCTATAATCAACATTTGTAATTGATCAGATTAGGCATCAACATGATCCCTTGTTCATGATTGAAGTGGAAATTGGAGACATTGTGAGAGGATCAGGTTTTAATCCAAAGTCGAAGACCTTTGCATTATGGCAATTGGAACCTTCTATTCAAAAGCCCAATGTGGTTAATATCCAACAAGACAAGAGAGATGATAGGATAATTTGGAATCTAGAGAACATAAGAGATATTGAGGTTGCATTTGCCTTGCATCAGTTATCTTTCCTCAATCTTGCTAAGATAGAGCATATTTCCAAGAGGTATACAAAAACTTATCATCTTCTCACTGTAGTGGCCATGAAGTATGAGGAAGTAATAGTGAAGTGTGATTATACTCAAGAGTGATTGGACTTGGAAAAGGATAAGATTAAGGAGATGAGAAGGTCAGTAGGCCAAAAGGAAATGAAGGATGCATCAGTTGATGCATAGGTGGAGCTTGGTGTTGTTCCTCAAATTTCCATAGAGGTACAACCAATGCAGATAGATATGCCATAGGGGAAGGTTGTACTAAGTGAAAAAAGGAATGAAGTAGCACTCAATGCATTGATGGATGTTTTGCATCATAGAATATAGGTAATTAAGACAAAGGTGGATGTTGTACACAATTCACACATCACCTTGCATAAATTGGAAAGAGATTTCACTGATGCATTGGTTACTTTAGAGCCCCTATTCACTATTTGGTTTGGTAGGGAGGCTCTATTTGAAAAGTTGGAGGTGGTACAATAGTATAGGCTTGATTTTCTTGAGACCATCACTGACACTAGAGAGATGGTTGATACTATCAATGTATCCCTGTCATTCTTCAAGGGTAAGGATAATTTAATAAAGACAAAGCTAGGCATGTTGACCTCTGACTACAACCCTTTTGTGCCCTCCATTTTTAATGATGACACAAGTATAAAGGAAATCAATACTTAGAGTGGGGAATTTGATGCCAAGATGGAAAAGAGAGAGTTCTTTGTAGTTGTAGATGACACCTTGGACATGGTGTTTTTTAATGATGTACTTGATGCCATGTTTAAGGTAGAAATAGGGTTTTTAAAGTACATAGCAGATGCAAAGGCTATGGTAGAGTCCAGGTGGGATAAGGTAGTCAAGCAACTAAATGGGATCAAATCATTTGACTGGCCTTCATATGAAGATGTGGCAAAGTGGGATACCAACTTGAAGAAGAAGAAAATGAAGCCAATTATTGATGACCCACCATTAGATCTAGAGGAGTGAAGGACACATGGCACCTAAGCATTGAGCATAAGAAGGAAAATTATCTTGAAGCAGGTGAAGACCATCTAGTACAATCATTTGAACCTATCTTGAATATTCCTAGACAAAGGCACCATGATGTTGACATACTAGGTTACTACAGGCATAATTAGACATAGTGGTTCAGGCATGCCATTTTGTGAAAGTGATGTTTTGTAACCATTTTTTTGTCTTATCCTAGCCATCTGTAACTTGTTGCATCCTGACTCATAACAAGATTCCAAGATGGTTAGAGATATATATTGCAAGTGAAAATTCTTGTAAAGGACATTCTTCCCACATTCTGATACTTTTGGAAGAAAGGGGCAATACAATTATGGTTTGGGACCCGTTGTATTTTTTCTAAATGTTTTGAGTTCTCAAAATGTATTGAAACTGAAGATGTTAATGAAGATGTTGTTTTAAATCTCATTTTGGCACTTGATTGTCTTTTTCTACTATTTTAAATCTTTATGAATTAGGACTATAAGGTAGTTTAGATTCATCAATTTATAAGGTAGATTGAGAGATAGTTGCAGGTTGTTTTCAAGGAAAATATAAATCCTGATAGTTATTTCTAAGGGTTTACAAATTTGATGGTCTTGTACTAATTTGTTAGAAGTTATGTGTAAGGCACATAAGTTTTTAAGAGGGTTTAAAATTCATTTCCAGCAATGTGTTCATGTGGATATACACTTTTCAGACTCTATGCCCTAGGATTGTAAGCACTGGTCATATTCCAGAGTTGTTTGAAATATGAAAATAACTAAAATATTTTATGTATAAATGTTGTCCTATAAATGTTTGAATCTGTGTCAAGAGGACACTAATCCACTATGTGATTAGCTAAGATAGTAAATCATAAAAGTATAACTGAATGAGTCTGTGGAGCTTGAAATGAAGGAGGGTTTCTCATCCTCGTTAAGTTAGATCTTTTTTCTTGAAACATTTGGAAGCATGCATAAGAGAGTAATAGGCATGTTTTGTCTAAATATTTGATCTTCAAGAAAAAGATCCAAAACAATTGGTGACTCTAGTAGGGAAAGCTGAGTATTGAAAGCATTAAAACTCATTGAGAGTCTCCGGTTTTCCATATTATTAATCTAATAAAGTGAAATATAGTTAAATCTATATCCAAGGCTCTCTTGTGTTTCATGGTACAAAACCCTTTAGAAGTTTATTTTTCCCTAGGTTTCCTACGGTAGCGGCTCTGCATTCATCATTATACCAGTGTCAAAGTTTAGTGATATGTTTTCCCTACATTCACATAAATGAAGCCTCAAAAGAATACTAGGTCTTATTTGAAGAAGCATCCTGAGCTTTTTCTAGAAAGTGAACTTCCTAGAAATAATAGGAGGGATTGGTCAAGTTGGGCTAAGTCAGGTCCTGGTGTGTCATGTGTTAGCTCATTTTCTTGTTGAATCCTAACACAAGCCCTAAATGCTTAAATGGAACTCTGTGATTCCTAAACTGCTGACTCTAGCAAGAAAAAGACTAATTAATAAGGATAAAATCCTTCTTCACATTGAGCTTTTAGCTATAGGTAGGTGTACCTATCAGATCTACTTCTTCAAAGCATTACAAAATTATTTTATATCCTTGATACAAACCTAATCTTCTCATTTCTATAAACACACATGAAAGTAAATAGTCATTTAAGTTTTTGGTGATGATGAAATTCTTGCAAATTGGAAATAGACCAGTACCTTATCCTAGGGCAGAGAGTGAGAAAGAGAACATACATTTACATAAAACTTCTAAGTAAAACACAAACAAAACCTAGATGAAATGCCTTACAATTCACCCTCTCTTAAACACACCCAATCATCAGATTCTTGCAAAAATCTTGAGCTCTCAGAAATTACCCTTAAGATTTTACCCTTTCCTTGAAAGGAACTAGATACTATTTTCATAGATACCTTGTAAATGGTGCACTAAAATTGCCTTATAGATTCAACACACAAAAGCTTTAGAATTCAAACAAAAAGATAACAAAGATATGCAAGGGAATTCCAATGTATTCAAGTGGAATTTCACTATATCAATACAATCAAGGATGATGTCTCAAATCTCCTAAGTATTTCAAGGGAACAACAAGAGACACTCTAGAGCTTCAAGACCACACCCACAAGCAGAAAGAAAATAAAAACATGCCCCATGCCCAAAGTCCTCTAGCTATGCATCCCGGAGAGACTTATTAGACAAGGACACTCAACAAAAATCAATAACAGTTAGCACACAAAGAAAAGATCATGACATAGATCAAGCATTAAGTGTTGTGTTTAAAAATTTAAGTGTGTTAACTAATGCTGAGCTCCGAGGATAAGGATCGAATGCTTGCAAGTAGGTAATATCACATGACAAAACTAGGTAAGACCAAACTGATAAGTGTTGAAAAACACTTGACGTTAGGGTTTGTGTTGAAAAACAAAATTGGGGAGGTGTTAAAAACACCATTTGTGAGGTGTCCTAAAGACTAACACATCCAAGAGACCAAAGCTAACATAGTTATGCCCCCTAGAAAAAGACAAATACCAATTCCAAACCAAGGCAACAAGGACAAGGCATGATGGAGAAAGGCTAAGTGTCGAGGATGCATGCTAAGAAACAAGGGTGCAAAGGCCTCAAGTAGTGCTTGTTTCCAGGTTTTCACCACTTGGATTTTATTGCAATTTTTTTCTTCTTTTTTTTCATGACTTTTTATAATTTTTTTTGTATTTTTTCTACCAAGGTGCCTATTTCCAGGTTTTCACCAAGGCACTTTTTCTATTTTTTTTAAATTTTTGATATTTTTTTGCATTTTTGGAATATTTTTTTTTTGAGATACATCAAAGCGCCTATTGCTAGGTTTTCACTAAGATGATCATTTTTTTAGGATATTTTTCAATTTTTAAAATTTTTGACAATATACCATTTTTTGGATTTTTCAGGATCAATAAGTATGTACAAAGGAGACCCCCAGACAGAATGGGCATCATGGATAGAACTTATTTAAGTGAAAGACATTGATAGGATCAGGGAGCTGCTCTCCCTCTTCAGTAGATAATAAATAAGCACTTGTCCCAAAAGCTGTTGTAATGTCGTAAGGTCCAAGCCAATTAGGTTCAAATTTTCCCTTTTAATCTCTATGCTGCTGGTTCTTAGGATTTTCACATAGGACAAGATCTTCCGCTTGGAATTCTCTAGGGTGAACCTTTTTGTTGAAGGATTTGGACATACACTTTTGATAACCCTCATATGGTCAAATGATTCTTGATGTTTCTCATCTAGAAGTTCTAACTCTTGAAGTCTCATGGCGCGATAGTCTTCATCTATAACTAGACCTTTGAGGGAAACTCTAAGTGAAGGAATCTCAACCTCTAAAGGTAACACTGCTTCAACACCATATGTAAGGGCAAAAGGAGTAGCCCTAGTAGAAGTATGAATAGTCATTCTATAAGCCCACAAAGCCAAATTTATTTGTAAATGCCAATCTCTACCATTCTTATGAACTGTTCGATGTAGGATTTTAAGAATGGTTTTGTTTGATGCCTCTGCTTGACCATTTCCTTGCAGGAAGTAAATGGAGGACCAATGTTGTTTAATCTTGAATTTCTTGCAGAGTTGCTTAAGGTCCTTATTTTTGAATTGACCTCCATTGTCAATGATAATCTTAGAAGGCACTCCATATCAATAGATGATATGGTTCAAAATGAATAGAGAGACTGTCTTTCCCGAGGCAATAGAAAGTGGGACAACTTCTACCCATTTAGTGAAATAATCAGTAGTAGTGATAATAAACTTGTGTCCACCTGATGAGTTGGGATGAATCTGCCCAATGAGATCAAATCCCCAACACTGAAATGGCCAATGAGATATAGAAGGAATGAGCTCCCTTCCTGGAGTGTGTATTAGGTTACCATGTTTTTGACACTTTTCACATGACTTTGCAAAAGCTACTGCATCAATCTGCATTGTAGGTCAATAGTACCCCACCCTAAGAAACCTTCAAGCCATGGAAAGACCATTGGAATGTCACCCAAAGATGCCCTCATGAATGTCAACTAATGCTTGGTCAGATTCTTCCTTTTCTAAGCATCTAAGAAGTGTTCCATCTAGATCCCTCCTATATAGATCACCAGAGATAAGGGTATGGCAAGAGGTGTTTTTGGCAAGGTTTCTATGTTCATATCGGTTAAAGGTTTTAGGAATAATGCCATCGTGAAGGTATGAGTAAATGGCACCATAACGGGATGACTCATGACCAACAAGGGTACAAATAACTCGGCTTTCTTGGGAGTCATAGATAGGGTAATGTAGCTCTTCCAATAGGAATTCAAATCTGGATTCATGTTTCTCTAACTAAAGGAGTGAAGCAAGTGTAGCCATAGCATTAGCTACTTTGTTTTCTGCTCTAGGGATTTGCTGAAATGTGACAAATGTGAAGTATTGTTTCAAGGAATCAACTATTGTCTTGTAAGGTACTAGTTTCTCATCTTTTATTTGATATTGCTCATTGACTTGGTTGATTATCAGCTGTGAATCCCCATAGATGTGTAACTCTATGATTCTCCATTCTTTGGCCATCTTAAGTCCATTTGTTAAAGCTTCATACTCAGCAATGTTGTTTGTACATGGGAATAATAACTTGTAAGACTTAGGAATCATGTACCCATGAGGAGAAACAAACAACACACCAGCTCCTGAACCCTTTTGCATAAAGGATCCATCAAAGAACATCTTCCATGTTCTTCCAGTCATGTACATGAGGTTCTCATCTAGGAAGTCAACTTGAATAGGTGCATTATCTTGAATTGGGAAATCAGCCAATTGATCTGCTATGTCTTGTCCTTTGATTGCTTTATGCTCAATGTACTCCTTGTCAAACTCAGAAAGGATCATCATCCATTTAGAAAGTCTACTTGTGAGGGAAGCCTTACTAAGTAAATACTTGAGTGGATCTATTTTTGCTATGAGGTGTATAGTGTGTGCAAGCATGTAATGTCACAACTTTTGGGAAGCAAACACAATTGCAAGGAAAGCTTTCTCAATGCTTGTGTAGTTAACCTCATATGAAACAAGAGTATGACTAATGTAGTATATTTCTCTTTCTTTCCCATGTTCATCAAGTTGAGCTAGTAATGCCCCCAAGGAAGATTCTATTGCTAAAACATATAAAATAAGTGGTTTCCCTAGGATAGGAGACATTAAAATAGGAGGATTTGCTAAGTATTTCTTGATTTGATCTATGCTCTTTTGACAATCCTCATTCCAAACACATTTGACTCCTTTGTGTAAGTTCTTATTGAAAGGTTGAGCTCTATCTGCCATGTAGTACCTCCATATTTTGCTTTCAATTTTTCAGATGCCATACTCTTTTAGGCCACATTGTTGTGTGTAGATTTTATTATGTCAGTGACTATTGATGATCTGGATTATGGTTTTAATTATGATTATGTGATGTCATGTTTGGATATTGATATATATTATGTTGAGATGTTTCATATTTCAGTTGGATTATGATGTACTTACCCCATACTAGCATGTGTATGGTGTTCATATGTATGTATCTATTTTATGTGTATGTATGGTAGAGGACGGAGGCATAGTTACTCGCTTTGTCAAGATCCACATGACTGACCGTACCCTACCATTATTTTCTTTTTGTTGTATGTACATGCTTTGATTTGTGATGACAGGTTTACAGGTATAGGGCATTGTCTTCCCTGAATTGGCAGGAGTGAGCATCCCAAAAATATACTCGTCTCAATGGTAAAGAGGGGAGGTAACATATGGACCCAAAAACCCTAAATCTAAGCCCAATTATCATAATTATTGGATAAGTATCCATTGACCACCTTACTCAAATTTGTCAAGTGACAAAGTTCGTGGATTCCATCTCTGTGTTGGTATGTTTATTTGATGGTCCTGATTTATTGCTATTTGTATGGGTGATTTTCTATAGTTATAAATTTAATATTATATTGGAAAATAATATTAAGTTTATTTCCTATGTTATTTTATGATCATTAATTAATTAAAAATCAAATATTAGGATATTTGATATTAATTAATTAATTTTGTGAAAATATATTTGAAATTGTCCTTTAGTTATTAAATTAATATTTATAGCATGATTTAATGATGTTAGGAATTTTAAATTATTTAATAATAGATTTTATTATTAACATGTGCTTTATTTAGTATGAAAGTGATTGGTTTGGGAAAAGTGACAACTTGTCTTTAGGAGACTAAGTTGAGTTGTGCATAATTAAATTTATTTTATTTTATTAATTGGTATTTTCTCTCAACAAAAGAGAGAGAGTTGGATTAGAAGTTCTATGTGTGAGTCATCTAGGGTTTGCTTGATTGTTGGAGTTGAACCCCTAATGAGGGGATTTGGCATTCATTTTGGTTAATCAGTTTTGTGAGAGTAATTTTGGAGAGAGCTTTTGGGAGTTTTATGTTTTTTTTGTGTTCTTGAGCTTTTGGAGATTGTGCATGAATTCTTGGTGAAGATTGCTTGCTTTGGATTTGGGAATTTCTTGCATTGTGACTCAGAGCCTGCAGGTTGAGCTTTTCTATTGGCAGTTCTGGATTGTATTCATCTCATAGGCATTCTGTTTCAGTATCTAACATTGGATTGAGGTAGGGTTTGAATTGATCTTACTATAATTTCATTTACAAAATTATCATTATTTAGATGTGCTCGATTTGATTTATGGATGTGGATCTGTCTTTCAATTATGCTTCATTATGGGTATTAGGAAACCCTTTGAATTATGTCTTTTATTTTATTTTGTGACTTGGCATAGTAGTGTTATGTTGCCAAAATTTTGGGAGAAAATTCATCCTAGGGCACTTAGAAAATGAAAAATTAAAATTTTTATAGTTAGTTCTATAGTATGAATGAATTAAATTAATGGGTTGTTAGAAAATCAAATTGGGTGAAAATTCACTATTCTGTGTAAAAAATTTGTTCTCTATCAAAAATGATAGTCAAAAGTCAAAATTATTACCACAGTAAGAATTATTTGTTTACATGACAATATATATATATATTGGTAAATGTGTTTGTGTTGCAAAATATATAGAAGAAAATACAAATTAAGGAATAAGACAAACTTTCATATATGTGTGTAAAAAGGAGAAATTTCTATTTTTGGTAAATTTTCCTGTAGCTCTGTCATTTCCATTTTCAGAAATATCTTTCTTTTAAAATATATATATATATATATATATATATATATATATATATATATATATATATATATATATATATATATATATATATATATACTAAACAAAGTTTAAAAGTATTACATTGATGCAAGATTGATGTTTTTCGAAATGTGTTTGCAATTTTTATTATATATATATATAAGAAAAAAAAAACATATTGTGAAATGACATTTTTTGTTTGAAAAGAAATATTAAAAAAATTTGGAAGGGAGGGCACGGGTCCCAACTCCGTACCCCCACCTTTCTCCTCGGCAGCCGTGGCCGCTTGCCGGCGGTACCATGGTACCGTCGATAGAGCCTGGCTCTATCGACGACACAATGGTGCCGTGCGATAGGGACAGACCCGCCAGTGGGCGTGGGTACCCACAGTGGGCCCCCCCACTTTTATGAGTTTATTCTTTTGAATATTGCAAATTCTTTTATTTTATTTTATTAATATTTGTTAATAGAATTTTTAAATTGTTATATATTAAATTTTGTTGGTATATTAAATTGGTTAGTATTAAATTTTTTATTAGTAAAGTTGTTTTTATTAAAAATTGTTAACTAGTTTTAATAAGTTTTTTATTAATGAGTTTTATTTGTTTTTATGGTAAATGTTGTGTGTGTGAAAATTGTACCTGATCTGTAGACACAACACTTAGTAAAACATTAGAGGTTAGCTATAATCAAAATCGTGCAAAATTGAAATCTACTCTAACCAAGCGATTTACTACCTTCTAGTAAGTGCGAGATTGATGTTCTCAGATTGTAATCGAGATCAGTGACCTAGACAACACCTAAATGAAGGATTTGAATGCAATTTATCTAGATAAGAGATTGAATCCAATTAAGCTATTTTAAAAAATTTTTTATGATGCAATAAGGAATGAAAACTTGATATGAATCTATGCTAGATGAAATTGATATGCTATGAATGCTATTAAAAATTGATATGCAATGCTAATCTAACAATGATATGCAATATGAATACAAAAATAAGATTGATCTCACAAAGATGTCGATTCGCAAGAGCTTTGATTCTTCAATTCCAATTCTCCAACATAAGTTTGCACAATTATGAGATCCTGTGGATGCAAATTTGAGAGATGATTGAGAGATCAATTATGAAGGGCTGAGCTTTATTTTTATAGAAATCCAAGGCTTTGGAGGTGCATGGAAGAAAGCCATAAATCACTCAAATAACTCAGGTTGATTTTTGAGTTATTTTATAATAACAGATAATTAAGTCACAAAAATATGCAAAAGTTAAGTTTTAACTCAAAATAGAGTTTAGCTTTAATTGATAATTGACAGTTGTCTGCTTTTATGATTGTGCATGTTTTATTTATGAATTAATTTAATAATAAAGTGATTTATTTCCAACTTAACTGCTTTTAAAAATAAAATAATTGATTTATGGGTTAATCAATTATTTAATCAAACTTTTATTAAAAACTATATTATTAAATAATGACAATTTGCTTTAATTAATTAAATAAGAATTTAATCAATTATTTATATGATATTAGATTTATTGTCAAAATTAAATAATACAATTAATAATAGATAGAATTAAATTTAATTATACAATTAAGTGGCAAATATTAAATCTAATTAATTAAATATGCAAAATATTTAATTAATCAAATTTTAGGATAAATGTGATTTATTGCCAAATAATTATAAAATTAAAGATAATTATGATGATTAGGAATATTACTAGGAATATTCCTCGATGCAGAATTTAAGATAATCAATTATGATTCGATGATGTTTAGATGTGCCTTAGATTAGGACTTTGATGTCGATTTCATTCGAATTTGTAGATGTAGGAGATTAATGAACTTATAGCCCATTTTTGGTGTATTACATTTTTCCCCTCTTTGAATTACTGTGCGAAGAGCAGTGGTTCAAAGATAGTCTGTGTTTGATAGAGATATGAAACTGATTCAAAAGATAAACCGATCTCAAGATAGAAACTGATTCAAAAGATAAACCGATCTCAAGATAGAAACTGATTGAAAGATATTGAGATAGGAGTTGATTGATATTGAATTTGATATGAAGATAATAGGTCTTGAATGACCAAAGATAATGTTCACTATAACAGAAAATGAGCCTATGATTGCGAAAAAGTGTCCAAAATGCCTGATTCCAAACTTTAGGATTGCAAAGAAGTGAGTGACCCGTTCTAGACTCGATTGTCTTAGTAGAACTAGCAGGTATCACATCCAAATCCTTCAGTTGCCGAAAAACCAAGGAAAGAACACTATGATCCGATGGTTGCAAAAACTGATACAGTTTACAAGATTAGAAAAATACTAGATTGATATGGATCGATGAATCTGATATGCCCCAAGTGATGATAGATTTGCCCCGAGCGATGAGGACTTTTGATGAATCAGCGACTAGACGTGATTATTGTCTTGATCACTGATGAAAGATATTGATAGATTTGATCGATAGAATTTGATTTACAGACTTTGAATGATGTGCAATACCATGCCCCCTTCGGGATTAAAATTGAAATATGACAAGAAAAGTCAGCGTTGAGAGTTCAGAAGCATGTTAATTGATTGGAAAAGTGGTTAGACACGTTGAAGAACGCATTCTGCATCATTGTAAGGTCCCAAAAGACCAAGTTTGAATAGGTTTGACCATGAGTTGACCATGGTTGACCAAGTTGAAATTTTGATAGTTTGATGAAAGCTAATCAGTTAAGTTGAATACTGGATTTTTGTGATAATTGAAGGTTGATTATGCAAGTAGTGAATAAGATAAATGATCTCAGATTTTAATTTTGATCCTGAAAAGGATTCTACTTGCTATTTCATTGGAGGAACCTTCGTGTGAGATTTAGCTCTTGTTAGATTTGAAGAGACAAGTGGAGAATTGTGTAAGCATTGAAGTTCATTTAGTCATTGTGAGATCATGCAAAGATGAAAAATGCAAAGAAGCATGCAATATGAAATGCAACCTAAGACCTAGGACCTAGTCACTGATCATGTGTCGATTTGTTATCATCATTGAACTTTTAGGTAACCGGATAAATCAATACAATGCCCACTAGCCATGAAACCATGGACATATGAATATCGATTTGTATGCACAAGAATCAATACAACACCCACTGGCTAGGCAACCATGGACATATGAATATTGATTTTGTTTTCGAAATGTCAGATTAGATATAAGTACCAAGGCATAAACGCCAGGATGATCTAAATATCATGTCCATTTTGATATAGCAATTTGTACAAGCATCAAAACATAAGTGTCATGATGACCTGAGTACGCCTTGCATTGCAAACACATCAAATAGTCAAGAGATCATTCTAAATCCAATGTGAATTACCCGTAGTGACCCTTTATCATTCACATCCTTAGGCAAGATTGCGTTCCACAGTAGGAGAAAGAACTTACTCAAAAAGACAATAGTTAGATCAAACTTCCTTGAATTGTCTGGGTATCAATGGTCGAGGTACGCATGGCCATCCAATTCAAGATAGAGGCTCTTCTAGTCGGATACCATTTAAATCCAGAATTTCCAAAGTTGTTAGATTTTCACATACAAGCAGAAGACAAAGAAAAGATTATGCCCCCAGTCATCACTCTCTAAATCCTATAAAGGACATCATCGAAGAGCTCGAAGGGACACAATATGCAAAAATCTCAATGCGAATCAGTAAGCATACAAGGAGATAAAAGCATGAAAAGCACAAATTGTTTTCAGTTGAGTTTTGATGTTTGATTGTTGCAGATGCAAAATCTTTTCTGGAGACGAGACAAACAGATTGACTCAACTGGAAGCTTCAAAGGACTCTGACTGGATAGGAAATGTCTAAGATACATGGGAGACCATAGGATATGACATTGATTGCCCCCAAATTTAAACATTGATAGGATACAGACGCTTGAGCTGATTGGTGTACAGACTGACTTATTGAAACCAGGATATGCAGAAACAAATTGGGAGATATGTACAAACTAAAGCAAGACTGAAAGCTGGGAAAGACCAAGATTGTGCTGATAGATGGAGCATTTTGGAACAAGTGGTGCCCGTTTGCCGGGTTCTCACCATCTTGGTAGAGATTCTATTTTTGTTACCAAGGCGCCTGTTTCCAAGTTTTCACCAAGGCACTTTTTTTTTTTTTTTCAATCTCGCACCTTTTTTTTTTTTTTCATTTTTTTCAATTTTTTTTGAATTTTTGATATTTTTTGTTTTTTTGTGAATCATCAAGGCACCTATTGCTAGGTTTTCACCAAGATGTTCATTTTTTTAGGACTTTTTCTAATTTTTAAGATTTTTTCAAGACATTTTACCATAGATTGAATGCTTTAAGCGTAGAATTTCTTTAGATGGAGAATGTTGATTGGTTCTCGGAGCTGTTCTCCTTCAATCATTGAGAGTTGATAGGCACCAGAGCCAAAAGTAGCAGTGATTACAAAGGGACCCAGCTAGTTGGGTTCAAACTTCCCCTTGCATTCTCGATCGGATTGATTTTTAGGATTTTCTCTCAAGACGAGATCACCAACCTGAAATTTTTTGTGTCTGACTGTCTTGTTGTAGCCTCTAGATATTCTTTTCTGATACACTCTAAGATGATCATACACTGCTTGTCTACGCTCATCTAGTAGTTCCAGTTCTTTTAACCTAGACGCTCTAAAGTCATCATCAGTTACGAGACCATGCATTCTAATTCTTAGTGATGGGATTTTGACCTCAATAGGTAGTACTGCTTCAGACCCATAAACTAAAGCAAAAGGTGTAGCCGTTGTAGGTGTTTTGATACTTGTTCTGTAGGCCCATAGAGCTGGATTAATCATGAGATGCTTTTTATGATACTTGTGTTGATACTGGTTCTGATACTGATTCTGATAATTGTTCTGATACTGGTTCTAATACAGATTCTAATACTGGTACTGATACTAGTTTTGATACTTGTTACGATACTTTTTTTGATACTAGTTCTGATATTGGTTCAGATAATTGTTCTGATACTTGGTATACTTGATAGCATCTTTTTCCATTTGCAAACTTCCAAGCAAGATCATATTGTGCAGTCTCAATGTCTAGCAAGGTGGAGAACAAGAGGGATTGGCAAGCTGGTGGAAGAGATGGAAGACAAGAGAATGAAGGAGAATGAAGGGAAGAAATCCTCAAGGGAAAACTCCTCAAGAATACTCAAGCTAGGGAAAAATTGTCATGTAAAGAATATTTGGATAAGTAGTGAAAGGCTAGCATAGGATAAGTCACAAAAGCGTGATGCAAGAGTAGGAAAGGATGCAGTCCAAAAGAGTAGACATGTCAAGAGGCTTCATAGCACTATGTTTTACTCTTTTTTTTTAGATCAAGACCAAAGGGGAAAAGGATAGCGATAGGCGAAAATGAATGGAGGAAGATGGATATGAAGGCTAAACATGGAAGGAATGAAAGCAAGATCATCATAAGATAGCTCACAAAATAGTCAAATGTTCATGTATAAATCAACATTGTCAAGATCCAAGAGAGAAGACAGAATGGATGAAATATGTAGAAGAACTACGCATAATGCTTGATTGCCAGGTTTTCATCATGGTACTTATCCAAGGTGCCACAAGGGAGTGGTTTTCACCATAGGATGAATTTATTTCTCTTTACTTTTGCTATCAAGGCACCTGTTTCCAGGTTTCCACCAAGGCACATTTTCAATTTTTTTTATTTTTCATTTTTTTTTGGAAGAAGGCAAGCTTTTTAGATAATGCTCCTTGAAAGGATAAACCATGATATGCCAAGGATTCAAAATGACATGCTCAAAGATGCTGATAGGGAAAGGGAGATGAAAGAGAAAAATGGAGGATAAGGTTTTATGTAAAGCGAGTGAGGTTGGAAGATAGGAGGAATACGCAAGTGAGGAAAAAGGATAGGAGGTAGAAGGATAATGCATGGAAGGATTGTGAAAGGGTAGATGGAAAGGAAGGTAAGTTCAACATCAACACATACCTTGAAGGGTGGTGAGAGAATGGAAGAATTGTGAATGAAGGAATACGTGAAGGAATATGGTGAATGGATAGCAGAGGTTGTGGTTTAGGCACATGAAATGGAAGAATATTTTTGGAGGGAGATGAAGTAGAAGCCTTTGGAAGCTTGAATGTCAATTTCACTTTTTTCTCAACACCAAACTCTTTCAAGAGAGACTTTGGAATCCATATAGCCGTAGGCTTTTTATTTCCTTTTGATGATCTAGAGAGAATATCTTCAATGATGGATTTTGGAACCCATACTTGTCTTGTAATTTTTTTCGTAGATATCTCTTTTGACTTTATGCCTCCGTGTCGATTAGAGGAGACATGGTGATCTTCTTTTTTTGATGGATTGTTGCATTGCTTCTTTTTCTTGTATTGAACATTCAAGTTACTTCCAAAAGACTTGGGACTTGTGGAAGAAGGAGGATATGACTGGTTTAGATGGGTGGGTGGATGAAAAAGATTCAGGGGTATGCATCTATGTTGATCTTGAGGAAAGATAGGAGATGGAGGGACGTAGGGACCCAAGATGGATGGCGAATTAGGAAAGTTAGGAGGGGAAAGTGAAGGGACATAAGGACCCAAGATAGAAGGTAGACGTGAAGCCTTTAGTAGTGGTGGAAGAGGTCCAAGGATGGAAGTGGAAGACGCAAAAGGATAATCAATAAGTTCATCAGCATCTATATGACAACCAAGGATATCAGCATCTTTAGAGTGAGCATTAGAATTTTCAATAGAATCATGGACATCTTGAATATGAGCACCTTCTTTGATAGGATTGTTCAAAGCTTGCAAAGACTTAGGAAGAGTAGAAAGTGGAAGTGAACATGGAGTGGTAGAACAAGAAGATGAAAGACTTTGATCTTGACAAGGATCTTTGGATAGCACAAGTGCATAATTTTTCTTTTGATTTTCAATAGGCTTAACATTGGAAGTAACAACACTATTTTTAACAACCTTAATGGAAGTATCATCTTTGGAAAACACAAGTGTAGTAAGGTTATTTTGATTGCCAATAAGCTCAATAGTGTAAGTAGTAGCTTGATCTTGCTTAGGAGAAGACTTAAGACATGATGGAATGCATGAAAAAGGGTGTACAGGGTCAAAAGAACCATGAAGTAGATAAGAGACATCGGGAAAAGGAGTGGATGACATGGAGGGTTCTTGATCTTGATCTTTCTTTATGTTCTTTTCTTTATCATTTTTAGAGTCCTCTTGACATGGAGCCACTTCTAAGGACAAGGAAGCATGTTGGGATTGTACAGAAGACTTTGGAAGAGATGGTGGAGGACTAGCTAAAGTAGGGATTATAGCATATGAAGGCTTAGGCTCTTTAGGTTTATCATCATCGAAAGTATTTGCAGCCAAGTGAAGGATAGCTTGAGTTTCTTTAAGAGGTAGCCCTGGAGGATAACTATAGAGAACCACATGAAAAGTATCAGGGCTTGTGTCGAATGAAGGTTCTATGAAAGATTTGAAAGACTTGGAAGCTTTAAGAAATCTACGGGTATTGGAGGAAGTAGGGGATGGAAGGGAACCATCACCAGACAAAGGTTCAGCATTAACATGATCTTTCTTGAGAGTGTAATCTTTATTTTCAGCTGGAGAGTTCTTAGAGGAGAGATCCTTATAGTATTGATGTTTCAAGCCAGCACGATGTATTTTATAGTCCTCAGCAGTAGTAGATGGATCATAATCAAGGTATTGTCCACAAAAGCCATCAAAGTCTCTTTCAAAATTAGAATCATATGGATCACCATCACGATCTATCCAATGTGATGGCCCATTTGTAGTAAGCAGGAATGAATGATGAGGAGGACTCTTAGGAACAGAGGTTTCATAGGTATCATTACATTGTCTGTCGTCATAATCATCATAGTCTCCAAAGCTAGATGTGTCACTCTCTGTGGAAGAGGTATCATATTGCTCAAATTTTTTCTGGGGGCATGGTGACATGTACAAGTCTTTATCAAATGGAAAAGAGTATAGAGGTTCCTTTTCTTTCTCAAGTTTGTCAAGATGGACTTGCATAGCTTGCAGCTGCTTCATCATAGTGGTGATCAAAATTTCTTCCTCATGTGTACTGATTCTTTGAGACATGTGTACTGATTTTCAATAGCTACTGATTTGTTCTTGACAAAATGATTTTTTGACAGATTTTGGAACTAGGCTGGAAACATTGGATATCTTGCAATTTGACAATTTCTGACAACTCTCTCAAATTTTTCCAAATGACACTCTAAAGACTTGTACGACACTAGGTAGTCTATGAAATGACAGTTGCTAAACTCGTACGACAGTTGGGTAGCAATGAAATGACAGTTGACAAAACTCGTACGACAGTTGCTAACAGGGTTTTGACTTTCTTGAATTTGCTGGTTTGAAAACTCGTACGACACTGGGTTCTCAATTGTATGACAGATGGGCAATACTGAAACGACACTTGACAAAACTCGTATGATTTTTGACTTCTTGAAATGACTTTTGACTCCAGAAAGATTTTACGTCAATTTTTGCAAAATTTAAGGTCTTCAGTTTTGGATTGTTTGCAAATTGTACTGTCTAGATTTTGAAGGTTATACCAGATTTGATCATTTTTAATAGCCAACTAGATAAACAAGCACGTAGAACAACAAGCAAGTGATTCCAAGCACGTCTGAAAATAATGAACAAGGGCAAAAGCAACCTTGCGCATGAATAATCAAGTGACCAATTTGTGCTAATCCCTGAGAGTACTAATTATGTATGTTCTGAAAGTTTTGCAATAACACACATATACCTGAAAGTGAAAAATTGGCCTCTCTAGGGTTTTTAGTAATGGTTTGACTCTGCAACTTTTATGATTCAAACGGGTGAACTCCAATCCTGGCGCACCAGGGTTTTGACACAGTCTGAGAACTTAATCTTCAAGAGCTGCTAGGGAGATCTAACAACCCAACAATGAACCATACCCGTGGAGATTTCTTCCACAAGGACATTTATATAGCGGCTGTCACTACCACATTTGAAATGGCTATGACCGCTTGAGGTTTCGTCAATGCAGTTTGCCCTGTGAAGGGATCGTCCGCCAGGGTTAACCCTCTCTGAAGGTGACTCATAGATTTATACCACAAGGGGACTTGGCTCCAGATCCAAGGTTTTTGACACCTTTTCACTTTTAACCCAAACAAAGCAAGCAGATTAATCTGACACGCTAAGACAAAGTTTTGTTCCACCAAGGTCTATGATATCAACTCCACGTGATCTATCAACCTCTCCGGAGAGAGAATTTATCAATCAATAAGAGAAGATGCACTAACTAATTTTGATTCGCCAAAGCTCATGATATCAACCCCACGTGATCTATAAACCTCTCCAGAGAGAGAATGTGTCAATCAATAAGAGAAGATGCACTAACCAAGCTGAATGTGAAATGCACTAAGTATCCTCCCTACCTACAAGGATTCCATCGTCAAGGAAGGATTTTTCTAGGAATCCAATCTCTCAAGAATCACGAATAGTGTTCATAGGGCCTAATTACTATGTGAGCATAGATATATTCCCGAAAGTAAATCTACCAAAAGTACCCAAAAAGTAGAAAGAGGAACACTTAATGCTTAAAGAGAATATGAGATGAGTCCACAAGGTGGGACACTTAACACCTCACACAAGTTGAAAACGAGTCCCCAACTTAGAAAACAAGTGAGTTCCTAAAAGCACAAAAGGGTTTCCAAGTGGAACACTTAATGCTTCTGTCCTCTTGACCCCTCCCCTTTATGGCGCTGAGATTGCAACCATGGGGCGAAAATGAGGGGTCGACAGATTAGCGAATCCAATAACCCAAGATAGCAATCAAGATCAATCACAAGTATTTTAAGACTACTTAATGAATCCTTAAGGGTTCACAACCTAGTATCAATTATGCAAGTGTGTAGAAATAAATCAAAAGCATGAAAAGATGCACACAAGCTTGACACATAAGTGTGTGTGTGAAAATTGTACCTGATCTGTAGACACAACACTCAGTAAAACATTAGAGGTTAGCTATAATCGAAATCGTGCAAAATTGAAAGCTATCTAACCAAGCGATTTACTACCTTCTAATAGGTGCGAGATTAATGTTTTCAGATTATTATCGAGATCAGTGACCTAGATGACACCTAAATGAAGGATTTGAATGCAAAAGATGGATATGAAATAAATGCAATTAAGCTATTTTTTTTGGATTTTTCTATGCAATAAGAATGAATGAAAAACTGATATGAAATTAATCTATATGAAAACTGATATGCTATGCTAATCTAACAATGATATGAAATATGAATGCAAAAATAAGATTGATCTCACAAAGATGTCGATTCGCAAGAGCTTTGATTCTTCAATTCCAATTCTCCAGCGTGATTGTGCAAAAATATGAGATGATTTGTGAAGAGCTGAAGCCTTTAATTTATAGAAATCCAGGGCTTTGGAGGTGCATGGGAAAAGCCATAAATCACTCAAATTAACTCATCTTGATTTTTGAGTTATCTGATCATGAAAGATAGTTAATTCTCAAAATCATGCAAAAATATGCAAAAATAGCTTTTTAACTCAAATTAGAGTTTAGATCAACTTTTTGAACTCCAAAAGGATGTTGAGTTCCAAAAAGTCAATAACTTGCATTGATTTTCTGATTTGGAGTTTAACTGTTTCTTTTGAATATGCATAATAATTAAGAATTAAATAAATAAATAAAGTGATTTATCCTCAACTCAACTGATTTTTGAAATAAAACAATTAATTTATGGGTTAATTAACTATTTTACCAAACTTTTATTAAAAATTATATTATTAAATAATGACAACATGCTTTAATTAATTAAATAAGAATTTAATCAATTAAAGATAGGAATTTTGATTTATTGTCAAAATTAAATAATACAATTAATAATAGATAGAATTAAATTTAATTACACAATTAAGTGGCAAATATTAAATCTAATTAATTAAATATGAAAATATTCAATTAATCAAACTTAGGATAAATGTAATTTATTGCCAAATAATCATTAAATTAAAGATAATTAAGATAATTAGGAATATTACTAGGAATATTCCCTGATGCAGAATTTAAGATAATCAATTATGATTTGATGATGTTAGATGTGCCTTAGGTTAGGACTTTGATGTCGATTTTGTTCGATTTGTCGATGTAGGAGATTAATGAACTTATAGCCCATTTTTGGGGTATTACATTTTGCCCCTCTTTGAATTACTGTGTGAAGCGCAGTGGTTCAAAGATAGTCTGTGTTTGATAAAGATATGAAACTGATTCAAAAGATAAACCGATCTCAAGATAGAAATCGATTGAGAGATATTGAGATAGGAGTTGATTGATATTGAATTTGATATGAAGATAATAGGTCCTGAATGACCAAAGATAATGTTCACTGTAGCAGCGATGAACCTATGATTGCGAAAAAGTGTCAAAATGCCTGATTCTGAACCTTAGGATTGATAAGAAGTGAGTGACCCGTTCTAGACTCGATTGTCTTAACAGAACTAGCAAGTATCACATCTGAATCCCTCAGTTGCCGAAGAACCAAGGAAAGAACACTATGATCGGATGGTTGCAAAAACTGATACAGTTTACAAGATTAGGAGAATACCAGATTGATATGGATCGATGAATCTAATATGCCCCAAGTGATGATAGATTTGCCCCGAGGGATGAGGACTTTTGATGAGTCAGTAACTAGACGTGATTGTTTGTCTTGATCACTGATGAAAGATATTGATAGACTTGATCGATAGAATTTGATTTACAGACTTTGAATGATGTGCAATACCATGCCCCCTTCGGGATTAAAATTGAAATCTGACAAGAAAAGTCAGCGTTATAGTTTAGAAGCATGTTAATTGATTTGAGAAGTGGTTATACACGTCCGAGAATGCATTCTGCATCGTTTGGAGGTCCTAAAAGACCAAGTTTGACTAGGTTTGACCATGAGTTGACCATGGTTGACCAAGTTGAAATTTTGATAGTGTGATGTAAGATAATCAGTTAAGTTGAATACTAGATTTCTGCGAAGATTGAAGGTTGATTAGGCAAGCAGTAGACCGTCCTGGTTCCAAAAATTTTAAGTCACGATTTTGACATAATAAACGATCTCAGATTTGAATTTTGATCCCGAAAATGGATTCAGAATGTCGAAATTAGCGAGGGGTGCAATTTTCATTGAAAACGGAGCACTTTTAAAAATTAGGTCAAAAGCTATATAAAGGCCGGAAGGGTCATTTTCAATTCATTTCAACCCTTTGACTTTAGAGATTCTGTGGAGCCCTCTGAGCAAGAAAATGGCAGACCAGCGAGAACTGAAGGTACCTGTGAGTTCGCACCATTTTGAGCGCAGTCGGAGACATGACAGACCTTGACAGTATGGACATCCGGTAGGTGGACCTCTGCTCCCCCCTGAAAATGCATGTTTGTGATGATTTATAGCATTTTTAATGTTTTTCATACGCGTTTTTCCCATCTGTAGAAACTTGTACGAGTCCCAATCCAGACTCGTATGACATTTCATTTGAATGTAGAATGTCATTTCGTCCATGCCCAAGTGTCGTATGATAGGGACCCTTGTGTCGTACGACATTTCGTCGGGTCCCTTGAAACTCGTATGAATCAAAGTGAAAGGTCGTACGACTATGAAATGTCGTTTGGTATGTTGTGGAATGTCGTACGACATTTCATGCCAGTCTGGAATGTCGTTTGAAAAATAGCGTGTGAAAAACTCAGTTTTAGGTCAAAAATCAAACTTTTCTGATCATTTTGCCTGATTGCGGATACTTTGCCCTACCTTCTGAAACTTCAAAAACTGTGTCATTCTGATGTTTTGGCCTTATTTCAAACTGAATTTCTGACAAAACACCCTGTTGCATTATGATTTAGGTCACATATCCTGACGTACATGTTCGTCATTCTTATCTGGCCACCCAGAGATTGTGTGTTGCCTTGCCAGACCCGATGAGGGTTCATCTCGCTGCCTGTGGATTTGAGCACCTGATTCATTTACCCAATATTAGGGTAAATCATGGTTTATTGATTGCCCTGATTGAGAGGTTTCACTCTGAGACCCAGACTTTCCACCTTCCGACTGGGGAGATCACTGTGACCCCTGAGGATGTTTATAGGATTCTTCGCATTCCGTTTCATGCTCCGTGACATCCCGAGTATGTTAGTGGAGGATCGAGGGGATTGCATGTGTTCAGACGACTGTTCGGTGATGAGACACAGCTGACTGGGTCTATATCCTGGGAGACACTGGTGCAGAGATATGGTCAGACACATCATCTAGAGTGTATCATTGTGGGGATGATCGGAGAGTTGATTATGCTTGGCCGTCAGCAGAATGGCTTCTTGATGGGATGGGCACCTATGGTAGCACTCTTGATGGCTACACCTACTGAGCTTGCCTGGGGTCAGTGTTTGTTGGCACACTTGTATTCCAAGATGCACGAGGTCGTGTATCAGGACTGCAAGACATTTGCTTCAGGAGCGGTGGTATTGCAGATATGGGCTTGGGAGCATATCCCAATTTTGAGACCAGTGTTTTAGAGTCAGCGACAGCCATAGGAGCCGATTATATATACGTATGCTAGCTACGTTACTCAGGTTCACATGGGTCACACCGAGTATTTTTGCTGATGCTTGGATGACATGACCTTCATGATCTGGAGACCATATGTACAGATAGAGGCCTGGCCTACTGTGAGAGAGCAGTTTTCATTCATTTTTCAGAGCAGGATATTGATAGGACGGACCTCCACCGTCTTGGAGAGATTTTTGATTACCAGAGTCTGGCATCAGTATGGATGCATTCAGGATGTCCCTCAGGATTATACTGCTTATGCCCACATTGTGTGTGAGATAGGGCTCGGATGGGCACCACGGCTTAGTTATACTATATGTGCTGAGGAGTATAGCCGGATTATTGGTAGGGATTGGGATTACCTTCCACAGGTGGTGGATGCAGGTGTGACAGATGCATATGTGGCATGGCTTGCTGATCACCAGATACATTGATTTTCTGATCTGACAGAGCCGATACCCTCCATGGAGGAGGCGATGGATGTTACAGGGGCTCCTATGAGAGCAGGACTGAGACCACAGGTGGTACATCCTACTCCTCCGAGATAGAGAGCCATGACTTCTTTACAGAGAGCACCAGGACATGTGAGGCCTCCATGTCCTCCTACATCTACAACGGGCACATCTTTCGGCACACAGAGACGGAGCCGAGGTGAGAGTGGCACACTGGGCAGAGTAGGATCTGTAGATGATGTTTTAGGAGCTGAGCAGTTTCCAAGTGGGACCAGTGTGGATGACACATTTGATTTGGGTGCTAAGGTTAGATGCCATAAGGCGCACAAGATGAGCATTCCTTCACATGCAGATTAGTCAGCATAGCCAGCACAGGACACAGATATGCCAGCAGCTGATGCAGAGCCTGTAGTTCCTCTTACTTCGGCCGAGATTATCAGATGACTTACAGTCCAGGTCTGGGACTTGAATATAGAGCGGGCTAGATTAGAGGAAGGCATCGAGAGGTAGATAGGTAGCGTACAGAGTAGTGTGCTGAGATACAAAGACTACAGGCAGAGGTGATTCATCAGATAGTGCGGGCCTCATATTATGTATCTGCGTAATATGTAGTAGTCCCTGCTGCACAGAGAGTGCCTACCTATTCTCAGTATATGGCAACATCAGAGGGAGCTAGGGCACCGAGAGCGGAGGTGATACCAGATGCACCTCCTCCTCCTCCACCAGATGCAGAGGAGCATGCTGACAGTTGACTTCTCTTGATCTTCTGTTACTTTCTCACTGATACATTGTTGTGTCTGATAGCTCTACGGAGCTTATTCA
Source organism: Chamaecyparis obtusa (assembly GCA_027943335.1). NCBI lineage: Eukaryota > Viridiplantae > Streptophyta > Pinopsida > Cupressales > Cupressaceae > Chamaecyparis > Chamaecyparis obtusa. Next base: position 804,633 of record BSBK01002929.1, on the reverse strand, counting down.
TTTGTACCCCGTGCCAGTAGTGCACCCCTGACTTTTTGAGATTTTTGATATATAGATGAGATCGATATTTTTGGTTGTGAAATCATGTGTACTTGTCATTGTTGTTATGTATGATGATATCATGCGATGTGAATGCTATGAGTAGTGTAGAATGTATGTATGGATCAATGTAATGCGATAATTTCTTTCATATGTATGAATATTATGTAGATGTAATGATTATGGAAATATGTATGTTTATGCAATGGATGTAAATGTAATGCAATAAATGTTTATAATATGATATGTAAATGCAATGATACACATGATATGTTTTTGCAGGTTGATGAAGACAAGTACTCAGTCTTATGTCAAAAAGATGGTTGACCCAGGAGGATTATTGCTTGCGATTCCGTGAAGAGACCTTCAAGTTAGGTTCAGCTCTTGTTAGATTTGAAGATGTGATTGAAGAATCATTTAAGCTTTGAAGTACATTTAGTCATTGTGAGATCATACAAATATGTAAAATGCAATGAGACATGCAAAATAAAATGCAACCTAAGACCTAGGACCTAGTCACTGATCATATGTCGATTTGTTATCATCATTGAACTTTTAGGTAACCGGATAAATCAATACAATGCCCACTAGCTATGAAACCATAGACATATGAATATCGATTTGTATGTGCAAGAATCAATACAACACCCACTGGTTATACAACCATGGACATATGAATATTGATTTGTTTTGGGAATGTCGGATTAGATATAAGCACCAGGGCACAAATGCCAGGATGACCTGAACATCATGTCCATTTTGATATAGCAATTTGTACAAGCATCAAAACATAAATGTCATGATGACCTGAGTATGCCTTGCATTGCAAACACATCAAACAATCAAAAGATCATTCTAAATCCAGTGTGAATTACCCGTAGTGACCCTTTATCATTCACCTCCTTAGGCAAGAGCGCGTTTCACAGTAGGAGAAACAATTTACTTCAAAAAGATAATAGTTAGATCAAACATCCTTGAATTTTCTAGGTATGAATGGTCGAGGTACGCATGGCCATCCAATTCGAGATAGAGGCTCTTATAGTCGGACACCATTTCAATCCAGAATTTCCAAAGATGTTAGATTGTCACATACAAGCAGAAAACAAAAAAAAGATTATGCCCCCAGTCATCACTCTCTAAATCCTATAAAAGACATCATCGAAGAGCTTGAAGGGACACAATATGCAAAAATATCAATGCGAATCAGTAAGCATACAAGGAGATAAAAGCATGAAAAGCACAAATTGTTTTCAGTTGAGTTTTGATGTTTGATTGTGTTGTAGATGTAAAATCCTTTCTGGAGACGAGACTGACTGACTGACTCAATAGGAAGCTTCAAAGGACTCTGACTGGATAGGAAATGTCTAAGATACATGGGAGACCATAGGATATGACATCGATTGCCCCTAAATTTGAACATTGATAGGATACAGACGCTTGAGCTGATTGGTGTACAGACTGACTTATTGAAACCAGGATATGCAGAAACAAACCGGGAGATATGTACAAACTAAAGCAAGACTGAAAGCTGGGAAAGACCAAGATTGTGCTGATAGATGGAGCATTTGGAACAAGTAGCACCCGTTTGCCAGGTTTTCACCATCTTGGCAGAGATTCTATTTTTGCTACCAAGGCGCCTGTTTCCAGGTTTTCACCAAGGCACTTTTTCTTTTTTTTTATTTTTTTTGTATTTTTCATTTTTTCAATTTTTTGGTACTTTTGATATTTTTTTATTTTTTTTGAATTTTTGATATTTTTTTGATTTTTTTTGTGAATCATCAAGGCGCCTATTGCTAGGTTTTCACCAAGATGTTCATTTTTTCAGGACTTTTTCTGATTTTTAAGATTTTTTTCAGGACATTTACCAAGCACTGAATGCCTTAGGCATAGAATTTCTTCAGATGGAGAACGTTGATTGGTTCTCAGAGCTGTTCTCCTTCAGTCATTGAGAGTTGATAGGCACCAGAGCCAAAAGTAGCAGTGATAACAAAGGGACCCAACCAATTGGGTTCGAACTTCCCCTTGCATTCTCAATGTGATTGATTTTTAGGATTTTCTCTCAACACTAGATCGCCAACCTGAAATTCTCTATGTCTGACTTTCTTGTTGTAGCCTCTAGACATTCTTTTCTGATACACTCTGAGATGATCATACGCTGCTTGCCTGCGTTCATCTAGTAATTCAAGTTCTTGTAACCTAGACACTCTGTAGTCTTCATCAGTGACAAGTCTATGCATTCTGATTCTGAGTGATGGGATTTCAACCTCAATAGGCAGTACCGCTTCAGACCCATAAACTAAAGTGAAAGGTGTAGCCCCTGTAGGCATTCTGATACTAGTTCTATAGGCCCAAAGAGCTGGATTGATCATTAGATGCCAGTCTCTTCCTATTTTATTCACTGTTCTGTGCAATATCTTCAGGAGATTTTTGTTTGAAGCCTCAGCTTGTCCGTTCCCTTGAGGATAGTAGATAGATGACCAATGTTGAGTAATTTTGAACCTGGCACATAAGTCATCTAGATCCTTGTTTTTGAATTGTCCCCCGTTATCTATGATTATAGAGTGAGGGATCCCATATCTGCAAATGATGTAGTTCAGGATGAACATAGAGATCTGTTTCCCAGTTGCTTGTGTTAGAGGAACTGCTTCTACCCATTTTGAAAAATAATCTGTAGCTGTGATTATATGGGTATGTCCATTAGAAGAGTGCGGATGGATAGCACCTATGAGATCAAATGCCCATTGTTGAAAAGGCCATTGTGTAGTAAAGGGAATCAGATCTCTCCCTGGAGCATGAATCATGTTGCCATGTACTTGACACTGTTGACAGTTTTTAGCAAATTTAATAGCTTCTTTTTCCATTTCAGGCCAATAATACCCAGCCCTAATAAGTTTTCGAGCTAACGTTAAACCGTTCGAGTGTGGCCCACATATACCCTCGTGGACTTCCTCTAATGCACATTGAGACTCTTCTCGTTCTAAACATCTAAGCAGTGTACCATCTAGACCTCGTTTGTACAGATCATTACCAATGATGACATATCGGGATGCAGATCAGATAAGGTTTCATTTCTCAAAATGGTTAAAGGACTTAGGGATGATTTGGTTGTGGAGATAGGAGAATAGATTTTTGTAGCGAGATGAGTCATAACCTACAACAATGCAGATCATGCGGGTTTCAGGGGAGTCATATGCAGGATAGGATAGGGCTTCCACCAGGAACTCATAGCGTAGTTCATGTTCAGGCTGCTGTAAAAGAGTAGATAATGTCGCCATTGCATTAGCAGCCTTATTCTCCATTCTAGGTATTTGCTCAAATGTGATAGAGATGAAGTATTTCTTTAAATCATCTACCATTCTCTTGTAAGGAATGAGCTTTTCATCTTTGGTTTGGTATACATCATTGACTTGGTGGATAACCAGTTGTGAGTCCCCATGGATGTGCATCTCTGTAACTCTCCACTGTATTGCCATTTTCATACCATTGAGAAGTGCCTCATATTCAGCAATATTATTTGTGCAAGGAAACTTTAATCTGAATGCTTTGGGTATCGAGTATCCTTGAGGAGTGATGAACAATATGCCTGCTCCAGATCCATTCTGTGTGTAGGAGCCATCAAAGAATAATCACCATGCTCTAGAAGAGAGGTACATGATAGAAGAATCGAGAAATTCCATTTGCATGGGTGTATCATCAAATAGTGGTGCTTCAGCTAATTGATCAGCAATGACCTATCCTTTGATAGCTTTTCTTTCAACATATGCAATGTCAAATTCGCTCAAGAGCATGACCCATTTAGCTAGTCTACCTGTGAGGGCAGCCTTGCTTAGGAGATATTTCAGTGGATCAATTTTAGCTACCAAATGAGTGGTATGAGCTAACATGTAGTGTCTCAATTTTTGTGATGCAAAGATCACAGCGAGACATGCCTTCTCTATCATTGAGTAGTTCTTCTCATAGGCCACTAAAGTTTGGCTGATATAGTAGATGGCTCTTTCTTTCTTGTTCTCATCATGCTGTGCTAGCAATGCCCCCAGTGATGTATCTGTTACAGAGACATATAATATTAATGGCTTCCCATGAATAGGAGGCATCAATATAGGTGGATTTGATAGATACTTCTTGATATGTTTAAAGTTGTTCTCGCATTCTTCATTCCATGCAAAGGTCACACCTTTATGTAATGTTTTTGCAAAAGGCTGTGAGATGTCCACTAGCTGTGATATGAATCTTCTGATAGATTGAACTCTGCCTTGCAACGTCCTCATTTGACTGATATTTGTGGGAGGTTGCATCTCTATTATAGCCTTGACCTTAGCTGGATCAACTTCAATGCCTTTCTTGGAGACGATGTATCCTAGGAGCTTTCCAGAAGTGACTCCAAAAGCACACTTTTTAGGATTTAGTCGAAGACTAAATTTTTCCATTCTGTCGAGGATCATGCTCAAGTCTGTTAGATGTTCAGTTCTAATCATGGATTTTGCCAAGGTATCATCTATGTAATCCTCCATTGTTCTATGCATCATATCATGAAAAATAGATGTCATTGCTCTTTGATATGTAGCTCCATAATTTTTGAGTCCGAATGGCATAACATTCCAACAGAAAGTTCCCCACGCACATGTGAAAGCTGTTTTCTCTTGATCTTCTAGAGCAATTTTGATTTGGTTGTACCTAGAAAAGCCATCCATTAAAGAATACATTTCATAGCCCGCAGTCATGTCCACTATCATATCAATGTTAGGCAGTGGAAAATCATCCTTAGGGCATGCTTTGTTCACATCCCTAAAGTCTGTGCACACTCTGATGGAACCATCTAGTTTGGAAATAGGTACAATGTTGGAAATCCACTCAGCGTAGTCTATGACATGGATGAATCTAGCTTTTAGGAGTTTTTCTAGTTCTGCTTTGACTAAGAGTGCAACATGAGGATGCATCTTTCTCAATTTTTATTTGATTGGTTTTACTCCGGGAGCAATGGATAGATGGTGCATAATGAGATTGGGATCCAATCGTGGCATATCTGAATATTTCCATGCAAAGTTGATCTTTTTCTCTGATAAGAAGGTAGTGAAGTTCTGTTTCTCTTCGTCTAATAAAGATTGTGCTACATGTACCAATTGTGGTTCCTCTGTTGTACCCAAATTGATGGATTGAGTTGGCTCAATTAGAATTGGAGATCTATCCTGCAAATGACTTGGAAGGACATCAAATATCTCATCCTTAGGTGCCTCAGAGAGGTTTTCACCTTTAGATACATCTTTTCTTTTTACTTTTGTCGGTTTTGAGACTGCCACAAAGTGGTTTTCACCCTCAGAACTCTTTTTCTTTTTACTCTTGTTTTTTTGACTAAGATATTTGATGTCTGACTTGGTCATGCTGACACTCGGTTCACTGATGGAAGTACTCATAGGCTCAACTGCATTGAGGTAGCAGGCAAGGGCATAGTCATTTGGGAAGGTATACATACCATGGTTTGGGTTTGTGGAAGTTTGGTCGATAAGATCAGGGTGTTGGATAGTCAAAGTGGGAAAGGCTTGGGATATGGTGTTCACGGATGTGGATATGTCATCATTGGTCCTAACCTGACGCTCAAGTTCAAAGGTGAAATTACAGCTCAAAATGTTCAATTCGTGAATAGGCTCAACGTCATCATGGGAGTCCTCTTCAGCCATAGGTGGATCAGACATGTTAAGTTCATTGTTTCGCTCTAGACTTACGTTGGGTTGAGAGACATATTGGTGAATAACATCAATATATTTCTCTGTTATAAGCTCATCTTCTTCTGGAATGGCACCCCATTCATAATCATTTGACTCATCTTTTGATTCAGAATCTCTAGGAAATCTTAGAAAATGTGTGAAATCAGGATGAATACCCCAAGAAGGATTACCCTCAGTCTTTGACTTGAATTCATATTCATGGGAATCAGTGTCAGAATAACTACCCCCTGCCTCTTGATTAGTTTGATTGCCTTCGAGATTGGCTAGTTCTTGTGGTGCAACCATCTCTTGCACTACAGTAGGTTCTTGTGTTTCTACTACATTAATTCTTCTGATAGGATCATCTGTATCATCAAGAAGATCTTTGATCTCTTTAGGCAATTTTTCATAGGGGATAAGTTCAGAGCTATTTGAATCATCATAAGAGGGTTCTATATCTTCTTTCTTAAGAAGGGGTTCTTCAGGTGCAATTTGTTCTATGACATGAGAACAACCACCTTTGAGATGATAGGGTTTCTTCTTAAACCCTATGCCACCAGTATCTCTTTTGGCTCGACCAATATGTGAAATGGGGGTCACAAGACCCTTTCCCCTAATTCCTAGAGGTCCTTGACTGGAATATCCCATCTTGGCTATCAATTTGTTTCCTAGACCATATGAACTAGCAGGGATTGTAGGTGCTATAGATTCACTAGGTTGAGCAATTTTAGATTCAGAATCCTCTTTATATAGCCATACCAGCACAGCTTCATCCTCTTCAAATTCTTGTTTGGATACTTGCTCCACCACAAAATGTCTTTTGTATGCTTCCATAGGTTCCTTAGGTTCTGATTTAGACTACTTCAAGGATTGGCCATACGACTTAGGTGAGATTGGGAGAGATGTCAGAGACAAGACTAGCTCTATAGTGTATTCTCCCATCCCATTTTCTTTGATATTGATATCTTTAGCAATGTCATCCATATTAGATGTGGAAGCGACATTTTGTTGCTTGATGAAAGATTCTCTGTTGTTGGGAACAAGCTTATAGACACTTTCCTTCAATGTATTGCAAGTTGTATTCAGATTTGCTGGGATAGTAACTTCCACTCCTTCATAGGGAAATTTCAAGCATTGATGATACGTAGAAGGAATGGCTTGCATTTCATGGATCCAGGGCCTCCCTAGAAGGATATTATAAGCCAATGGTAGATCGAGCACCTGACATGTGGTATCTTTGATGACTGGACCCACTCAGATGGGTAAGACAATGGTGCCCTTAGAAGATCTTTCTTGTTCATCATAGGCCTTTATAGTGATCTTCTTTCGAGGATCAATAGCCACCTCTGAGAATCCCAACTGTGTGATTAAGTTATAAGAACAAATGTTGAGGCCTGCACCCCCATCTATCAACACACGTTTGACGCGATGGTTCTGGATCAAGACTTCTATGTGTAAGGGCTGATTGTGTGGTTGACTCAAAGAGTTGTCATCTTCCTCTAAAAAGGAGATATATTGCGGAGATGTTAGATGACCAACCATAGTCTAGAACCTATCTAGATCTAGATCATCAGGAACATTAGAGCCGAGAAAAGCTTTGTCTAGGATATCTCTGTGAGCTGGAGATATTCAAAGTATCTCAAGCATGGAGATTTTGGCATTGGTGTGCTGGAGTTGTTGGATGATGCTGTAAGATGTAGGTCTGGTATCCTTTGGATTGGAAGATTTCGAGGCAACCTTCTGTTTAGAAGCAGATGTGAGATTGAAAGGTATCTTAGGGACATTAGATGAACTTGGTGTTTGTCCTTTCAGATGAGTCTGAGCTTGTGATCTGGTAACTGCATTAGCTGAGGAATGATTTCTATCTCTTCGTACAATTGTGATGACATTGTAGCTTTCAGAGAGACATGGTTCAACCATATTGATGACAGCATCATTTCTAGGGTACGCATAGTTGACTTTTGCCCCCATGTTAGGCTGGGAAGTGGAAACTCCTTTGCCATGTTGTGGAAATGGTTCTGTAAATGCTATGTGATCATTATTGCTGGTAGGATTATCGATCATGATATCCCCTTGATCTATCAAGTCTTGAATGGTATGCCTCAAGTGAAAGCATCCATTAGTTTTGTGACCTTTAGTCCGATGGAAACCACAGAATTCATTATCTTTCCACCAATATAGTTTTGGATCTGGATCAGGTTTTTGGATTGGTGGTAAAGAGATCATGTTATTAGCTATCAGGGTCCTCAGAGCAGATTCCAAAGATTCTCCCAGGGGAGTAAACTTTCATTTATTATCCCATCATTTGAATGACTTCTTTGGAGATGGTTCAGCAGATTTTTCCTCTGAAGCTTCAATGACTTTGGTGGAAAGGGTGAGATTGTAGGCCGGTGCCTTTGATGGGGTGTGGATAGTGTCAACAACACCGTCAAAGATGATACCTTTGTTTCTATTCCAGCTCTTGTTTTTATCTTTTGAGCTAGATCCAGATTCAGACTTGTCCTTTTGAAGTGTGATTTCTCCTTTCTTGACAAGTACTTTCTCAATCTTGATTGCATTATCCACCATTTTATCAAAAGATACATGATCTTGCATTTGTAATGGATAGTTGAGCTCTAGAACAAGGTTATTGATAAAGATTTCAAGTTTCTCCATTTCGGGAATTGGTCTAGCATATAGAGAAAACTTCTTTCGCCACCTCTTAAGGAAAGTTAGGAATGATTCCCTTGGATATTGCTTGAGGTTACAGATATTGATCATGGTAATCGAATGTTGAATATTGTAGGAATATTGTTGATAAAACAATTTAATCAATTCCTCAAAAGTTTTGATCGTAGAAGGTAATCTTGAAAACCACTGAATGGATGCTCCTCCCAAGGATCTAGGAAAAAGATGCATTAGATAAGTCGGTTCATGCATGAATTCCATGGATTGCATACAGAACTCTCTGACATGATCTTGAGGATCAGAGTGTCCATCATATTTGTCATACTTTGGTATCTCCACTCTTTTTGGGAATGGTGGCATATACAAGTTTTTGTCGAACGGGAAAGGACATAGGGCCTCCATGGAGAACTCCTTGGGTTCCTTCTCCTTCTTAAGATTGTTAAATTCAACTTGTATAGCGTGCATCTATTTTTTCATAGTTGTGAGTGGATTTTCTTCCTCATGTGTGATTATATCATCAACGTTAAAGTTGGGAGGAAGGTTAGCCTCTTCCTAGGCTAATTGTAAAAAGTATGCCTCTCTATCCACTTTCAAGAAATGGCTCATCATTCTCTTGAATTCATCATCATGCTGACATCGATGGATTTCAGAGGGGGTAGGTTCTTGGTTAGTATTATGTTGAGAATGGTGTCCCTGGGATCCTCCTCTTAGAGAATCGTGGTTTATCCCTGCTTGAGACATGGTAGGAGTTTTTGGGCTCCCTGGAATAGATTGAGGAGGAGTTTGTTGATTACCTCTGTGAGTTGATAGAGGAGGTATGTAACTAGTTTTTAATCAAAAGTTACCGAGACCGTCGTCTTTGTAGATACCTGACTTGAGGAGTTGTTCAAGAGTTGGACCTGGGGTATTGGTCAAAACTAAGTTCTGAGATGTTTCTTTTGATTTATTGTGTGAAGAAGCTCTAGTCTCCACCATTAACTTTGAATGAAACAGAAGAAAAGGACAAAGACAACTGAAGAACAATTTGATTCGAGAAAATCGGATGACACAACCTTGTCAAGATTATGATAGTTTTGAAGATCTAATGAGATGTGGGTGAAGGAAACTGTGCCCTGGATGTATGGGATAGATCGCCCAAAAGATAGCAGACATGAGTTCTCAACACTTAGTCTATTTTTGAAGATTGATTGAAGATTGATAGTTATGACAAGGTTTTGACATGAGATAAAAAGGACTCAAATTGATCAAACAGAAGACTAGATCAGATTCAAAAGATCAAACTCAAAAAATGGTAGAATGCTTAATAGCTACTGCTCTGTTCCTGACACAATGATATTTTTGATAGATTCTGGAACTAGGCTGAAAACATTGGATATCTTGCAATTTGACAATTTCTGACAACTTTCTCAAATTTTTCCAAACGACACTCTGCAGACTCGTACGACAGTTGGGTATAAATGAAATGACAATTGCAAAACTCGTACGATAGTTGGGTAGAGATGAAACGATAGTTGACAAAACTTGTACGATAGTTGCTAACAATTTTTGGCTTCTTGAATTTTGCTGGTTTGAAAACTCGTACGACACTGGGTTCTCAATCATACGACATATGGGCTTTACTGAAATGACATTTGACAAAAAGTCATACGACTTTTGACTTCTTGAAATGACTTTTGACTCCAGAAAGAACTTTACGTCAATTTTTGCAAAATTTAAGGTTTTCAGTTCTGGATTGTTTGCAAATTGTACTGTCCAAATTTTGAAGGTTATACCAGATTTGATCATTTTTAATAGTCAAGTAGATAAACAAGCACGCAGAATAGCAAGCAAGTGATTCCAAGCACGTCTGAAAATAATGAACAAGGGCAAAAGCAACCTTGCGCATGAACAATCAAGTGACCAAATTGTGCTAATCCCTGAGAGTACTAATTGTGTATGTTCTGAAAAGTTTTGCAATAACACACATATACCTGAAAGTGAAAAATTGGCCTCTCTAGGGTTTTTAGTAATGGTTTGACTCTGTAACTTTTATGATTCAAAGGGGTGAACTCCAATCCCGGCACACTAGGGTTTTGACACAGTCCGAGAACTTAATCTTCAAGAGCTGCTAGGGAGATCTGACAACCCAACAATGAACCATACCCGTGGAGATTTCTTCCACAAGGACATTTATATAGCGGCTGTCACTACCACGGTGAAAATGGCTATGACCACTTGAGGTTCCATCAACGTAGTTTTCCCTGTGAAGGGATTGTCCGCTACGGTTAACCCTCTCTAAAGATGACTCACAGATTTATACCACAAGGGGACTTGGCTCTAGATTCAAGGTTTTGACACCTCTTCACTTTTAACCCAAACAAAATAAGCAGATTAATCTGACATGCTAAGACAAAGTTTTGTTACACCAAGGTCTGTGATATCAACTCCACGTGATCTATCAACCTCTCGGGGGAGAGAATGTATCAATCAATAAGAGAAGACACACTAACCAATTTTGATTCACCAAAGCTCATGATATCAACCCTACGTGATCTATCAACCTCTCCGGAGAGAGAATGTGTCGATCAATAAGAGAAGATGCACTAACCAAGTTGAATGTGAAACGCACTAAGTATCCTCCCTACCTACAAGGATTCTGTCGTCAAGAAGGATTTCGCTAGGAATCCAATCTTTCAAGAATCACGAATAGTGTTCATAGGGCCTAATTACTATGTGAGCACAGATATATTCCCGAAAGTAAATCTACCAAAAGTACCCAAAAAAGTAGAAAGAGGAACACTTAACGCTTAAAGCGAATATGAGATGAGTCCACAAGGTGGAACACTTAACACATCACACAAGCTGAAAATGAGTCCCCAACTTAGAAAACAAGTGAGTTCCTAAAAGCACAAAAGGGTTGCCAAGTGGAACATTTAACGCTTCTGTCTTATTGACCCCTCCCCTTTATGGCGCTGAGATTGCAACCACGGGGCGGAAATGAGGGGCCGGTGGATTAGTGAGTCCAATAACCCAAGATAGCAATCAAGATCAATCACAAGTATTCTAAGACTACTTAATGAATCCTTAAGGGATCACAACCTAGTATCAAATTATGCAAGTGTGTAGAATAAAAGTATGAGAAGATGCACACAAGCTAGACACATAAGAGATTTATTTTAAGCCCAAATCAAAATGTTATTTAGATGAAGGAGAATACCTGGTGATCGTTGCAACGCGCTTAGTAGATTTTACCTAATTTTTAGCAATTCTTGCACTTTTCCCAATCAAAACCAGCAGAGAGCAATCAAAAATAGAGAATTTCAATCATCAAAATTAGCAGTTAGCTGAAATATAAAAATCAAATCTGATACTCTGCTCTGAAAAATGAAACGACAGTCAAAAATTGGTACGAAAACTCGTACGACAGTGGGTATGCTCTCAGACGACAGTCCAGAAACTCGTACGACACTGGGTATGCTACCATACGACATATTAGCTCTCAAATGACAGTGGGTATGTAATGAAACAAGTCGCGATCCGATAGACTGTCATACGACAGTGGGTCCAGTATCATACGACAGTGGGTATGCTCCCATACGACATTTGTCAGAAACTCGTATGACAGATGTACGAACAAAAATTAAAAATCACAATTTTGCATAGATCCCGAGGATAAAAAGATAGAAATTGATAGAATTGAATTGGAAACCCGTTTCAGGGCCCCACGTTGGGCGCCAGAAATATGTGTGTGAAAATTGTACCTGATCTATAGACACAACACTCAGTAAAACATTAGAGGTTAGCTATAATCGAAATTGTGCAAAATTGAAAGCTATCTAACCAAGCGATTTACTGCCTTCTAATAGGTGCGAGATTAATGTTCTCAGATTATTATCGAGATCAGTGACCTAGACGACACCTAAATGAAGGATTTGAATGCAAAAGATGGATATGAAATAAATGCAATCAAGCTATTTTTTTTGGATTTTTCTATGCAATAAGAATGAATGAAAAACTAATATGAAATTAATCTATATGAAAACTGATATGCTATGCTAATCTAACAATGATATGAAATATGAATGAAAAAATAAGATTGATCTCACAAAGATGTCGATTCGCAAGAGCTTTGATTCTTCAATTCCAATTCTTCAGCGTGATTGTGCAAAAATATGAGATGATTTGTGAAGAGCTGAAGCCTTTAATTTATAGAAATCCAGGGCTTTGGAGGTGCATGGGAAAAGCCATAAATCACTCAAATTAACTCATCTTGATTTTTGAGTTATCTGATCATGAAAGATAGTTAATTCTTAAAATCATGCAAAAACATGCAAAAATAGCTTTTTAACTCAAATTAGAGTTTAGATCAGCTTTTTGAACTCCAAAAGGATGTTGAGTTCCAAAAAGTCAATAACTTGCATTGATTTTCTGATTTGGAGTTTAACTGTTTCTTTTGAATATGCATAATAATTAAGAATTAAATAAATAAATAAATAAATAAAGTGATTTATCCTCAACTCAACTGATTTTTGAAATAAAACAATTAATTTATGGGTTAATTAACTATTTTACCAAACTTTTATTAAAAATTATATTATTAAATAATGACAACATGCTTTAATTAATTAAATAAGAATTTAATCAATTAAAGATAGGAATTTTGATTTATTGTCAAAATTAAATAATATAATTAATAATAGATAGAATTAAATTTAATTACATAATTAAGTGGCAAATATTAAATCTAATTAATTAAATATGAAAATATTCAATTAATCAAACTTAGGATAAATGTAATTTATCGCCAAATAATCATTAAATTAAAGATAATTAAGATAATTAGAAATATTACTAGGAATATTCCCCGATGCAGAATTTAAGATAATCAATTATGATTTGATGATGTTAGATGTGCCTTAAGTTAGGACTTTGATGTCGATTTTGTTTGATTTGTCGATGTAGGAGATTAATGAACTTATAGCCCATTTTTGGGGTATTACAATAAGAGATTTATTTTAAGTCCCAAATCAAAATATTATTAGATGAAGAAGAATACCTGAGATCCTCGCAATGCACTTAGTAGATTTTACTTAATTTTTAGCAATTTTTGTTGAGCTTTTCCATGCAAGCAAGTGACGAACTCTCCAACAAGCAAACAAGCAAACAAGATATGCAAAATATATTCAACTTATGAAAACCATAGGGTTAGCTCTAAAAATCAATTATTATCAGTAATAATAACCAGCAATTAACCCAAATGACAACTCATATCATTCATTGAATCATATGAAAAATAAGTGCATACCCATCATAAAATTTAAATTTTTTTTGCACTGCATTTGACCTAGTCAACAAGATCTAATTTTTTTGATATGATTTTGGCCACAAAAATAGAAATTCAAAATAGAGACCCCTACTAAAAAATAAAGATATTTTGAAAAATGCAAAAATTTTAGAAAAATCTCTTCATTTGTGCCCTACAGACCCATTTTATCAAAATAGACCAGTTTTTGTAAATTGACTATTTGAGCTATGATATCATATCCAAATTTAAAACACAAAGAATGGACCCCCTATAAAATTTAAAGAGCTTTCTGAAAATATAAAAATTTCTGAAAACTATGCTGATTTGCGTCAGATATTAATTTTTTCTATAATTTCAAAAAAAAATTATTAAAAATTCAAAACATCTCAAAAAATTCTAAATTTTTTACTGTAGCTTCCCTAACATGTCACCAACCTATGAAAAAAGTTTTAGACAAAAATTATAAGCTGTTTGGGAGATAAAATTAAATCTTTGAAACTTTGGGGTTTTAGCTCCCAAAAACATCAAAACCAGCATGCAAAGGTGGGTTGCCCCACGGTGGGCACCAGAAATGTGTGTGTGAAAATTGTACCTGATCTATAGACACAACACTCAGTAAAATATTAGAGGTTAGCTATAATCAAAATCGTGCAAAATTGAAATCTACTCTAACCAAGCGATTTACTGCCTTCTAGTAGGTGCAAGATTGATGTTCTCAAATTGTAATCGAGATTAGTGACCTAAACGACACCTAAATGAAAGATTTGAATGCAATTTATCTAGATAAGAGATTGAATGCAATTAAGCTATTTTTTGTTTTGATTTTATGATGCAATAAGAAATGAAAACTTGATATGAATCTATGCTAGATGAAATTGATATGCTATGAATGCTATTGAAAATTGATATGCAATGCTAATCTAACAATGATATGCAATATGAATACAAAAATAAGATTGATCTCACAAAGATGTCGATTCGCAAGAGCTTTGATTCTTCAATTCCAATTCTCCAGCATAAGTTTGCACAATTATGAGATCCTGTGGATGCAAATTTGAGAGATGATTGAGAGATCAATTATGAAGGGCTGAGCCTTGTTTTTATAGAAATCCAAGGCTTTGGAGGTGCATGGAAGAAAGCCATAAATCACTCAAATAACTCAGGTTGATTTTTGAGTTATTTTATAATAACAGATAAATAAGTCACAAAAACATGTAAAAGCTAAGTTTTAACTCAAAATAGAGTTTAGTTTTAATTGATAATTGACAGTTGTCTGCTTTTATGATTGTGCATGTTTTATTTATGAATTAATTTAATAATAAAGTGATTTATTTCCAACTTAACTGCTTTTAAAAATAAAACAATTGATTTATGGGTTAATCAATTATTTAATCAAACTTTTATTAAAAACTATATTATTAAATAATGACAATTTGCTTTAATTAATTAAATAAGAATTTAATCAATTATTCATATGATATTAGATTTATTGTCAAAATTAAATAATACAATTAATAATAGATAGAATTAAATTTAATTATACAATTAAGTGGCAAATATTAAATCTAATTAATTAAATATGCAAAATATTTAATTAATCAAATTTTAGGATAAATGTGATTTATTGCCAAATAATTATAAAATTAAAGATAATTATGATGATTAGGAATATTACTAGGAATATTCCTCGATGCAGAATTTAAGATAATCAATTATGATTCGATGATGTTTAGATGTGCCTTAGATTAGGACTTTGATGTCGATTTCATTCGAATTTGTAGATGTAGGAGATTAATGAACTTATAGCCCATTTTTGGGGTATTACAAATGTCATTAATGAATTTTATTTATAATTTATTATTATTGGGTAATAATAAATTCTATTGGTAATTTTATTAAACATTAGTAAAGCATGTGAATAAATTATTATATTAAAATTTTTTTATTAGAAATTAATCAATGTTGTTAAACCTTGTGTCTTTTGGGCAATAAATTAGGTTTGATTAATTGATTTGATATGGGTTATTTATCTTAATTTGGTTTTAATATGAACAACTTTATATGATGCATTTATATGATCAAATTGGGCTTTTATTTAATGCTAAAAATGTATGAAGTATTTTTTTTTATCTGTACATGCATTATTTATACTGAAATCGGTTGTTTTCTACAATATGGTTTTATCTTTCCTAGATGTTGGGTTTGTCAGTTTTATGGGAACTAGATGATCTAGGAAAGACAGAGGCTTGAGAATTATCTATTATTCATGCTGTTTATCATGTTTGGTGTGAGTGTGTACTTTTTATATTCCAGTTGACCTTATAGGCTCATGTTGTATTATGTGATTCAGTGATTATGTTTATGTAGTCTTCCCTGAATCTTGTGATGATTCTGGATGTATGACTCTTTATTTTTATCCATGTTAGATCTAGGAGAGATTTTTGAGCCTAGGGTAGTTTACCTAGATATGTGTTAGGAGGTGGCTTGCAATAAGCACCGGGGCCCACAAGTGGCTACCAGGATCACTTATTGTAAGTTATTATAAACAAGTGATAACCTAATTAAATTAAGGGAAAATAAATGAACCTAATAAGATAGTTTCCTCTCCCATGCTCGAGTGCTAGTATAGACTGAGATGAGGATGAGATGATGCTTACCACCTATTGAGGTGTGTGTTCTGGCATAGTTAGTGGCTTCGTCAGTATGAGAAGTCATTGATTCCGTGTATGGTCACTTGAGTGACAGGATCTAGAGTGATTACCAGGATGAGACTCAAGGGTTAGACATACATGATGACACCTTCCTACACATAGTCTAGTTATCCTACATGTGTCAGTTGCCTCTAGAATAGAGAGTCATACCTTTTACTATACTTGTTGACCTTGAGTTAGTAAGCTATCAGGATTCCTTTCTTAGTGGTGTTTCCTGATTTGACTTGATTATCCATTTGGGGTCTGATGTTATCTCCTCAGCACGGTGGGATAGATCTTTGTAGTTCTACACGGACGGGTGGTAGTGATTCTTTACCATTTGAGATTCGACATCCTGGTTCTGGTGCTTGATGGTGTCTTGTAGTTGGATTCCTTATGTTACTTCATCTTTGATGTTCTTTATTTATGTATTCTTTTTTTGTAAATCTTGTATTAGAGTATCGCATGTGATACCTAATTTGGATATTGTAATTTAGTTGTTAGAGTAATTACTACATACCCTGCGACATGTGCAGTGGATGTATGTTTATTAGGATTTATGATTATTCATGAGATGTAATCATTTTGATGTAATTGTTGTATTTAATTTATGGAATCATTTGTTGATGTTATTTAATGAGTTGTGTTAGAAAGTACTACTACGTCATGGGACCCATTAGTTTTGTAACCTATGTATGTGATGTGTGTTATGTGAGATAATGGTTAATGCATTCATGTGATTGTATATCTCAATTGTAAACTTTAGAAAAAAAAATTATTCACCTAAACTTGGTATCATGTTCTAGGTTAGTTTCTTTTGGGTTCCCTGGTGGGGTGTTACATCCAACTGTGAAATGAACCTCCTTATGGATTGAAGACATCCTTGAAGACTCCTCATTTGACTAATGTTTCTAGGAGGTGGCATATCCATGATTGCTTGAACCTTTTTAGGGTCTACCTCTATTCCTTTTGCTGAAATGATGAATCCTAGTAGTTTTCCAGAGGTGACACCAAATGCACACTTTTTAGGATATAACCTTAGTTGAAATTGTTTCATGTGATCTAGAATGACTTCTAAATCATCTAAGTGTGTGTTTCTTTTCTTAGACTTGGAAAAAGTGTCATCCACATAATCTTCCATATTTTGATGCATCATGTCATGAAAAATGGCTCGTTGATAGGTGGCTCCTACATTTTTTAATCCAAAAGGCATAACGTTCCAACAATAGGTACCCCATGCACAAGTGAATGCAGTCTTTTCTTGATCTTCAGAAGCTATCTTAATCTAATTGTATCTAGAAAAACCATCCATCAAGGAATAAATCTCATAACCTGCAGTCATGTACACTATCATGTCTATATTGGGGAGTGTAAAATCATCCTTTGGGCATGCTCTATTGACATCTCTAAAATCTATGCAAATTCGAATGGATTTGTCATGTTTGAAAATTGGTACAATGTTTGATATCCATTCAGCATAGTCAATAACTCTTATGAATCTTGCACCAAGGAGTTTCTCTAATTCTACTTTGACTAGAAGAGCTATGTGAGGGTGCATCTTTCTCAATTTTTATTTGACTAGTTTTACACCTGGAGCTATGGACAAGTGATGCATGATAAGATTAGTGTCCAACCCTAGCATATCTGAATATGTCCAAGAAAAATTGATCTTCTTTTTTTGTAAGAACTTAGTGTAGGCTTCCTTTTCTTGTTTTGACAAAGACTAAGCCAAGTGTACTATTTTTGGAGCCTCATCTATACCCAAATTGACTACTTGTGTTGGCTCAACAAGAACTGAAGATCTGTCTTGAAAGTAGCTAGGGAGATGATCAAGTAACTCATCCTTAGGCACCTCAGAGAGGTTTTCACCCTTGGATACATCATTTATTTTTACTTTTTTTTTGGTTCTGACACCGTCACATAGTGGTTTTCACCATTAGAACTCTTATTCTTTTTCTTTTCTTGTTTTTTTGTGACTAAGGTACTTGATGTCTAGATCTATCATGCTGGTATTTGGTTCACTGGTGGAAGAGACTACAGGTTTAATGGCATTCAAGTAACATGTTATCTCATAGTCATTTTGGAATGTTAAGAGCTCAGGTTCTTGATAGCCTTGGGACCAATCAATGAGGTTAGGATGAGCAAGAGGTAGGTCAATGAATGCTTCAAGGTTATGGATACAAATGATATCATCTCTGGTGATCGAAGAGTTGGAGTCCATCAAGTATCCTTCTAAGCTACCCAAATCAGGATTCGTCCTAACAAGTGAAGAATTGTCCACTAAGGCAATGTGTGGGTTCAAATCCTCTAATCCTACATGTGACTCATCAACTACTTCAGGTTGAGAAGTATAAGTATGGATGACATCAACATTCAAGTCAACTATAGAGGGCTCTAAGAGAGAGTCCCATTCATACTCATGTGAATCTATTTCTGAATCCCAACTAGGATGTTTACACCATGAAGGTTTGGGACATCTTGATGTGGAAGCTCTAATGTCATCAAGGGTAACATCTCTCTCCATCAAATGAATAATAATCTTACATTGACATTCTCTGATGGGATCTTCTACATATGGTTCATCTTGTTCTAATGTTGCAACTATCACATGAGTGACTGAATTATCTGAATCTCCCTAAAGGAGATTGGTGGAAGGGACCCAATCTTCACACATATCTTTCTTATTTGTCAAATTAGGCATGTATTTTGGTTCATCTTCACTATTTGACTCATCAAGAATAGGATCAGTGTTCTTGTTATGATTCACAAATCCTAGGCCAACCATCTTCTTAGACCTACATCCAAAAAAAACATGATCAAGGGGTTTAGCTCTAGCATCCAATCTGTGACTAAGAGGGCCATGTCCAGGATAGCCCATCTATTTGACAAAAGTATACCCTCTTCCATAAGCCTTAGGAGAGGGAGAGAAGTTCTCATTATGCATGTATCTGTCTTCTCTATAAATCCAATCTTTAATAGCCACCTCTTCTTTCTCATCTTGAATAGGCACTGAGGACTCTACAAATGTGCCAAATAAAGTCATAGCTGAAGAGAAAGGTCTCATTTCTTGTGAAGCTTTTCCATAAGACCTAGGTGAAACTGGAATCTTTGTAAAAGAGTTAAGTTGATACCCCCCTACCCCAAGGTCTATTGACTTGAATTTGTCTTTGCATTCTATTAAGACTGCATTGAAATCTTCTGCTTCTCTATTAAGGGGAACATGAGCACTTGCTAAAATTGAGTTGACAAATAAAGTGCTATCCCCCAGTATACAAATTTCTACTCCATTGTAGGGGAACTTAATACACTGATGGTAGGTAGATGACACTGCTTGCATATCAGGGATCCATGGTCTACCAATTAAGATGTTGTATGTCAGAGGACCAACATCAACAATTTGAAACAAAATATCCTTCTCAATAGGGCCAATCCTAACAGGAAGAATGACCAACCCCTTGTAACTTCTTTCTGCCTCATATAGGCTTTTATAGTGATCTTCTTTCTGGTATCTATGACTTGTTTAGAATAAACCAATATCTTCAAAAGACTTAAGGAACAAATATTAAGCCCAACACCCCCATCTATCAACACACACCTGACATGGGTTTTGTGGATCATGAATTCAATATGAAGGGTGAGATTGTGTGGGTGGCTCAAAGCTTTATCATCATCCTTCAAAAAGGTAAGGTAATGAGGGCTAGCAATATGATTAACCATGTTTTGGAATTGATCGACATCTAAGTTGTTAGGGACATTCGCTATGCACAAGGCATCCTCAAGGACTTGCTTGTGTCTCAGGGACAACTCTAAGAGCTCAAAGATTGAAATCTAAGCTGGGGTTCTCTGTAATTGATCGACAAGATTATAACTCAATTTAGGATTCATAGCCAATTTTGTGCTGACATTCTTGGATGCCACTTTCTTTGGTTTATTGGGTTGACTTGAACTAGGTCATCTAATGACAATGGGACCTTGAATTCATGTCACAACATTAAGAGCTTTGGATGACATTCTAGAGTTAGGACCCCTTAGCACCATGATAGGTTCTTCATTAAAGATAGGAGGAGAGTCCATGTCTAGATCATAACCATAGGGATCTTTATTTCTCATCATATTGACATTTTCTTCTACAACTTCAAGCACATTGACAACATTCTCCGCAGCTGTGTAGGTGTAATTGATATTAGCCTTGCCATTCTTAGGTTAAGAGGTTTCCCCCTTCTAAAACTTGGGCAAAGGTTCTTTGAAAGCCTTATGATCAGCATTGGTGTTCAACCCATCTATTTGAAGTTTTCCATTCTCAATCAGATCTTGGATGATATGCTTAAGTTTTCAATAGTTTTCAATATTATGTCCAATATCATTATGAAATTTGCAAAAAGCTTTCTCATCCCACCAATGTGGCTTAACATCTGGTATATGATGCTTTGCAGGATCTTGAAGATGCACAAGTTTGTTGGAAATGAGTGTTTTGAAGACATCCTCATATGAATCACCAAGTTTTGCAAACTGACACCTCTCTTTCTTGGGCTTATCTTGATATCTTGGCTTGTACTCTTGTTGGTTAGATGAATTGAGCTTCATAGCTTGAACAACACTAGACAAGTGAAGAATAGCTTGATCCTTGGGTTGAGAAGAGTCCACAACTCCATCATTGATCATTTGTTTGTTCCTATTCCAATGTGAATTTTTCCCTTTATCCTTATTAGAGTTGTGGTTATTTTGACCATTTTTGTTGTTTTTGTTGTTGGCCAAAATTCCTTGTTCTTTAAAAACATCCTTAATCCTACATGCAGTTTCAACCATGGTGTCAAAGGAATCAAAGTCCATTTTCCTAACTTCATACCACATCTTAGGAACCAAGTTTCTAATAAGGATGTCAATCTTCTCATCTTTAGGAATGGTCCTAGAGTAGCAAGAGAACTATTGTCTCCACCTTTGCAAGAAAGTGACAAAGGATTCCCCTTGATGTTGCTTTAAGTTGCATAAGTCCAACATGGTGACAGATCTTGAAAGATTGTATGCAAAGTGTTGGACAAATCTATGGACAAGCTCTTTGAAATTCTTGACAGGGGGAGTTATGTTAGTGAACCATTCCATCACTTGACCCTTAAGACTCCTTGGGAACAATCTCATGAGGTATGAGTCATCTTGATGGAACTCAAAACTCATAATATAAAACTGACGCACATGATCATGTGGATCTCCATTACCATCATACTTGTGATATTGGGGAATATCAACTTTTCTAGGAAAATCTTTCATACTCACACTCTTGTCAAAAGGATTGGGACAAATTGAATCAAGATTGAATGAAATCTTGGGTGCCAACATCTTTTCCATCATACTCTGAAGTTGATTGATCTTCTCATCTTGAGATGGACCTTGCTTCTTGATCTTTCTGTCCACATCAAAGTTGTAAGGGACTTTAGCACCTTTGTTGATTAAACTCTCTAGGAACTTGTCTTTGTTTTACTCCAAGTATCTCTCCACATACTGTTGGAAGAGTGGTTCTTGTTGTATCTTCATGAAATCTTGGGAGTCAAGGTCAAGACTTGAGCTACTACCCCCATATTGTGAACCATGTTGAGGATGTTGAGAAGGTTGTTTTAAGTTCCTAGGAGGTGTTTTTCTCCTATAATGCTCTTGTTGTGAAGCCCTTCTTCCTCTAGGGCTAGGAGATCATGAAGGTGATCTTGAATACCTTCTACTTTGTGGAGTCTTAGGAGGATTGGATGGAGGAGATTTGTTTCCACCACCAACACACATGTTGTTGTATTGATCATTGAGTTGTTGAGCCAAGATTCTATCTTTCTCTTCTTGTGTGGCTCTCCTTTCTATTTCCAATAAGGCTTGTCTTTCTAACTCTAGGAGTCTAATTTTCTCTTCCTTTGTAGATTGTTCATCTAGGAAGGCTTTCTTTTCACACTCAATCCTTTTGAGTCTTTCACTTGTGTATCTTGAAGTTGTTTGGAGCAGTGAACTTGGTCTTGAATGTTTAAACAAGTCATTGGTATATGCTGCATTCACATGAGTATCATAAGGTTCATCATCTTGACTGTCATGTTGTGATTGCTCTTCTTGATAGGACATCTTCATTTCCCTTTCAGCCCTTTGGTGTGCATCCAAATACTTGGTTGAGATAAAGGGTGAAATTGGTCAATTTTCATTAGAGGAACTACCAAACAGAATGTTATCTGTATGTCTTTCCAATATGTTGTCAAGACTTTTATCCATTTCTTCCCTCTCCCTTCGAGTCATTGTATAACTCATATCCATATCTAATTGAGAAGGTGCTAAGGATGTGCTCAAATCGCTAAGATTACTCCTGGGATCAAACCAAGCTTCTAAGGTATTCCTAGGGGATTGATCAAAGACAGGCTCTTTTCCCTTATGTTTTTGGTGAGTTTGAACTAAGGGTAATTGGTCAAAGACTACTTGAGGTCATTTTCCTTGATTTACTTGATATCTTGTTGTAACCAACATGAAAGAAAAGATCCTAGGTGATAAGATGACCCTAGGAAACATTGGTACCAAACCAGGATAGTAAAAGCATTCAATTGTCCAAAAGAGAGGTGATAAGATATAATTTTTGCAAAAGGTATAAACCAACACTGCCACAGAGGTTCCCAATGAATGGATAAGTATCCTAACACATATGGATTAGGAGGATGATTTACCCAAATTATATTTGATTGAAATTGATTTTGGATGGAAGTGAATTGGACAAGAGATTAGTGAAACTCTCCAAGCAAGTTATCAAAGAATCTAAAGGTTTACTTTCTCAACAAGGATGACTTCTAACTAACTGATTCCAAGAAAGGTCACTTGTGAAATCAAAGAATACTAATCCAAGAGGTCAAGACATAGGAACCCAAGGTGAAAATAGGCTTCCAACAGTGAGGTAAGTGACCTACTATAATCTAGATCAACCAAGGAAGACTGGAAATGACACAAATCAGCTCACTATTTTGACATACTGCAGGATAGTGTCACATGAGGGAATGCAGTCCCACATGAAGAAATGCTAGGGATCATGTGAGAAAATGAAATCTCACATGAGAAAATGCTAGGCTCGCATGAGAATGTGCACAGAGCTAGGTGACAAAACAGGATCATACCGCTTGAGAGCAAGTTTGTAAACTTAGGAACTCAGTTTTTGTTCATTTTTAAAAGATCAGGTAAATACATCAACAGATTTGTATCATCAATCAAGCATGCAAGAAAGAAATCAAGGAGTTCAAGAAAAAAATGTCTTCAAACAATGGGCAAGGGACAAAGCAAACTTGCACATGAACAAGAATAGTGACTTAGTGTGCTACTCCTTAAAAATTCTACTTGTGTATGTTCTCAAAATGTTTTTCCAATCACTCACATAGTCACAACAAGTAAAAATTTGGTTGCACTATGGTTCTTAGTAATGGTTTGACTCTGCAACTTTTGCAATCTCAAGAGGGTGAACTCCAATCCAGGCACATTGGGGTTTTGACATATTCTGATAATTTAATCAATCGGAGATACTAAGGAGATCTGACAACCCAATAATAAACTACACCCATGGAGATTTCTTCCACAAGGACATTTATATAGTGGTTGTTGCTACCACGACAAAAATGGCTATTACCACTTGAGGTACCGTCCACATGGTTGACCCAATAAAGGGAATGTTCACTATGGTTAATCCTTTCTAACAAAGTGACTCACAAAAAGGACCACATGGGGACTTGGTTTAGCTTCAAGGATCTAAGTTTTTAGTACTACCCAAAAAGGGAGTAGAGCATAATCCACTAGCCTCTTCACTTCACACAAACATAGAAAATAGACTCATTGACATGCTAAGATTGCAACCACCTCACCAAGGTTCATGATGTCAACAAAAATGTCTATTGAGCTCTCTAAGTGGGACCAAGAGAGAATGTAATGATCAATGTTGAGGACTAAACCAAGTAAGATTGTGAGATAATAAAAATATCCTTCCCTACCTACAAGGGGTTCTATTGTCAAGAAGAGCTTCACAAGAAACCCACTCTCTCAAGAACACCACAAATAGTGTTCATAGGTCTAATTACTATATGAAACATATATGCAAAAAAGTGAATCTATGTTCTTTTTTAGAGCCCAAAATTGAAAGTGTGATCTATGAAAGCAATAAACACTCAAGCTAGACACATGAGAGATTCATTTTATGCCCAAAATCCAAATGTTATAAAGATTATAAAAACTCACCTTAGGTCCAAAGATCTGCAATCTAATGCTATGCTACCTTAGCAATTAGAATCAGGGAAATAAACCACAACAAGAATTAATGTTAGGAAAAAACAAGTAAGACTAGCAAATCTGGAAATTTAGATCTTTGCTATTAGATTGTCACACAAGACAGTACATACTGCCATGCAAGAAAGTACCAAACCCACACAAGGAAGTACATAGGCCCGTGCGAGAAAATGCATTTGTTGCACGCATAAATGCTAATACCAAAAAAACTTTGTTTGATATAGTGAGGAACTTCACGCGAGACTTTGTGACAATGATGCACGGAAGTACAGACAACGCATGAAAATTGTCAAAAAAAATAAAATAAAATAATATGAGGCAAGAAATGCAATTTTCTACCCCACGGTGGGTGCCAAAAATGTGTGCTAAAATGTTGACACACTTCTATGAGTCATTAAATCCAAAATTTCTCAAGAATGAGGTCTCAAATGGTGACTCATAGCTCTCTATTCATGGAGTGCAAGGGTTTATGATGGAGGCCCTCAGTTTAGACCTAGTTTGTGCCCATGCAAGTACACCATAAAACAAGAGATTCAAAGAGGAAAAGCAAGAATACTAGTCTCCATGATCATCAAGTATGCATGAAAATGAAAATGAAGCTATTCTATATGATAACAATGCATGAAAGAAAACTAATCTATGAAAGGAAATGCTTATGCAAGATTATTCTATGAAAAGAAATCTGAATCTAATCTAACATGCAAGTGCAAGATTTAATCTAAATGGATTGCCATGGAGCATGAGAGAAGAAGACAAGAAAAGAGAAGTTACAATGTTCAAGCTCAAGTGCTCAAGAATCTTCTCCAAAGTTGCTCTCCAAACCTGGAACATAACAATACAAAAAATTTCTATCTTCTAACTGAGAAGGAGAGGGCTCCTTATAAAGGAAAGCAGACGGTCAAGATTAAGAGGCAAAAAGAAATGAGCAATGGTGGAGATTAAATCTTGGTTGATCCATGTGCTCAAGATTCTTTAATAGGAAAAAGAATGAAAAAGGCCCACCACTTAAAGTATGTGCATTCAAAGTGGAGAGAAAAAGGGATTTTTATTTATTATTTTTATTTTATTTCTTTTTTCAACACAAAGAGAGATTTAAGTGGGGATTTTATTAAAAGAGGAATTTTATTTTAATAAGATGATTTTATTTAATTAAAATGGAAGTTTTCTTTTAATTAAATAAGACTTAGGATAAAATGATCAAACCTTAGGAAATATTAAAATAATTGAATTAATTACGATTTGATCAAGGAAATTGATTTGAAATGGAAATATTGCAAGGCATTGATTCAAGAAATTGATAAATTGAAGAATGGGGCCCAAAGTCTAGGTGACCATTTTAGGGTATTTTAGGGTGCATATAACACCAAACTGATAGTTGTCCATTCTCAGCCAAAATATCTCCAATATTCCCCCCCAATTTTGATCTTCATCTTGATTCTCTCCAATTGCCCAACATGCCTGCAAACATTTCAATCAAACTTGAATCTGATTCTGAAATGCAAGCCCTTACTGCTCTTTCCCACTAAGTCTAATCCAAGATTAATCATTGCCATTGGATTCCTCATCTTCTGCCATTTACAAAAACATATAACATGCCTATATTTGGATAAAAATAAAGCCTCTAGGCTTTATTTCCATGGGCATTCTCAGTCATCTAAATTTTGAATTAATCCCAAAGTCTGGACTATGCACTTTATGATTTATTTTGATTTTGCACTTTACCTTTAAATTTTCCCTTTTCTTATTATTTATGCACTTTAGTCATAGAAGGCACTAGAACTTGACACGTGTCACTGACCGATTGGTGCTAAGACTTAACCATGGCACTAACTCTTGGTTTGGAGATTGGGTGAATTGCCTTAGTCTCTGAATCTCAGAATGAATTTGCTAACCCTGGGTACATCTGGTGAATTGGCGAGTGCACTCATTCTCACGATCTTTGAATTTTCTTACTTAACTGCCAGGATAGTGAGATCTGGTGACTAAGCAATTCTCTAAATTGATGAATGTTTGTGCTTAACCATTGGCTATCCGACGATCACGCGAACACTATTCTCTAAATTTCTAGATTTTTGGTCCTTAATTGCTAGCATGTGGTGACTTGGTGACTAACCACCCACTGAATCGCTGAAGGTTTTCCTTGACCATAGGTTTATCTCATGAATGCATGACCAAGAACCATGTGTCCACCTCTATTTTTCTATCACTGCCACTTGTCTACAAAATAGAATTTTTGTCAAGCCACTGGCACAATTCCTGAGGAACCTTTAGAGCATGTGCACATGTAGAGCCTCCTTCTCTTTACGTCATACTTCATGTGTGCGTCATTCCTTTTAAAATACATAAATCTTCCTATCATGGGCAATGTGGGACTAAACCTTTAAGACTTTTTAAATGTTTCATTAAAACATCTCTAGTGCACCCAACTAGCATGCACTTTCAGGCAGGCCCACAAGGGCATGAGGAAACAACATAAGCCTCTTTTCCACTTTCTTTACATTCTAAATAAGCGCTAGTGTATTTAAAAACTCTTTAAATCCAAATGGGGTGCATGTGGAATAAACCCACATGCACAGCCCTTGCATTTTCCTTCTTTTCTTGGTTACCTGTGCATTCCATTCAACTTATGCAAGGCTCACACAAAGCCCATGATCTTGCAGCCTCCATCTGGCCTCATGTATTGGTCTTTTCCTCACATACTCTTATCCTCAAATCTCATGCAAATCCAGCCATATATTCATGCTGCCTCCTCAATTTTACTTGCTTTTTCTCTAACTTGTACACTAAGTTGATTTTCCATTTGTATGATTTCTCTGCATTTTTTATCATTTGAACTTATGTTGTTGTTCAGCTTCTTACATGTGGCATCAAGCTTCAATTCTTGTTGTTTCTTTTCCTTTGGCCTATGCGTGACTCCTCATGCAATCTTCCTCTGGCCGACACTTTTCTTGGCTTGTAGCCTGCAAGCACTTACGTGAGCCCCTCCTACTGGCCACACATGAGCACCTTGGTTTGCCTTCACATCATCTTGGTCTTATTTTAACTGGCATCCCCCTTTGAATTTTAATGTTGGCTCCATCCTACCTCATGCAGGATTGGAGTGTGTTGCTAGTATTTGGTGTATACATCCTTCAAAAAGGCAAGCACCACCAATATAAACCTACACACTCCATTTGGTGTTTTTATTTGCTTACAAACTAGCAATAGCTCCATCTTGTTTCACGCTACTGGCATGTTCCCATTCCTTGCAGCACTTACTGTTTCAATTCATTTAATACATGTTGGCTCATGCATCCTATTATATCTTTTGTGAGATGTCCCTTATCAAATGCATAGCCTCTTAACCAGCTCACACATCATTCAAAAAAGGAATGGAAGCCTTAATATGTTTTTCTCTGGATGAAATCCTTATAGTGTGTATGCTTATAACTTTAAGCACCCACTCACATTGTATACTGGTAGCCTCCACTCATTTTTCATGCCGCCTCCATTGAAAGTGTTTGACTGGCAGCTTCCTTTTACCACAAACAAATGCATGCACATTCAACATTGTCTAGCATCCTCTTTTAAAACTCACACATACCTTGTTTAGTTAGTAGCCTGCCTTTATTTCATTTTAAATTTACACTTCACTTTTAAATCTTCTTTGCTGAGTATGTAGCCCTTGATTACTTGCACCCCAAATCTAAGTGCACACAATACATTGGCAAGCTCGTGTAGCCCATAGTGTGGCACTGGCATCCAAACCACTATGCATCCCCTATTTTACAAATATATAGAATACATTAAATAAAACATACAAGTGTGAACAACAACAATATGAATGTAATCTTGTGCACCAAAAGAACATCAATCGAAAAATATAACTAGAGGACCAACACTCAAACCTTAAATTTTATCTCACACATCCAAAATGCAACCATATGATGAAGACAAGACCATGGTGCATCAAAATTTTAATCACATCATTCAGTTTGCTTTGTCTCTGAGAAATGCCCAATCATCAATAGCTGGCTTTCAGATGTGGCCTCAAAAACTAACTAAGAGACCCCATAGGAACATGCCATCAAGAACTTAACTTCTTTTCCAACATATGAGTATACTTGCCAAAGGAGAATGCACCAAACGCCCTAGGCCACAAGATATTAATGACCAAACTTGGCCTTTTGAAAACATTGATTCTGTCTGCATTGCAAAATTACACAAATCACTTCCAAAACTAGCTTTGAAAACTTTCCAGCTGAGATCTTCATGAATCGGTAACTTGGAGACCAATTCACCTCCATAAAAGGTATATGAATACATAATTAATTCACCCAAAAGATCACATGGTGAAATGCAATTAAACACCAAAGTCAGCCTGTCAGACATATTCAGGATCAAAACAATGAATTATGCAGAAATTGGGTTTAGAATTGGCTTAGGAAAGTGGCCAGATGGATTGGCAGAGACTTAAAAATATTCAAGAAAGTATACTTCCAGGTCTACAATGCAAGGCAACATTCAATTATAAATTACCACAAACTAGGTGCAAATTACAAAGCTTCAAAGTAGACCATTCAAAAAATTGGACTACACACACTTAGAGATTTTAACAATCTGCAAATGAAATGGCTCTGACAAAGAAGTCAAACAAGCACATGGGGGCTAAAAATGGATATTGACACTCTCTCTCATGCCTACAACATGATGCAACAACCCACATGTTATGACAATCAACTGGGAAAAAGATGCACTCTTCCGAAATGGGCTTCTTAGTAAAATTCTAGAAACACACATAATGCAGATTTTTGGGAACACCTTGAAATAGACACTTCCAAAACTTATCAGAATTGAAAACTAGGACCTCAAACCTATTACGTATGTCAAATTTTAGGTGAAAAACACCCTATCCAAGTGACTCATCATGAAAAACCACAGGCCCCATTTTCTATGTACCCAAACTAGGCACTTTTCGAAGACTTTCAAGGCACTGATCAGACACTTAGATAAATTTTGCAAGTATTGAATCAAAACACATTCAAAATTTTTGAGCTTCAATAGTGGCTCTAACTGGGGATACATGCCCCTTGCAGGCATGCAGAGAATCTAGAATCTTGGGTACAGAAGACCACCCAAAGAAGATCAACTTTCACTTTCCTTTCTCTTACTCCAAACTTTTCCAAAAATTGGCTCCTTATTGAAAATATCAACACCACTGTACAAAATATACATAAGATACGCAAGTAGTTTCAACATGCCAAAGAAATTTCAACATTTACCTCTTTCAAAAACTCAGTTTCTTCTTTGAAAATCAACCGGCAATCTGAAACTACCACTAAACTCATGATGATAGAAAATATCATGGAACATAGGCTGCATAATAACTTCAAATTTAAAATCACATATTCCTTCTCTCTTATGTCCCCCGAAAAAATCACTATTCAAAAAATAGGAATCATGAAAATCATCATAAATTGAAACATATGGAAGGGGACAAACAACTGATACCTTCTCTTCTTGGCTGCAAACATCTGGCTCATCTTCAATGCACACTTACATATCAAAAGAAAAGCAACTATACTCACATTCATTCATCTCAACCAATGAGATTGAAACATCCTCATGCATCAAGCCATTCAGATTTATCAAATCTGACCTCTCTTGATAGATCACATTTTTATCCACACAAGGGTGATTCACACAATCCATACCATAAATTAAATCATCTTCATTATTTTCAATACTTGGTGATAGAAGAATTAGACTATCAGTATGTAATGCACTCTTATCAAACGAGAAACACTCACCTTGCATTACCTTTCCTCCAAATGTCTTCATTGGAGATGGGAGTTCAGATTCAACCATATTTCAAATATCAAATTTTGGAAATGAGCTATCCTCAGCAAATTCCATTTCCTGGGCACATTCTTCGAACAATGGATTAGAAACTACATGGAATTGTTTCTCATAATTATTTAAGCAAAGAGCCGGCCGGTTCAAATCAATGTCTTCATCAAATAGTACATTAGTAACTTCACAAGACACATCATCACATACTTCTTCAGCAGAGAAAGAAAATTTAGAATCTGAATCAGAACATGACTCACCATTGTTGCTATCATTACATGAAAAATCAGTATTACAACCAATCAAATTATCTTCACAAGTACCAAACAATGAACTCCACCATTTATCTTTAGTCTTCAAGACTTTATATTCAACTTCATTACCATTAGAACACATAAACAACTACGAAGAATGAACATTTGCAGTGTGAGAGAACTCTTGTGATAAGGCATTAGAAACAAATTCACTCTCAATACTATCCATGTTTCCACAATCTTGTTGTTGCAATTGCAATGGTAGTGAAAAGTGTTCCTCATCCATGGATTCATCACAATCATCATTTCTCTCAGCATTTATATCAACATTAGTTAATGGGAAGTCATTTTCATGATTATCATCATTATACTTGTGAAAATCATACAAAGGGAAGGATGTATCTTCAAAAATCTGGAAATGTTCATTACCTTCATTGGCCAAAAAAGATTCCAGCTCTTCATCAATTACATCTTCAGCAGTAACATTTATTCCACTTTCACATACAATATTTTGATCAATGTAATTAGTAGGGGAATGAAAGCATTGATACTTCTCACCTTTTTCCTTATCATTCACTTTATTCTGGAAATACAAACCAGTAGAGGTACACCTTATTATAACTCCATACTTTAGATTGCACTCAATATCCATTGCAATTTCAAAAGCTTGATATAGACTTTGTGGCTGTTTATCCATCAACAAGAAACCCATCTTTTGGCCCAATGCACCCAAATAAATAACCAAACATATTTGATCATGGGGCCTATAATTTTTAGGAATTTCTATCAATGTACTAGAAAATATGATATTAAACCTTGGAATCAACTCATCTTGTTCAATCTGAATCTCCATCAATCTATCCAACATTAATTTTACATCTACCCACCCATCAAACTATTCAATGAAGGATGAACTTAACTCATCCCATGAAGAAATTGAAGCTACAGGCAAAAATGAGAACCAATCTCTTTCATCTCCTTTTAGAGTCTGCAAAAACAACCTCATCCATAGATCTTCATGGCATACATCAAAATCATACATCAAATAAAAAAAAACTTGAACATGCTTCTTTGCTAACTGGGACTGGTTCCTATCAAACTTTGGCAAATATCTTCTGATTCCATCAGGGATATCATTAGGGAAACCAAGTATGCCATCATAAAAAAATGGCACATATCCTTTGATAAAAGAACACCTATGAACATCCATTACTGGCTACAACCTTTGTACATATACACTTGGTATTCTTTAAAACCAGTAAAAGGAAATCTATGCATTTGTAAATAACTTTCTCTTATCAAGTTTAACTAATCTAACATACTTCTCACATATATGATTCAACTCCATATTCAATCCAGAAGTATGTAATTTCACTCATCTATCCTTCTTTTAATGACAAAACCATTTGATAAGGACCATGCTAACACATAAAATATTGAATGGAGAATACTTGGAATGTCTTTGCTGGATGTTGTTGTTCACTTCATATCTGACTAAAATCTAAAACAAAGCTTCACATCTCAGGTTCATTCTAATACAGAGTTGCAACTTCCTTATAGAGGATACAAATTTACTCACTGATCTTTTACTGAAACATCACCAGATTCTGGGCATTCCTCATAGAAAAGTCACATATGTTTTTAATTTTTAAATCAACAACAAATTCCAAGCAATACACTTTAGAATCTAAAAACAATTTTCAGATTATTACACTTATGAGACTCTTCCCCAAACTGATTATAGAAAGACTCTAGGATACTCTTAATGGTAACCTTATTTCATTCCCCAATGGAGTCACCATTTTGTTAGCTCATTTTCTTGCTAAATCCTAACACAAGCCCTGAATGCTTAAATGGAACTCTGTGATTCCTAAACTCCTGACTCTAGCAAGAAAAAGACTAATTAACAAGGATAAAATCCTTCTTCACTTTGAGCTTTTAGCTACAGGAAGGTATACCTATCAGATGTACTTCTTTAAAGAATTACAACATTATTTTATATCCTTGATACAAACCTAATCTTCTTAGCTCTACAAACACACATGAAAGTAAATAGTCATTTAAGTTTTTGGTGATGATGAAATTCTTGCAAATTGAGGATAGACTAGTGCCTTATCCTAGGGCAGAGAGTCAGAAAGAGAACATACATTTACATAAAACTTCTAAATAAAACAAAAACAAAACCTAAATGAAATCCCTTATAATTCACCCTGTCTTAAACACACCCAATCATCAGATTCTTGCAAAAATCCCGAGCTCTCAAAAATTACCCTTAAGATTTTACCCTTTCCTTGAAAGGAACTAGACACTAATTTCACATATACCTTGTAAATGGTACACTAAAATTGCCTTACAGATTCAACACACAAAAGCTTCATATTTCAACAAAAAGAGACAACAAAGATATGCAAGGGAATTCCAATGTATTCAAGTAGAATTTCACTGTACCAATACATTCCAAATTTGACAAACATTCCCAAAACTAAAAAATGGAGCCAAATCCTCCCCTTACTATAAATTTTTCATCATCTTTAACAATGGAAAGAAAAACTAGAGATATAGGAGAATGAAGTCAGTTGCACCAAATTGATAGTTGTCCATTCTCAGCCAAAATATCTCCAATATTCCCCTCCAATTTTGATCTTCATCTTGATTCTCTCCAACTGCCCAACATGCCTGCAATCATTTCAAACAAACTTGATTCTAATTCTAAAATGCAAGCCCTTACTGCTCTTTCCCACTAAGTCAAATATGAGATTAATCATTGCCACTAGATTCCTCATCTTCTGCCATTTCCAGAAACATATAGCATGCCTATATTTGGATAAAAATAAAGGCTCCTAGATTTATTTCCATGGGCATTCTTAGTCATCTAAATTTTAAATTAATTCCAAAGTCTCGACTATGTACTTTATCATTTATTTTGATTTTTCACTTTACCTTTAAATCTTCCCTTTTCTTATTATTTATGCACTTTAGTCACAAAAGGTACCAAAACTTGACACGTGTCGCTAGTCGATTGGTACTAAGACTTAACCATGGCACTAACTCTTGGTTTGGAGATTGGGTGAATTACCTTAGTCTCTGAATCTTAGAATTGATTTGCTAACCCTGGGTACATTTGGTGAATTGGCAAGTGCACTCATTCTCATGATCTCTGAATTTTCTTACCTTAACCGCCAAGATCACAAGATCTGGCAACCGAGCAATTCTCCAAATCACTAAATGTTTGGGCTTAACCGTCGGCTATCTAGTGATCACATGAACACTATTCTTTGAATCTCTAGATTTTTGGTCCTTAACTACCAGCATCTGGAGACCTGGTGACTAATCACCCATTGAATCGCTGAAGGTTTGCCTTGATCACTGATTTATCTCACGAATGCGCAACTGAACACCATGTGTCCACCTCTATCTAGCTAACACCGCCACATGTCTACAAAATAGACTTTTTGTCAGGCCACCAACATGGTTCCTGAGGCACCTTCAGAGTGCATGCACATGCAGAGCCTCCTGCTCCTTACTTCATACTTCATGTGTGCGTTGTTCCTTTTAAACTACTAAAATCTTCCTATCATGGGCAATGTGGGACTAAACCCTTAAGATTTTTTAAATGTTTCATTAAAATATCTCTAGTGCACCTAGCTGGCACGCATGTCTAGGTAGGCCCACAAGAGCATGAGGCAGCCACATAAGCCTCTTTTCCACTTTCTTTACATTCTAACTAAGCGCTAGTGTATTTAAACACTCTTTGAATCCAAAATGGGGTTCATGTGGGATAAACCCACATGCACACCCTTGCGTTTTCCTTCTTCTCATGGTTGCATGTGCACTCCATTCAACTTATGTAAGGATCATGAAAAGCCCATGATCTTGCAGCCTCCATCTAGCCCTCATACATTGGTCTTTTCCTCACACACTCCTATCCTCAAATCTCACACAAATCCAACTAGATATTCATGTTGCCTCCTCAATTTTACTCACTTTTTCTCTAACTTGTACACTAAGTTGATTTTCCATCTATATGATTTCTCTGCATTTTTTATCATTTGAACTTATGTTGGTGTTCAGCTTCTTACATTTGGCCTCAAGCTTCAATTTTTGTTGTTTCTTTTCGTCTGGCCTGTGCATGACTCCTCATGAAATCTTCCTTTGGCTAGCACTTCAGCTTGGCTCACAGTCTGCAAGCACTTACATGAGCCCCTCTTGCTAGCCACACGTGAGCACCTTGGTTTTCCTTCCCAACACCTTAGTCTTATTTTAACTTGTAGCCCCCTTTGGATTTTAATGCTACCTCCATCCTACCTCACACAACATTGGAGTGTTCTGCTAGTATTTGGTGTATACATCCTTACAAAAGGCAAGCACCACCAATATAAACCTACGCACTCCATTTGGTGTTTGTATTTTCTTGCAAACTAATAGCAAATCCATCTTGTTTCATGCTACTTGTATGTTCCCATTCCTTGTAGCACTTACTGTTTCAATTCATTTAATACCTGCTAGCTCATGCATCCTATTACATCTTTTGTGAGATACCCCTTATCAAATGTGTAGCCTCTTAACCAACTCACACATCATTCAAACAAGGAATGGCAGCCCCATTATTTTTTTCTCTAGATGAAATCCTTTTAGTGTGTATGCTTAGATCTTTAAGCACCCACTCACATTGTATATTGGTAGCCTCCATTCATTTTTCATGCTGACTCCATTGAAAGTGTCTGACTAGAAGCTTTCTTTTACCACAAACAAATGCATGCACATTCAACATTTTCTGGCATCCTCTTTCAAAACTCACACATACCTTGCTTAGTTTGCAGCCTACATTTATTTCATTTTAAATTTGCGCTTCACTTTTAAATCTTCTTTGCTGAGTATGTAACCCTTGGTTACTTGCACCCCAAATCTAAGTGCACACAATACATTGGAAAGTGCATGTAGCCCATAGTGTGGCACTGGCATCCAAACCACTGTGCATCCCCTCTTTTACAAATGCCCATAATACATTAAATAAAACATACAAGTGCGGACAACCACAATATGAATGTAATCTCATGCACCAAAAGAACATCAACTGGGAAATATAACTAGAGGACCAACACTCAAACGTCAACTTTTATCTCACAAATCCAAAATGCAACCATATGATGAAGACAAGACCATGGTGCATCAAAATTTTAATCACATCATTTAGTTCACTTTGTCTCTGAGAAATGCCCAATCATCAACATTTGGCTTTCAGATGTGGCCTCAAAAACTAACTAAGAGACCCCACAGGAACATGCCATCAGGAACTTAACTTCTTTTCCAACATATGAGTATACTCACCAAAGGAGAATCCATCAAAAGCCCTAGGTCACAAGATATTAACGACCAAACTTGGCCTTTTGAAAACATTGATTCTGTCTACACGCCAAATTACAAAAATCACTTCTAGAACTGGCTCTAAAAACTTTCCAACTAAGATCTTCATGAATCAGTAACTTGGAGACCAATTCACCTCCATACAATGTATATGAATACATAAGTAATTCATCCAAAGGATTAGATGGAAAAATGCAATTAAACACCAAAGTTAGCTTGTTAGACATATTTAAGATCAAAATAATGAATTATGCAGAAATTGGGTTTAGAATTGGCTTAGGAAAGTGGCCGGATGGATTGGCAGAGACCTAAAAATCTCTAGGAAAGTACACTTCCAGGTCTAAAATCTAGGGCAACATTGAATTATACTTGACCTCAAACTGGGTGCAAATTACAAAGCCTCAAAGTAGACCATTTAGAAAACTGGACTACACACACTTAGAGTTTTTAACAATCTACAAATGAAATGGCTTTGGCAAAGAAGTCAAACAGGCACATGGGGGGCTAAAAATGGACATGGAAACTCTCTCTCATGCCAAAAAATGATTCAACAACCCTCATGTTATGAAAATCAACTAGGAAAAAGATGCACTCTTCCGAAGTGGGCTACTTAGTGAAATTCTAGAAACACACTGCAGATTTTCGGGAACACCTTCAAATAGCCACTTCTAAAACTTATCAGAACTCAAAACTAGGACCTCAAACCTATTACATATGTCAAATGATAGGTAAAAACACCCCATCCATGTGAATCATCATGAAAAACCACATGCCCAATTTTCTATGCATCTGAACTAGGCACTTTTCGAAGACTTTCAAGGCACTGATATGACACTTAGAGAAATTTTGCAAGTACAGACTCAAAACACATTCAGGATGTTTGATCTCAACATCATGGATTCCTAAGAAGAACAATCTGATTATAGTACCTGAGAATTCTTCATCATCTTCAACAAGTTTAGAGTCATATAGTCAACCTTTGCTAAATCATTTGTTTGATACTCCTGTGGATGGGCCTCAAAGTAAGGGTGTAACCCATATCCAATATAGGAGACTTGACACAAAAAAAGTGAGGAATCAAGGTCATATACATAGTAGTGTGTCAAATACAAGTGATGCATCCCCAAATTTAATGGATCAACCATGTTATCCAGTGGGTAATCAAGGTCTTCAAGACTTGATTAACTTGGATGATGCTGAAAATTATGACTCTACACAAAATGATGCTGAGGTCCTTCAAGAAGAGGTCTTGGCCTTGAGGAAAAGAGAAAGAGAACAAATATTAGAAGTGCAAAATAAGAAAAATAAAAGTGAGAAAGATATTTTTAACTTGTTTCTCAAAAGGGAGAGACTATTGAGAGTCACTGCACATCATTAGGCCAGTGATAAAGCTTTGAGTGAGACATACAATGGCCTAAATAAGGAGGTTTTTGGTGACATGAATGCACTAAGAGAAAGGTCACAACAAGATGAATCTTAGCTAAGGGGAGATGAATTTGAGGGAGAAGGTCATGTGATGAGACAGTTACAAAGTTGGGAGGTTGAAAGGCCTACTAAATTACAACAAAACACTAATAAGGAAAGTGTGACTGTCAAAGAAAAGGGAAAACAAAAGTTGTCTGGTGTACATATTGAGGATCCAAGACCTAAAGATAGTTTTCCTAATGGAATGTCATAGTTAGATCAAGAGTTGGAGAAAGAAAGGAAGGATAAAGAAGACCTTTCTAAATCTTAGAGAAGGTAGAATTAGAAGTCGTGGCTGTAAAAATGAAAATAATAATAGCCTTCCTAGGTCATTCTGTAAATAATATTGCAGTGACCAATAACACACAAACTACAACTGGATTGGTACTAGGATCACAAGGAGCTGGTCCTAGTCAAGTTTGCCAAGTTATGGGTCCAAAGAAAAATGTGATGGAAAATGTTGGTAGCTAAAATATCCAAACCTCTAGCCCAACCCAAGTCTCTTATGCTCATATGGCTGGTGGTGTGGTTATAAATGTGACAAATTAGGCAGCTGCAGTTGGAACCAATGGAACTCAATTTGTTGGAAACTTTCAAAGGAGACCTAGTCACTTGGATATGTATCATCCTTTATTCTTTGATGGGATCCATGGTCAGCCTAATGTCATACCAAATGAGATAAGAGACAAGATCCCTAAATTTAGTGGAAATAATGCTATTTCTTGTGAAGAGCACCTTAAAATTTTTACTGACAAGATGAATGAATTTGAGATTAAGCATGAGGACATAGTAATAAAGTTGTTTATTCAATCTTTGAATGAAGATGATAGAGACTGTTATAGAGGATTGCCTGAGAATAGTATAGCATCATGGGATGAATTTGTTAGGTATTTTAAGGATCATTATGGAGATCATCTTAACTATAGATTTATGCTAAATGAGTTTAACAACATTAAAAAGTTTCCAAATAAGAATATGGTTGAATTTAACAATAGATTTCAAAAGGCCATGAATAAATTGTTTTAGGTCTTAAGACTTGATGAAGAGGTATGTTTAACTATGTGTGTGAATTATGTACCTATAAAGCTACAACACAACACTTCAATAATTCATTATATCAATTGTTAGTATGAAAATTCAATCAAACCAAATAATAATTGAATTCAAATTATTGCTCTCTAACTAACACAAGTATGAAAAGGATTTAAGATTTCTCTCAGATAGTTTAATTTTTTTCATCTGGTCAAAATAGGGTCGCATCTAGATTTTGGATCACTTCTCAGATTTCCTGTGTCATATTCGGGACTTCCTGGCTCGTATCCCATTAGGGTATCACATCCTGAGTTTCTTAGATCACATCCAAGAAACATGATAGCATTTATTTTGTCTTGATTTTTGAGCCAATTTTACTTGTCTATTTAAACTTTTTAGGCAATTTATTGTCATTTTCCCTTGTCTAATGTTGACATAGTTCCCCTATTTTCTATTGTGAAGACATAATTAAGCGTAGTTTCCTTTCGATCTCCTCAACTGACCCAGCTCGTGGAGTTACACAAGAATCTTTTTGCAGCTGATCATCATTTTATTGCTTGTTGTGACCTTTGGAGCTTGGCTAATTTACTTGACATTTGGGTAAATTATGGGTTGTTGATAGCCCTTGTTGAGTGCTAGAACTCAAATCATAACACATTTAATTTTCCCATCGGTGAGATGATGTGACACCTGAGGATGTTTGGTGTATTCTACACGTTCCTGTGATGGGGTCTCAGGTGGAGTATGAGGCTAGTGGTCTGGTGGCGATGACTAATGCACAGAGGCTATTTTATAATGATACAATCACTAAGTGATATATTAGTTGGGACCACATGGTGGCCAATTATGAGTCACTACCTATATATCTAGCTAGATTAGTAGGAGGCTTGATGATGCCTGACCATGGATAGCACAGTTTCACGTGTAGATGGTCCAGGGTGATCGAGGACATGATATGTTCACCTTGACATTTTTATTTTGGGAGCTACATCCTTGCTCATATGTATAGAGAGCTACACAAGATTGTGTATCAACATTCTCAGATGATGACAATAGGGATCTTGGTACTTCAGGTCTGGGCATGGGAGAACATCCCCATCACACGGTCGATAGTTGATAGGTAGTGCAATGCAGAGTTGCCTTACATTTGCATGTACTCAGGTATGCTTCAACAGCCCCATCTGGGCAAGTTGGATTCTTGGTAGGGCATCTTAGATGATGTTACTGATGTTTTCTAGAGACCATACCTTGATTGTGAGGAGTGGCCATCTAATGTCTGACAGATGCCATATTTCTTCCAGTCTTGATATCTGATTGGCAGGACCCATTACATTGTTAAGTGGTTCTTGATCAAATGCATTCTCAGAAAAAATGGTAGGGTATAGGGCATATCACAAGAGATAGCTATATATGCTTGGATAAAAAATAAGGAGGCACAATGGGGGTCTTGTCTAATTTATAAGACTGCATTACATGAGATATTCTAGATAGCACTTGTAGCATGGGACTACCTCCCTAAGATCACTGATGGTGGTATTACAGATAGCTACTATACTTATTACACACAACATCCATACCCACGGTTCACTGCTCCTGATGAGGTCATTCCTCACCTTGAGGATGCCTTAGATTATGATCTAGTTGATGAGGGTGGTGGCTGAGGCCAAGCTATCAGAGGTGGGGATAGAGGTCAAGGTAGGAGAGATGGTGCCCATAGAGGTGGAGATGGAGGAGGTAGAGGAGATGGTGGAGGAGGAGGAGGAGATGGCAACAGGCCTCTAGCAAAAACTTTAGCTACTAGAGTTGACAACATAGATTGAGAGTTCATGCCCCTTAGATGGATACAAGTCTAATCTTACATAGGGATCAACATGCACACAAAAAAAGGGAAACAACAAGAGGTGATAGTAGTGGAGGTGATCAATAGCCCACCAAGGATCCACCAGTAGGTAAGGACAAAGATCCTCTATCATAGTGTGAGCAGGATAGAGTTACATTACGGTTAGAGGTTTCCACACTCAGGGCATGGCTCACAGAAAGGGACTCACAACTAGCATAGATGATAGACAAGTGAGATAGACACACAACCACCCACCAAGGATAGAGGGCCACATACTAATTTTCTTTATATTGTGTCACTATTCTTGCCACTCAGAGGGCACCTCTTTATTCAGTTATAGCTCAACAATTTGATGATGCTATGCCTCCACCTATCCTAGGAAAAGTAGATGTGCCCCCTCTTGATCCTCCATGAGAGGATGAGGGTACTAGCTAGATTTGAGATTCTTTGTATACTCTCATTTTTGTATCATTGACTTATATGATGTACTCTTGATATATCTTGTATTTTGTACCATTTTTTATCGATGTACACTTTGATGTCCGATGGACTCTTTATTGTTGATATAGTGATACTATTCATTATTGATACTTTGATATAATGCTTCATTCATGCTTTGATATACTATCATTGATGTTCTTATACTCTTTCTCATATACTAATGATATATTGATGATTTATGACTCTAATGATTCTGATATGGATATCTTATCTGATTTATGCTACTTCATGTGATGTTTTCTGATTTCAGCACATGTGAGATATACTGATATGCATCTCATGGTTTGGATATTGATGTGATGTTCATACTTGGTCATGACTAGATTAGGTTTGATGGTGATGATATGATGCCATCATGATATATTTCACTGATATATGCTTATGTTTTTGTATTTTCAAAGCTTTATGAATGTATGGATGCAAACTTATATGAATCTATGCAATCTTTATTTTATGTATGCACATGGATGTATGAGATGTAATGCGATGTGATGTATGGACATCTCACTTTTATTTATGTATGTGTGATTATGGATGCACTATGCAAGAATTTTTATGATATGAGATGGTTTACGAAAATGGATATCAGTGATATATACTCAGTCATTTCATTTAAGTTTTTATGATTTCATGATGTAATTGGTCAAACTTGGAAAATGGTTAATGTTTTTAGAATTTTCAATTTAAAATGCTTAGATAATTGAATTCACACATTCATACCGATGCAACTTAAAAATTAATGCAACTATATTAAAATGAATGCAATTTAAAATGAACTTCAATGCAACTAAAACATGAAATGTATCTAAATGAACTTAATAAAAATTAATATGAAATGCAACTAAAAATGAACCTTAATGCAAATTAAACAATGAAATAAACCTAGACTAGGACACCTCAGACAGTCACTGTTTATTCAAAGTGGATCAATTATCATCATAGAGATTTTGTGATGGGACCTCATTAGGTTAGTACAATTTTCACTAATAGATTTAGCAATCAATTAAATATGAATACTTCCCTCTTATTTGTCATGTCGAAAAATAACCTAAACATTAAAGCATATAGGCTAGAATTTTCTATCAGTTACTTCCTTTTTAATATAAACCCTTTTCTTTTTTGGTGCATAATGTGTAAATATATATCCGCAATGACCTTTTGTTTTATATTCATATCCGTAGGTATAATCTGATTTACTATGTACCTTACTAGGAAGTAGTCTTTCATTGTAGTTTAAAATAGGCAAGGAAATAAATCCAACCTCACTAAAGCTTTCATAGGAAATAGGTCAAGGTATAGGTGGCATTCCAATCATGATGGAGGCACTTATCATAGACACTCATTCCCTATGATCACCTTAGATCATCAGATTTATTACCACTAATAGAAGAAAAAGAAAATGTTATGCCCCCAGTCCTTGTTTCTCTAGTCTACTTTATACATCATCGAGTCACTTAAGGAAACATAACAATAAAAAAATGATAATAATAATAAAGTTCATTATTCCTTTATGATAATCAATGTATTTTCTTTAAAATAGATAGTTGTAATTATAGTGTTTAGGAACATTATTGATTAATTTGCAAACAGATGCATATAAATTATTATCAATCATAGATTTCTTTCATCAATAAGTAACTCACCTATTTAGCATTTAGAAACAATCTTATCGTCATGACATAGTATTTAGGAACACTTTTTAGGTCCAAGTATTAAGAAATACTATTTATGGTGGCATTAAGAAATACCTTTGTTTTTGTAGTTTAATGTCTATTGCGGACTAGGGATAACCAACACCCTAGCAGAAAGTCCTAATATTGACTTAGCAACATGCGTGACCTTGATCATTGCCTCCTAGGGAAAAATATTTACCTAGGACCTTAATGTGGATAGATTCCATCCTTAGGAAGATATGATTTTCTGATAATAGGCTTTAGGATTTGGCATGTCACAAAAGTCACTGGAAGATATGTACAAACTAAAATTTACATCGGCCAAATGTGCATGTGTTGTCTTGATAGATAGAACATTGATTACAAGTAGCACCTATTTACCAAGTTTTCACCACTTGGCCAAACTTTTCTATTTTTTTCTATCATGGTGCCTGTCTACCAGGTTTTCACCAAGACACTTTTTATCTTTTCCAATTTCTTTGTACTTTTTCTTTTTCTATTTTTTTGGACTCACCAAGGCACCTATTTGCTATATTTTCATCGAGATGGTCATTTTTTTAGGACTTTTCTATTGTTTTTTATTTTTT
This sequence comes from Chamaecyparis obtusa, assembly GCA_027943335.1. Classification (NCBI taxonomy): domain Eukaryota; kingdom Viridiplantae; phylum Streptophyta; class Pinopsida; order Cupressales; family Cupressaceae; genus Chamaecyparis; species Chamaecyparis obtusa. The sequence continues at coordinate 761,433 of BSBK01002929.1, read as the reverse complement.
TCAGGATCCATATTTGTTGTTTTTGAACTTTTTTCAAGAACTCTTTTCACTGTACAGGTGCTATCTCAAGAATGTCAGGCATAAAACCTTTTCAGATGTAGAGTATTAATAAAATCTAGTAAAACATCTCCTTCAGGCATAGCCAATTGATAGGCTCCTGATCCAAATGCTGTTGTGATGACAAAGGGACCCAACCAATTGGGTTCGAATTTTCCCCTTTGCTCTCGATTTTGCTGATTTTTAGGATTTTCTCTCAAAACTAGATCTCCTACCTGAAAACTTCTTGGTTTTACTTTCTTGTTATATCATCTTGACATTCTCTTTTGATAGAATTTGAGATGATCAAATGCCCGTTGCCTGCACTCATCTAGAAATTCTAGCTCTTGCAATCTAGAGATTCGATAGTCCTCATTAGTGACTAGAAATTTCAATGATACCCTTAGTGATGGAATCTCTACCTCAACTAGTAATATTGACTCTGATCCATAAACCAGTGTAAAAGGAGTTATGCCAGTTAGTGTTGTGATGCTAGTTTTGTAAGCCCATAATGTCAGATTGATTTGTAAATGCCAGTCCTTTCCTGATTTATTCACTATCCTATGCAAAATTTTCAATATAGTTTTGTTTGATGCTTCAGTCTATCCGTTGCCTTGAGGGTAATAGATCGAGGAATAGTGCTAAGTGATTTTTAATTGAAGACACAACTCATCTATGTCTTTGTTTTTGAATTGACCCCCACTGTCAGTCACAATCGATGAGGGTATTCCATATCTGTAGATGATATAGTTCAATATAAACATTAAAATTTATTTTCTAGTTGCATTAGATAGTGGCATAGCTTCCACCCATTTTGTAAAATACTCAGTTGTAGTAATGATGTGTTTATGTCCATTTGATGAATTTGGGTATATCTATCCAACTAGATCAAAGGTCCATTGCTAGAATGGCCAATGTGTTATGAAAGGAATTAGCTCCCTAGCTGGAGCATGTATAAGGTTACCGTGAATCTGGCATTTCTTGCATGTTTTTGAAAAATGGATAACATCTTTTTCCATTATGGGCCAATAATATCCAACCCTTAAGAGTTTCTTGGCTAATGAAAAAATGTTCGAGTGTGACCCACACACCTTCATGAACTTCCTTTAATACATGATTAGAATATTCATGTTCTAAGCACCTAAGAAGCATACCATCTAGACCACATCTATACAAGTCATTAGCAATGATTATATAACATGATGCCGCTCTTATAAGGGATCTCTTTTCATTTCTGGAATAGCCTTCAGGGATTATTTGATCTTTTAGGTAAGAGTAGATATGGGTATATTTGGACAAAACTTGGGTTTCAAGGGTACAAACAATCTGGGATTTGGGTGAGTCATAGGCAGGTAATGGGTGTGCTTCCACTAGGAAGTCATAGCGAAATTGATGTTCTTTAAGTTGTAACATTGATGCTAAAGTAGTCATTGCATCCGCTACTTTGTTTTTTGATCTTGGAATTTTCTCAAATGTGATGAACACAAAATATTTCTTCAAGTCATCCACCATTATTTTTTAAGGCATGAGCTTATCATCTTTTGTTCGATAGTCACCATTTACCTGATTGATAATGAGTTGTGAATCTCCATAGATGTGTAATTCAATGATTTTCCACTCTATTGTAAGTTTGCGTCCATTCACTAGAGCTTCATATTCTGCTATTTTGTTTGTACATGGAAAGATCATCTTATATGCTTTCAAAATTTTATATCCTTGTGGTGTAATGAATAAGCATCCAGCTCATGATCCTTCCTGCATGAAAGAGCCATCAAAATAAATTTTCCATGGGTGCTCTATCAAGTGCATAATAGATTCATCTAGAAACTCGACATGTAATGGCTTGTCATCTGTTAATGGTGTTTCTACAAGTTGATCAGCAATCACTAGTCCTTTAATGGCTTTTCTATCAACATATTCAATGTCAAACTCACTTAACTCACTTAGAATTAGGACCCACTTTGCTAACCTTCCTATTAGCATTGCCTTACTCAATAGATATTTGAGTGGATCAATCTTAGCCACTAGCTTCACCTTTATGCCAACATGTAATGCCTAATCTTTTGGGATGCAAATACCACTGCTAAGCATGCTTTCTTAATCATGGAATAGTTCAACTCCTACATGACTAAAGTTCTGCTGATATAGTATATAGCTCTCTCCTTTTTAGCCTCATCTTCTTGCACAAGAAATACTTCCAATGATGTATCTATCACTGACATGTATAACAATAAAGGTTTTCCATAGATAGGTGCCATTAGGATTGGAGGATTCATCAAATATTTCCTGACTTGGGAAAAATTTTCTTCACATTGTTCATACCAAGTGAATGTATTTCCTTTGTGCATCAACTTTGTGAAAGGTTGTGCCTTATCCATGAATTGGGATATAAATATTCTTATGGATTGTAGCTTGCCTTGAAGCATCCTCATTTGACTAATGTTTCTAGGTGGTTGCATTTCAAGAATAGATTTCACCTTTGCTAGATCGACCTTAATTCTTTTGCTGAGACTATGAACCCTAATAACTTTCCAGATGATACACCAAATATGCATTTCTTAGGATTAAGCCTTAATTGAAACTGTTCCATTTTGTAAAATATTTTCCTTAGATCTTCTAAATGTGTTGATCTTATCTTTTATTTTTCCAATGTATCATCTACATAGTCTTCCATGTTTCTATGCATCATGTCATGGAATATTGTGGTCATTGCTCTTTGATAAGTTGAACCTGTGTTTTTGAGACCAAATGGAATCACATTCCAATAGTATGTTCCCCATGCACATGTGAATGCAGTCTATTCTTGATCTTTAGTATAAATTTTAATTTTATTATATCCATAAAATTCATCCATTAATGAGTACATCTCATAACCCGCCGTCAAATCTACAATCATGTCTATGTTGGGAAGTGGAAAATCATCCTTTGGATAAGCCTTGTTTAAATATTTGAAGTCTGTGCTAACTCTTATGGATTTTTCCACCTTAAAAACATGAACTATGTTTGAAATCCATTCTACATAATCAATGGCTCTAATGAATCCATCTTTCAATAGTTTTTCTAGTTCTTCTTTGACTAGCAATGCCACATGTGGGTTTATTTTCCTTATTTTTTGCTTTACTTGTTTCACGTAAGGAGAAATAGACAAGAGATGCATTATCAAATCTATATCCAATCTAGGCATGTCTAAATAAGACAAAGAAAAATTGATCTTCTTTTCTTTGAAGAAACTGGTGAATTGGATCTTTTCCTCTTCTGTCAATGACTGAGCAATGTGGACTAGTTGAGGAGCTTTTGTCATTCCCAAATTAATGAGTTATGTTGGTTCAATTAGAACTGAAGATATTTCTTGAAAATGATCTAGGAGGATATCAAGAATCCCATCCTTTAGTGCCTCTAGGAGGTTTTCACCATCAGATATGCCTTTTTCTCTTTTAGGATTTGGCACTGCCACTAAGTGGTTTTCACCATCAGATTTCTTGTTCTTTTTATTTTTAATTTTGAGACTAAGAAACTTGATATCCTCCTTAGTCATGGTTTCTCTCTTTACACTGGTGGAAGAAAGGAAAGGTTCACAAGCATTTATAACATGCTAGGGAATAGTCATTGTCAAAAGATAATAGGCTTGTGGATGTAGGCTCAATATAGTCTATCAATTCAGGATGTAATAAGGACAAGGATTCAGTGGGTTCAAGAGATAACACCATGTTATTATCAACATTATTAACTTGCAAGATGTTTTCCATTAAGTTTGCTTCTAAATAAATGTTAGGATTATTAGAGTCATTTTTGTTATTATTAGAGTTCATGTTAATGTTATGTAAATCTAACTCTAGCGATTTAGCATTAGAACTCTCTCCTTCTTCAATCAAGACTCCATGAGAAAATTTATGTATCACATCCACTTTTATATCCATAGTAGCATCAGAAATTATATCACATTCATATTTGTGTGAGTCTACTTGACTATCATCTGAAACCCCCAAGAAGTGGACAATAGTCATCAGTACTTCATCTTCTTCATTAGCATTATTCTCTTCTTCTTTCAATGGTTCTTGTGAATTTATCATCTCTGGTTCCTCATCAAAGTGAGGTGTGTCAAAAATAGGAATCCCTATTTCTTGTTCTACTTCAAGATCTTCTGCTTGTCCTTCTTCTAGTTCTTGTTCAAGATCGGTACCAATTTATGATAATGGGTATCCTTGTAAGAGTAATGACCTTTCATAGGAAATAGATTTTCCTTCCACTTCTTATTCATCATCTGAGTCTCCTAATCTATCAAAGGAAGGACCACTTTCTTCTATAGGATGAGATGTTGCTTACTTGAAGCCCAATCCAGTCTTGTCCTTCGGGTTTCTGAAATCCTTATGTATAGGTTCCACAAGTCCTTGTTTTCTTTTACCCAATGGTCCTTTTCCTTTATAACCCATCTGTTTCATGATCTCATATCCCTTTCCATATTTGTTTGTAGCTATCTCAACATGTTTGATATTTCCATCTTCATTTTCTTTATAAAGCCATTACAAGACAACTTTTTCTTCATTTTCTTCTTCAAGGGACACTTTCGATTTGACCATTCTAGTTCCTTCATGTATTTTTAAAGCACTACCATTGGAAGGTGTAAATACATTTGAAGGTCATCCTTGAGACCTAGGAGATATGGGGAGATCCATTAGAGACATTACATGATCTATCTTGTATTCACCCATACTCATTTCTTGAATGTTGACCTTTTTAGAAAAGCTTTGCAAAACCATTTCTTTAGATGTCTCCACCTTATTGGAACTTTATTTATTGTGTGGAATGATGCTCTTTGTTTATTTAAGATTGTTACAAGGATATGTTGTGTCAGCAAGAATAGTCACCTCCACTCCATTATAAGGAAATTTTATGCATGGTGGTATGTAGAAGGCACAACTTGCATTGAGTGTATCCATGACCTTCCAAGAATAATGTTGTATGCGAGTGGTAAATCAAGAACTTGACATATGACATCTGTTAGGAATGGGAACACTGAGAGGCGGGGGGGGTGAATCAGTGTTCACTATATTTTAACTTTTAACTTTAATCTTTATGTCGAACATAAATGCTTAAGAATTGAATTAAACATTCACATAAAAATGAAACATTAAATCAACACATGACACCAATACGGTTACGGGGAAACCCAAATAGGTAAAAACCCTGGTGGGACTTGATACCCACTAATAATCTGCACTAGTGTTTTGTGATCCTTGTTAGAAGATCCTTTACCCTGTTAGGAGTAGCTTTACAATGCTTTAAGTAAAGTAGACCTTGTTAAGGGTCAGACCCTATTAGGAGTCTTTTACAATGATCCTTGTTAGGGGAGTGGACTCACTATCCTAGAGCTCACTACTCAAATGATGAAGGCTACAACCTTCTAAATTAGATACACACTATATCTACAGGTGAACTGTTCACTATGACACTGCTTGTCAGATCAGTTCCTTTGGTGCGCTGATGCTTTGACCTCTAGAAAATCTCTAACACATCTTATGATGACTTTTCATACCTTTTCTCTACTTAATACAACTCTCTTGCTTCTTCCATACCAAATACAATGGGCACACCTTATATTTATGCATTTATACAAAATACATAAATAGGTTGGTCCTATAACTAATTAAAAATAATACTTCCAAATGAATTGGCTTAAGCATGCTTATAATTATACATGTACATATGTCGACAACATAAATATAATGGGTGCATAGCCTTTAAAACATTATATTATAATTGCAAACCAAAAATCTAACTGTCAAATCCATGCTCTATTAGCTGCTGGCACACACTGGCTGTGCAACTTCAACTGACTGTAACTTTCACATCTTTTGCATATCTACTTATGTGCTCTTAGACTAAGCATAAGTATATTCTAACAACCTTAAATTCCAGGGTGCATACATTAATTCATCTGTACACACGTGCGCTAATGCTCTGAGCTATAGGAACTCTGTACACTATCCAGTCTTCAACACTTAACTAAATTCTGATCTTTACACTAAGTGTGCTGACTACAAACTACTATATGAATTTGTTTCCATAATGAAAACACTATATCTAGTCATATAATTTAGTATAGATATTGATAATAATCTCCCCCATTTTCATTGATGGAAACAAAGGAATATGGCCAAGTCTCTAACTGTTCCTTTACAAAAAATTTTTTTGTCTTCTATACATCTTTATACATAATCTTATATCTTCCTATACATATATGTACTCCATATTATATAAACAACTCCCCCTTTGACATTAATGACAAAGGTGCATCAAAAACTATATCTATACATACTTAGTGAGGGAAAACATCCAGATATGTAATCTTGAGGTTCTAGATCTCCTTCTTCCAAAAGGTTATTAGAGAATTGACTATCTATAGATGGGCACATAATGCATATTGAAGCTTCTCCATCTTGTCCAATTCTATGCTCGAACCTTGATCATAGGTTATCATGGTCTCATCAATCTCCTTTATGTTCTGACTGAGAATGTCTAGTGAGGGCGCAAGAGCATTCCTTAACTAAGTCTGTCTAGACCTTATCTTCTCCATTTCTTTTTCTGCCTTCTCAATTATGTCCAATTGACCTTGATAGACATTTTTACATTAGTGGATGTGTCTAGCACTTAATTCTTTACCTTCTCAATCATTTCCTCTGCATCTTTGATCTTCTTAAGATGGGCATTAGTGAGCTTATCCTGATCCATGGATTCTACAATGACTTTCCTTCCTTGATCTACAAATTCCTTTAAGGATGCCTGACCAAACTTAAGATAATTCAAGTGTAGTGCAAAGTTGCTCATTATTTCATTGAGTCTCTTCTTCAAGTATTTATCTTCTACCACTATGGTCGTAGATTCTTCTAAGCTAGAAAAATTGCTTTTGAACTATGAGATGACTGTGCTCACATCATCAACTGAATGTACATTTTGCACTTTCTTATCTTCAAGAAACAAACTATTCAAAATATTAACTAATTCCACAAGGAGAGGATTTCTCATGACTTGCTTCTCCTTTTCCTTCTCCATAGCCAGGACACTGAACTTAATCAAGTCTTCTTCTTTCCAAGAATCCAAACTACTTGTGTTAGGTGTCAAACTTGACAAAAATGCTAAGGAGGGAGTGATGGGAGTGCTGTCCATCACCACTTCTTGTTTTACTGTGACCAGTTCAACAACAGTTTCATCTTTTCTTTCTTTTTCTTTTTCTCCTTCTTTCTTCTCTTCTTCTTTCTCATTAGAAACATCTTCTATGAGTACTTCTTACTGAATGGGAGGTTTTTTGCTGCATATGATTTCAGCTTCCTCAGTGTTGACAAATGCTTCCTCAAACTTGTCCAAATCCTTATCAGTAGCCACCATGGCTATTTCCACATTATCTATGATAATAGTGCTATCTTTGTGTGATTCTGTCATGGACGTAGACTTGTCTGCCTCTACTTGAGTTTCTTCTATGGGCGTTGAGTCCTGAAGACCTGTCATTGGTACATTAGTGGGCTCTACCACTTTCTCTTCCTCATTGGGTGCATGAGAGATGGGTGTAGTAGGTGGTTTTATCTGTTGTTCTAGTAACACCTTCTCAAAAGCCATTTCTATTTCCTTCGTAATTAGCTCATAGTCTTTGTTCATGATATGAAGAGTTCTCATCTTAGTCCTTAGGTGTGGCTTCACAAAATTCAATATCAGTGCCACTTCTTCTTTAGAACATATAGACAGAGTATCTTCTAATACTTTTTCTCTCATCCTTAGATCTTCTTCATTTGCTTGTCTCTTTAGATTTTCTAATATATCCCATACTTTATCTGGAATTTCTATTTTCAACTCAAGGACTATCTTCTTGAACTTGATCATGTGTTTGACAATCATACTATGTATTTTTGATTTGTCAATCTCATTGTAAGATTCATAGAACTTCCCTACTTGATCAATTCTGCCCTTATCAATAATTCTTGCATTTAAAAATTTAAGACTAGGTCTGAATCTTGCTATAGGAGGTTCTTGAATGTTTTTTTTCTCCTTAGTGCTCGCGAGGATGGATGACTAGTGCTAACTTCTTTCTTCTTGAATATAGGCTTATACTCTGGAGGAGTATCTTTGGGCGTATAAGGAGTATTATCTTCTTTACCCTTCTAACTGTCATCTGATTCAATTTTTATCTTCTTCAGCTTAGGATCTTCTTGTTCTTCCTCTATTGTTGTGCCTTTCAATTCTAGGGAAATCTTTTCATCCCTTGCTTTATCAAGGTCTGCATGAGATACACCATGTATTCTCAAGATTTCAGATGTGACCTTTGCAACCTTTCTTTTTGTTGCAGCACTATTTAGTTTAGCATCAACTTCTCTAGTCTTTTCTTCATAGGTTCCCCAGCTAGGTTCATTATCATCTTTAGGGGCTAATAGCAATACCTGTGCATAGGCTTCAAGAACTTGTTCCTTTACTTCATACCCAAGTGGATGAATCCACTTAGTTCTAGGCTCAACGACTTCCATACATGTAGTGTCTGTCTCCACCATAAAGCATATTGTGTCTTTATACTTCACAATATTCTCAGGAATCCTATACCTCATCTGCATTCTTGCTTTGAAGGTCTTCAATTCCAAGGTTATATAGTCTCTTAAGGTGCTCTTAGTGCATGCCTTGTTTGATATCTATGGCATGGTTGGAATGGACTTGTCTAGATATAAGTCTGATACTTTACCAACTATATGAAGGTACATATAGATGATTAGGGACCCAAACCTGAATATCTTTATTTTTGCATGCTTGATGGCCTTGATGTTATCTATCAACTATGTGCACAAGATCTCACACAAGTTGAACTCACCATCTTCTTGCACAAGTTAGTTGGTTGCTAGAATAGTGCCCGTAGACACACTATTCACCCTGTTGGTGTGATGAAATCTATAACCCAGTATCATTGACATCAATTTGATGTCTGCTTGCTCTATAGGCTCAATAGTCATGCCCTACCTATCACTTTTGGATTTACATACTTGTTCAACCATCTTTTTGACATCCTTTCCCACTGGAAGGATGACACCTATCCTAGAAAGGCCTGTCATCTCATGAATTTGGTCATTTGTGATTCTAACTGGAACATATCCAATCCAAAAAAAATCATCATGGATTCTTCTTAATAAGATCTTTATCCATTCTGTCTCATAGAATTCATATGTTGTAGCATACTCAATAATGGGGTGACCATTCCATTTGGTGTATTCATCCATGAACATTTTGTCTAGTTTCAACATTGTGTCCATGTGCGCCCTTAACCTATCTAGTCCAACAGGTTCCTTCTTACAATAGATGTAAGCCCTTATGTCTTCTACATGCATGACACCCATCAGTATGCGGGAAAATGCTCCCTCTAAATCATCTAGGGTTGATTTAAATGGGTGCCTCTTGAAAATGTATCTCTTCTTTTTAGAAACATAAAAAACTATGGGAGTGGCCATGACTTACTTGTTAAATGCTTTCCAACTAAACTCATAGATGATCTAATAGCTTTCAAATCGATGCAATGAGCTAGGGTTACTGTAATTGATCAAATGCACTAATAACTATAGAAAATATTTGATAGATTCAATCTCCAAGACTTCACAACAACTTCCAAGGCTCTTTCTACTCTCTATCACTCTGAATTTGAATGCAATGAGCAATCAAATGACTTTTGTGTACTTTAAAGTGAAAAATCTACCATTAATGCACATTGTGTAAACCAAGTTGTCACTTCAAAATTTCAAACTTGAGCTCTTCTAACCATCACCATGTGCGCTCTTGCATGAAGGTTCCTATACACTCCAAAAGCTTAAGTCCAAAGGTGCATACTCTAAGGATGAGTATACCAGCCACACAGGGGTCTAGAGCTAAATTAGCTCCCCCATGACCCCGAGGGCCATTCATGCAAATGTAGAGGGTGCGTCCACTAGGGATGCATCCAATACATTCTCATTAGCTTTGTCCTTCTTTTCTTCTGACCAAATCAAGCTCTCATCCTCTGAGGCTTTCACAAACTTGACTTCTATTTCAGGATCCAAAACTATTTCTTCAGTCTTTTTAGGGCTTTCCTAACCTTGCATCCTTGATCTACAGAACCTTGAGATATGTCCAACCTTGTTACAAGCATGAAAAATGATTGGAGGTCTATTATTCCTTGGCATATTGACATGAGTCACCATTCTACATCTTCTGGCTGAGTGACCATTATAGTTACATATCTGACATGTAACATTCTAAGAACTTCTAACATTTGCCTGATTTTGATTTCTTTGATCTTGCTGAGTCCTATTCTTCTTACTAGTCTTCCAATTTATAGCTTTATGACAAAATCTATTGCATGAAACATAGTATCCATTAAAAGGTTTTACCTCTATACAGTTTTTGGCAATGTATCCATGCTTGTTACAAGAAAAAAAAGTGTGTTCTACTTGCTTGTGCTCATTCCTAGGAGGACCACCATTGTCTTTGGTTTGATCTTCAGTCTTCTCATCATCAGTAGAGTTCTTTTGTGAATCCTTTCTGGCTTGCATATTGTCAATCTAATTTTGTGCTTCATTGTATCTAATGTAGGTAGTGTCTCCTTTGATTCTTCTTGCATACAACTATGATTCTACCAACTTAGCATTGGTGTGTAATTTTTCAATATGATCCTTTGACTTCTTCAATTTAGATTCCAAGCTTTCTTTGATATTATTTAGCTCCAATATTTCTAAGTTAGCTTCCCTTAGTTCTTCATTGAGTTGAAGGTTCTCCTTGACTTGTTCATTCTAGAAATCTTGATTGTTCATCAGTTTGTCATCAAATTCTTCAAGCTGACTTAACAAGGATGCATTTTATTCACTCAAATTCTTGAATTTTTCTTCAAGTTCAATATTAGAGTGTCCTTTCAAATCCTTTCTTATTCTTTTGATAACTAATTGAGCATCACTAAATTTTTCTTTTAGTTCTTCAATTTCTCTTTCTAAATTGTCCAAATCTTCAAGAGTGGCTTCAAGATTTTTCTTTAGATGTTTCATATCTACTTTGTCCATGATCTCCTCAAGTGGTTAAACTTCTTTTCTAAGGACTAGAGCTCTAATACCAATTTTTAGGAATGGGAACACTAAGAGGGGGGGGTGAATCAGTGTTCACTATATTTTAACTTTTAACTTTAATCTTTATGCCGAACATAAATGCTTAAGAATTGAATTAAGCATTCACATAAACATGAAACATGAAATCAACACATGGCACCAATATGGTTATAGGGAAACCCGAATAGGCCAAAACCCCAATGGGAATTGATACCCACTAATAATCTACACTAGTGTTTTGTGATCCTTGTTAGAAGATCCTTTACCCTGTTAGGAGTAGCTTTACAATGCTTTAAGTACAATAGACCATGTTAAGGGTCAGACCCTGTTAGGAGTCTTTTACAATGATCCCTATTAGGGGAGTGGACTCACTTTCCTAGAGCTCACTTCTCAAATGATGAAGGCTACAACCTTCTAAATTAGATAAACACTATATCTATAGGTGAACTGTTCACTGTGACACTACCTGTCAGATCAGTTCCTTTGGTACACTGATGCTTTGACCTCTAGAAAATATCTAACACATCTTATGCTGACTTTGCATACCTCTACTCTGCTTAATACAACTCTCTTGCTTCTTTCATATTGAATACAATAGGTGCACCTTATATTTATGTGTTTATACAAAATACATAAATAGGTCTGCCCTATAACTAATTACAAATAATGCTTCCAAATGAATTGGCTTAAGCATGCTTACAATTATACATGTACATATGTCAACAACCTAAATACAATGGGCACATAGCCTTTACAACATTATATTATAATCACAAACCAAAAAGCTAACTGTCGGCTCCATGCTCTGTTCACTACTGGCACACACTAGCTATGCAACTTCAACTGACTGTAACTTTCACATCTTTCCATATCTACTTATGCACTCTTGGACTAAGTATAAGTATAGTCTAAAAAACTTAAATTCTAGGAGGCATACCTTAATTCATCCGTACACATGTGTGATGATGCTCTAAGCTGTAGGAACTCTGTACACTATCTAGTCTTCAACACTTAACTGAATTTTGATCTTTACACTAAGTGCACTGACTCCAAACTGCTATATGACTTTGTTTCCATAATGACAACACTATATCTAGTCATATACTTCAGTATAGATAACTTTCCAACAACATCTCTTTCCACTATTCTCACTTTGATAGGTAAAACAAATAATCTTTTGGAAGATCTTTCTTCTTCATCATAGCTTTGATTGTTATCTTTCTTCTAGGATCAATTGCATGTTCAAAAAATCCCAATTGTTTTACCAAGTTATATGTGCATATGTTTACTTTAGGGCCTCCATCTATCAAGACACACTTGACACGGTGTTTATGAATAAGAACCTCTAGATGCAACAGTTGGTTATGTTACTAATTCAATAATTTTTCATCTTCCTTGGAGAAAGATAGGTAATGTGGGGAATTCAGGTGACCAACCATAGTTTGGAATATATCCACATCTAGATCTTTCTACACATTAGTATTAAGAAAGGATTAATCAAGAACTTCCCTATGACTAGGAGAGATTTTTAACATCTCTAGAATGGATATTTGAGATAGTGTGCACTATAACTGGTCTAATAGATTAAATTTGGAGGTAATGCCAATTTTTTAGATGCTGTTGTTGTAGCTGGTGTATCCAATGTTGAATCCCCTTTAAGAGTGATCTTAGCTTGATTTCTTATTACAACATTAGAAGACTCAGTTCTACTTTGGACTCCTTTTAGAGTGATCACATGGATGGAGGGTTTGCATGGTTCGACCATATGAATTACATTATCATTATTAGTATATGTATAATTAATCTTGTTGCTCTTGGAAGATTCTCCTTTTTCATAGCTAGGTAATGGAGTTTGAAATTCTTTATGATCATTTTTTTTATGATCTCCATCCACCTTAACTTTTCCTTCTTCAATTAGATCTTGGATATATAACATGTCTTAATTTCATATAGTTGTTTGTTTTGTGTCCTTTATTGTAATGAAAATCATAGTAGTTGCTATCATTCCACCACCTTTCTTTTACTTCTGGTTCCCAAGGTTTGGAGTCAGGAATTGTAATGATTTTATTGTCCAATAGTGACTTCAAGACTACTTCCAATGTATCTCCTAATGGTGTTAATATTCTCTTAGGTCTTGCTACCCAAGGCTCTGTTCAAGCAGTAGGTTTATTGAAATTCTTGTTAGCCATTGGTGTCATCATAGAATTTAAAGTCTTGCCCTCTTGAAGAATTTTTGTGAGATTAAAAACTTCTAGTTTTGGTTTGGTATTAGGAGTATCAACAACCCCGTCATTAACCACATTCTTATTCTTGTTTCCGTATTTGTTCTTGTCTTTGGTGGGATAGTACTTGTCTTTATTTTCTTTGTTGATAGTAATCTCCCCTTTCTTGATCAAGACCTCCTCAATCTTGATGGCACTATCTATCATCTTATCAAAACTTGGCAGACCTTGTAGTTGTATTGGGAAATTCATTTCAGGTTCTAAGTTATTAATAAAGATGTCCATCTTTTTAGTTTTAGGTATTTTTCTAGCATATCACACAAATATTTTCCTCCATCTTTGTAGGAAAGTCAAGAATGATTCTCCCATTTTCTGTTTGGTATTGCATAAATACAACATTTTTATGGTGTGTTGGATGTTATAGGAGTATTGTTGAATAAAATTTTCCACTAGTTCTTCAAATGATTTGATTCCTATAGGTAATTCTGAGAGCCAGTCAATTGCTTGTCCACCTAAGCTCCATGGAAATAACCTCATAAGGTACATTTCTTCATGCATGAATTCCATAATGGATGTGCAAAACTCCCTCACATGGTCTTGAGGGTCAGAATTTCCAGCATATTTTTCATATTTTGGAATCATGACATGTTGAGGAAATGGAATCATCTTTAGTCCCTTATCAAAAGGGAAAGGACAAATGTGCTCCAAGGAGTATTGTTTCATTGGTTTTTCCTTTTCTTTCTTGAGTTCTTGGATTTCATCTTGCATAGCAAGTAGTTTTCATGTTAGAATAGATATAGGACTAAGATCCTCTTTTGGTTTGAGTTGATTTATGTCATAGTCCTTAGGTAGCTTCACTCCTTGAGATGCAAGTTCTAGGAAGTAATTTTCCTTGTTTTCTTCCAAAGTTCTCTCAAGGATCTTTTTGAATCATTTTCTTCTTAAAGCTCTTTGATATTCTTATTCTGTAGGATCTTCATCATCTGAATCATAATGTGCTTCTTGGTGTCGGGCTTCTTCATGATTGTTTTTCTCATCTTGATTATCTTGTTCATCATGTCTTTCATTACAACATAAGTCTTCTTGGTTGATCATGTTTGTCACGTCAGATGTTGCTATATGAGTAATGCTAGGTGTTTCTCCAACTAGAGGATTAAGTCTTGATTTTTCTCCTCTTTCAAATGTGATTAATGGTACCTCATTTGAAAATGGATTTCTTTCAATTTTGTAAGATTTGTGTCTTGTATTAACCATGAAAGCTTAGATTAAGGAATTTTAGAGTTTCTTGTATTAAAGTGGGTTTGAATGTTTGCAAATGTCCAATTATGAGTCCAAGGATGCAAAAGTGGGTTTGAAGATGTCTTAAGGATCCAACGTCAAAGGGTGTTAGAATGCCCTAATAGCGAGTTAGGAACTAAATGCAAGTGGATTTATGATTGGTTTTGAAAGCTCCAGCATCAAAGGGTGTTAGAATGCCCTAATAGTGAGCCAGGAACTTGATTTTAGCTGATGTGATAAGGAGAATCCACAATTTGAACAATGTAGGATGGACCAAGTAGGATGACAAGATCTTCTTAGAAATAACTCTCTCAGGTTATTGGTAGATTTTTTTTGACAAGAGAATTTGACTAAAGGCTAAAATGGGTATCTGAAAATGTAAAAATCTAGGTTCTGATAGGTATGGAACTTCTCTCTATCTCAGATGCGACACACATGATACGACTGACAATTTTTGGCCCTAGATGTGACCCAGGAAATACAAGATGTAACACTTAACTAAGATTTGGTCATAGATGTGACCCAGGAAATGTGGTGTATACAAGATGTGATCCAAGATTGACCAGATGCAACTTGGAATGCAGGGTGCAACTTAGGATACCATATGTGACATTCTGGTGAATAGTTTGATGCAAGTTTCAGTCAATTTTGGGAAAATGTGTCTTCTCTGTCTGATTCCAGTGACTTGTAGGTGTTTGAAGTGCTTGGTGTTTTTTCATTTGTGGGATTTATCTGAGATTTTCAATTAAACAACATCAAGCAATCATATTTAGCAAACACACCTAACCTTCCTTATAATAGGTATAGATTGGAAATACTTGTTCACTAGCTTAGGAATACACTCAATGACTCCTCAGAATATGGCGGTCCAACAACATACAATGGATGTTGAAGCCCATATTAGCTGAGTTCAAGTGTCAAGGAGGGCTTGATATGGTGAACTCTTACAAAAATTACTATTTGCCTTGCACAAGTCTTACCAATCTTTCAGGGGTGAACTGGGTAGCATCTAGCTTAAGGTTTTTAATAAAGGCATTCATTCATAACCATCTCCCATAGTGGGGTGGAAGAGTCAGCTTAAGACTTGTCCCCACTTGGGTCATTCTTGGGAGCTTTTTTCCTCAATTGACATGACCTCTAAAGGTAATGCAATAAAGAAAGTAGATCAATGATTGTGAGGTTCAGATTTCTAATTCTCCATGAAGGAGAAGAGCATAATCTACTAACTCAAATCACCTCTCCAAGACACATCATGAAAAATTTATGTTCAATTACCCCAATTTGACCCCAAATTGCAAATTAACTTTTGAGTTTCTGAATTTCCTCAAGGGAAAAGAGCACAATCCTCTGGTTAATTTGCAAATTGACTTCAAATTATTTTAAATTCCTAGAAATGAAAGCATAATATTTGGTTGATTTCTCCAAGGCAACCTACAAACAACCATTAGTAGTTTCATATGATAAAGTCTCTATCAATTTTTCCTGCAAACCATTGTTAGGCTGTTAAAATTCACAAAAAACATCAAATCAATCCATTAGGCATTAAAAAAATCTAAATTCAATCAAATAACCCCAAATGTGATCCTAAATTTGACTGAATGAGATCTAATTTCTTGAATATGATTAAGGATCCCAGATGCGATCCTGAAATAACTAAAAGCGATACCTGACTAGATGCGATCCAAGAAATCCCTAATGCGATCCTGGAAATGTCAGGTGTGAGCCTTCTTCCCAAATGTGATCCAAATATTCAAATGTGATCCTATTTTGGTAGAAACATGACAAAAATTAGTTTAAAAAGGTAGAAATCTGGGGCTTGGCCCCACGGTGGGTGCTAGACATGTGTGTGTGAATTGTGGACCTATAAACCTGCAACACAACACTTCAATAATTCATTATATCAATTATTAGAATGAAAATTCAATCAAATCAAATAACAATTGAATTCAATTTATTTCTCTCTAACTAACACAAGTATGAAAAGGATTTAAGATTGCTCTCAAAGTAAGATCCTAAACAATGACAATGCATGTTAGAATGAGAGATTCAAAGAAATATGCAATTAAACTATCAAACTCATTCAAATTAGCCATTGATTCATCAAATTTAAATGTTATCTAATTAGCTATGAAATCAAAATGAGCATATGGAAGCAAGAATTCAAATGATCTATATGCAAATTCAAAAGATTAGGAGGCAATTCAAAAGACTAGGAGCCAATGAAGATTTGAAAATTCCTCTTTTATAGAACTTTGAGATTTTGAATGATTAGGATGCATCCATGATGAGTGGTTGAGATGCTTCCTTGCTTGATCCATGTGATTACCTCTCATTGGTTGGAATTGTCTTTGTTGTCTCCTTTATGGTTACATGTCATTGTAAAGGTAATTTATTCATTTATTTTAATTAATTACTCTAGCCATGCATTTAATGGATTTGATTTAATTAATCTAGCTTAGAAGTAATCCAAGTGATTTTGCTTGATTATTTGAAGATAAATGCTTGAATTATGAGATTTAATTATTTTATTGAATTTCATGAATTATGTTAATAATCAAGAATAAAATGAACACAATTAGGGTTTTATCCCTAATTAGGGAAAATAGGGCCTTAGGTTCTATTAGCCCAATTTTACGTGATTACATTAACAACATACTTCAAATGCAGTAGATGGAAACATGCCATACCTCTTAAGAGATAAAAATCCACAAACCCTCAGGGAGGATTTTAAAATGGATATAAATATTGAGAGCAACAGAAAGGCCTCAAGAAATATGGGAAAAAGAGAGGATGGTAGATTGTGGAAGGATACAAAAGGACAAGCCAACATATCAAACAAAGAAGAGGATAAATTTGATAAGTTAATGCATGTGGTAAAGGACCTTAGTAAAAAGATTGAGAAGAATGAAAGAGGGTCTTATGACCATAGGCATCAATACCAAAGAAATGAAAGACTTCTAAATATGTGTGACATGCCTTATAAAACAAATTGGAAGGATGGTAGGCCTATTCCTAAGAATTAGGAAAATCAGAAGAATAAAGAGACTCATGATCCTTTGAAGAGGAAAAATGCTCATAATGTTGAGAATACTCCTTGGTATGCTACTTGCAACATGTCTCATTCTTCTTTCCAATGTGTTTTTGCTGAGGCATTAGTAGAACAAATGGAAGATCTTGGTGAACAAGTGAGTTTTGAACAAGAAGACCCTGTTGTCAACATGTTCACTGTTGAAAGATCTAATCAATTGTCTTCTTCTGATGATGAGGAACATGAAGTAGATGTGGCTTTTTGGAGAAAAGAATAACAATGTTACCAACAATAAGTGTTCTTTGATTCTGAGGATGAGAGTGATCATGTGCTTCTCAACACCATCAATGTAGTGGATAATAAAAAGAAACATCCACATTTCAGGTTTCCTAGTGAAGAGGAGAAGAGATATCTCACTGTGGAAACCATCAACCAAGATAAGAATGCTTATAATCTGAGAAATATAAGAGTGGAGCCTGATCAAGGGAAACCAAGATCAATATTTATCAAAGAAAATGCCTCTAAGGTTGATATTAGCTCCACCAGTAAAAATAAAGAAAAGAAGGAAAATACTAATCAAGAAGAGCCTTCTTCCACTCAATGGGTGAAGAAAGAAACAAGGTCTGACAAACAAGATGCACTTGACATAGGAAAAAAAGGTAAGAAACTCATTGCCCCTATGTCAGAATTACCTTCCTTTGATATGAAACATGCTCTTACTTAGGTGAAGGTTTCAGTTCCTTTAATAGAAATGTTAAATATTAAAGAGCATAGGGAAGAAGCATGGTCATTATTGATAGGGATTGTAGATATCCTAATTGATCATAGAAAAGAAAATAAAGAAATGAAAAAATAATTCTAACCAAGATGTCTCTATCATATATATGGGGAGCATAATTACTAGAGAGCCCTCACAGATTGATCCCTTTTATGTAAGCCTTCTCATAAATAATAAATCGACAAAGAACTGCATGATTGATTCTGGTGCAAAAGCTAATGTCATGCCCTATGTAGTAATGAAAGGATTGGGATTGGAAGTTGACACTTCCTTTGGAAGCTGTTATTCTATGGATAACAGGGAAGTCCCTGTGATTAGTACTTTAAAGGGGATAGAAGTTAAGATTGCTACAATCCTAGAGGCCACATATAAAAAAGATGTTATTGTTGTGGAAACACAACCACATTATGGCATGCTATTGTCAAGAAAATGGGCTGCAACAATTGGGGGCCATGTACAATTGGAATTATCCTATGCAACAATCCTAATAAATGGGAAATAGGTGAAATTGTACAGGTAACCTAGAGAACCAGTGATGGTTGAAAAGGTGCAAGATAATATGCTTAATTTCCATGTGGATATTAACATGGAAAATTTTAGGGCTAAGAAAATACTCCCACAACGCAAAAACACTGAACCATTACTAAAGGAGCTAAAGTCACAATAGTTTGGCTTGTGGAAAATGTACTTTTATGGAGCCTTCTCAAAAGAAGGATCATGAGATGATATTTTATTCATCTCTCCATCAGATAATACCTTCAAGTACTCTTTCTTGTTATCTTTTTAATGCACAAACAATGTTGTCGAGTATGAAGCTTTTCTTTTGGGTTTAGATATTGCAACTAGGCATGGTATCAAGATTGTAAAGGTTTTTGGAGATTCTGAACTTTTGGTGGCATAAGTCAGATCTCCTGCAAAGAATGATAGGTTAAAGTTGTATAAGCATGTTGTATGGGATAAAATTTAGTTGTTTGATGCTTTTAACATTAAGTGGATTGAAAGATCAAAGAACATCATGGCTGATTTCTTGGCCAATGTGGCCTTAAAAAATGATGATGTGACTTTAAGTGGAGTGTCTATTTTGGAGGTTAAAAGTAGGCCAGTTGTACCTAATAACATTAATAACTGGTAAGTGTTTGATAATGACCAAGATATACTCAATTTTGTCCAATGCTTAGACCATTATGAGGGCTAGGAAGTTGATTTCAATGATTTAGTTGAGGTCATATATTGAAAGGATACTATTTTTGAAAATGAGGTTGTGTAGTTAAATTCTAACCAAATTCCTAAGGGACTTGTAGAATTAAAAGCATTGTCAAATAATAAGGATGAATTCTAAAAAGTGTCTGGTGCTGTAATACCCCAAAAATGGGCTATAGGTTCATTAACCTCCTACATCTTCAAATTGATACAAAAGTCCTAACCTAAAGCACATCTGCACATTATCAAATTTAATTGATTATCCTAAATTTTGCATTGGGGAATATTCCTAGAAATATTCCTAATTTATCATAATTATTCTTAATTTAATAATTATTTGGCGATAAATCTTATTTATCCTAAAGTTTGATTAATTGAATATTCTGAATATTTAATTAATCAAATTTAATACTGCCACTTAATTATTTAATTACATTTAATTATATTTATTCCTAAATTATATTATTTCATTTTGACAATAAATCAAAAATCTCATGACTAATTGATTAAATTCTTATTTAATTAATTAATGTCAATTGTCAAATTTAATAATATAGTTTTTGAATAAAGTTTGATTTAATAATTGATTAACCCATAAATCAATTGTTTTAATTCAAAAATCAGTGAAGTGGTAAATAAATCACTTTATTTATTAAATTAATTCATATTAAATCATGCACACTCAAAAAAGTAGTCAACTTTAAAACAACTTTAAATCAACTTTCAATTTCAATTTGTTAACTTTCTAAACTCAACATTTGATGATGAGTTGAAAAAGAGAACTAAAGCTCTATTTTGAGATAAAAACTATTTTTGCATGATTTTATGAATTAAATATTCTTAATTTCTTGTTAACTCAAAAATCAACCTCAGTTTATCAAGAGTGATTTATGACTTTTCTCAATGCATCCTCAAGCCCTGGATTTCTATAAAAACAAGGCTCATCTCTTCATAATAAATCTCTCAAGCTTTCAACCTCTCAAAAATCCCTCAAGCTTTCAATCAAATTATCTCTCTAAATCCCTCAAGCTTTCAATCTCACATCTCTCGAATTTGCACAATTACTTTGCCAAATTTACAACTGAAGAACAAAGATTTTGAGACAGGCAATTTTATGAGATCAATTCATAGTTTTTCATAGCTTTTCATATCAATTCATATAATTCTTAGATTAATTTGCATATCATTTCAATTTCATTCTAGATTAATTTCATACAGTTTTTCATCCTATTGCATCAAAGATCCCAAAAAATAGATTAATTTGCATTCATATTTGATTACTTTCATCATTTTAAATCTTTCATTTAGGTATTGCATTGTCACTGATCTTGATTTCAATCTGAGAACATCATACTCGCACCTACTAGAAGGCAGTAAATCGCCTAGTTAGCATAGTTTCAATTACTTGCAGATTTCAATTTTTGCTAACCTCTAATGTTTTACTGAAGTGTTGTGTCTATAGCTAGGTACAAAATTCACACACACATTTTTGGTGCCCACCGTGGGGCCTTGAAATGGTTTTCCATCCTATTCTATCAAATTTCTATCATTTTTCTTGAACCCACGACCACAAGGTTATTTTTTGTGAGTTTTGTGATAAATTTATGGGCTGTTTTTCCAGAAATCTGACTGATGTTTTTATTGGTACATGCACATATGACATGATACAGATCCAAAATTTATATTTCTGGAAATTTATTTTAGTTAGCTTTAATTTTCCATTGGTTTGGATTAATTTCATTTTGATTTGCAAAAGTTATGATTATTTTAGTGAAGACTGGTCTGAACCTGATTTTATGAAATCCGACTGATGTTTTTATTGGTACATGCAAATATGACATGATGTAGATCCAAAATTTATATTTTTGGAAAGGTATTTAAGTTAGCTTTCATTTTCCATTGGTTTGGATTAATTTTATTTTGATTTGCAAAAGTTATGATTGATTTAGTGTAGACTGGTCAGAATCTAATTTTTTATGACAACAGGTTTTTTGATTATCAAATGACATATTATCTTTGACTAACCTGATTTTCTACCACGTCGGGTTGACAAGTTGTGTTTCTTTTTTGATAGATTTTTATAACAGTGGGTTTCATGTACAAGAATAGGTAAGTTTTTCATAACAATGGTTTGCAGGTGTAGGTGCAGGTACATCCTATGGGTACAAAAGATAGAAGGCAAATGCTCAAAAATTGCTAAAATAGGTAAAATCTACTAAGCATATCGAGAGGAACTCAGGTATTATGTTACATCTAATAACACTTCATTTTGGAATATAAAACAAACTCTCTTGTGTCAAGCTTGAGTGCCTTTACAGCTTTCATAATTCACACTTCAATTTTGGGGCTCTAAAACAAACATAGATTTACTTTTTGCATATCTGTTACACATAGTAATTAAGCCCTATGAACACTATTTGCGGATGATCTTGAGAGAGTGGGCTTCTTTCAATTGTTTACATGCGAAGCTCTTCATGACAAAGGATCCCCTTTAAGGTAGGGAGGATACTGAGATTGTCTCACATTCCCTTAATTTGCATCCTTAGCTTTTGATTGATACGTTCCCTCTCCAGAGAGATTGATAGACCATAAGTTTTTGACATCACAGATCTTGGTGAGATAATTTCAATCTTAGCATGTCAGATTAATCTGTCTACTTTGTTTTGGTGAAGTGAAGAGGCTAAGGGATTATGCTCTACTTCCTTTTTGGATAGTACTAGAAACCCAGATCCTTGAATCTGATCTAGTCCCCCTATGGTATATTTCGTGAGTCACCTTTAGAGAGGGTTAACCTTAGTGGACATTCCCTTAATTGGGTCAACCACATGGATGGAACCTCAACCGGTAATAACTATTTTCACCGTGGTAGCAGCAGCTGCTATATAAATGTCCTTGTGGAAGAAATCTTCACAGGTGTGGTCTCTTGTTGGGCTGTCAAATCTCCCTAGTAGCTCCTAATTGATTAAATTCTTGAACTGTGTCAAAACCCTGGTGTGCCAAGATTGGAGTTTTCCCTCTTGAGATCACAAAATTTATAGAGTCAGACCATTACTACAAACCCTAGCGAGGCCAAATTTTTCATTTTCTAGGACTATGTGTGTTATTGAAAAACTTTTTGGAACATACACAAGTAGCATTCCTAGGGATTAGCACATTAAGTCACTATTGCTTGTTCATGCGGAAGGTTGTTTTTTCACTTGTTCATTGTTTTCAGATGATTGATTGCTTCCCTTTGCTTGATGTTTTGCATGTTTATTATCTACTTGGTTATTGAAAATGAATGATCCTGAACTATTACACAAATCTGCAAACTTGAACAAAGAAAAACTTGCAAACAAACTGGTTCTGAAAATTAAAAAATTGCAAATTTGAAGCAAAAATCCTTTTTGGTGTCAAAAGTTATCCTGAAATTTCAAAACTCATATCAAAGCTAAAGTCAAAGTTGTCAGAAAACTCCAAAATTTGTCAGAAATCCAGTTTTTACAACCTACTTCCATATTCTATCAAACAAATCATTGTGTCAAAAACACAGCAGAACCTATAAAAAATCTATCCTTTTTCCTAAGGTGGTCTCTTGAGTCTGATTTAGCCTTCTGATTTATTGATTTGAGTCTTTTTTATCTTATGTAAAAACCTTGTCAAAATTATCTTCAAAATTCAGTCTTCTTACAAAACGGCTAAGTGTTGAGAGCTCATGCCCACCATCTATTGGGTGTCTACCCATACTACTGTGGCATAGCATCCTTCATTTATGTCTGATCTAATCTTCAAACAATTCAATCTTGACAAGGTTGTGTCATTCAATCTTCTTGAATCAAGACATTCTTCAGTTGTCTTCATCTTTCTCTCTTTCTTCACCCAAGGTTAATGGTGGAAACTCGAGCTTCATCACATAAGAAATCTGAAGAAGCATCTCATACCTTACCTCTGTCTACTCATGTGGGTCCAACCTTTGATGAACTCTATAATTCAGGTCTTTACGAAGATGACAGTCTTGGTAATCTTTGATTAAAAATTGGTTACATACCCCCTCCTCCATCAATCTGAGGGGTCAATCAAAAATCTCTACATCAATCTATTTCAGGGAGTCCTAAAACTCCTAACATGTCTCATGGAGGGACACATCATGGGTCTGAAGGACATCACTCTCAACATGGTGTGGATCAAGAACCCACACCTTCTAAAATTGCTCGATATCAAAATGATGATGACTTCAAGAAAATCATGAGGCATTTCTTGAAGGAAGATAGAGAAACATACTTTCTAGAACTAGCTCGTTAAGGGACTAAACTTCCTCCCAAATTTAATGTTGAAGATATGATTACACATGACGAAGAAACTCCAATCACAACTATGATGAAACAAATGCATGCCATGCAAGTTAAACTTAGCAAACTTGAAAAAGAAAAGGAACCTAAAGAGTTCTCCATGGAGGCTCTATGCCCTTTTCCATTTGATAAATACTTGTACATGCCACCATTCCCTAAAATAGTGGAGATACCTAAGTATGATAAGTATGATGGAAATTCTGATCCTCAAGATCATGTCAGAGAATTTTGTACTCAATCTATGGATTTTATGCATGAACCAACTTAATGCATCTTTTCCCTCGATGTCTAGGAGGGTCAGCCATTCATTGGTTCTCAAAAATGCCTCCAACTATCAAAAATTTTGAGGAGTTAATCAAACTGTTCTATCAACAATACTCCTATAACATCTAGCATCTGATCACCATGATCAACATCTGCAATCTGAAACAATACTCAGAAGAACCATTCCTAACTTTTCTCAAAAGATGGAGGAAGAAGTTTTCTCTATATGCTAGACCCAGTCCAGAATCTAAGAAGCTGGAAATCTTCATCAACAATCTTGTTCTAGAACTCAACTACCACTTGCAAATGAAAAATCATACATCCTTTGATAAGATGGTAGAAAATGCAATCAAAATTGAGAAAGTACTTGTGCAAAAAGGAGACATATCACTTCAAAAGGACAAGTATGAATCTGGATCTAGTTCTAAAGATAGAGGCAAAAATTGGAACAAGAATAAAGGCATTGTCATAGACGACGTTGTTGATAATATCCATCCCCATTCTAGGGCACTTGCTTTCAATCTCTCTATTGGCACCCAAGCCATCAAAGCTTCTGAAGCTAAAGAAACATAATCTAACAAGAAACCATCTACTTACAAACCTTGGGCTACAGATCCTAACTGCAAATTCACTCCTCTTGGAGAGTCCTTGGAATCTGTCATGAAAAATCTATTGTCTAACAACATCATTTACTTGCCTGAGATTTGACCATTTGATCCTGAACCTAAACCAAAATGGTGGAAAGAGACTGATTTTTGTGACTTCCATCGTAATAAGGGTCATAAAACCAATAACTGTGTATGCTTGAAAAACCCCATACAAGACAAAATTGATAATGGAGAAATCATGATTGACAATCATAAAAGCAATAATGATCATACAGAATTCACAGAGCCATTTCCGAAACATGGTCAAGAAGATTCTTCTTCTCAACCTAATATGGGTGCTAAAGTCAATTATGCCTACTCTGGAAACAATGCTGTCATTAATATGGTTGAACCATGTATCTGAGCATTGCAATATCATCACAATTGTATGAAGATATAGAGAAAATCAATCATCTAATGCAGTTACTCGATCACAAGCTTAGGCACATCTTCCAGGACAAATCCTAGATTCATCTAATGTCCCTAAGATGCCTTTCAATCTTTCATCTACTTCTAAATAGAAGGCTACATCTAAATCTTCAAATCCCAAAGACATGAGGCCTACATCATACAGTATTGTCCAACAACTCTACCATACAAATGCAAAAATCTCCATGTTTGAGTTACTTCAGATATCTCTAGCTCATAGAGCCATTCTAGACAAAGTTGTGCTTGGATCCAATGTTCTTGACAACCTTGATTTAGAAAGATTCCAGACTATGGTTGGTCATCTTACGTCTCCGCATTATATCTCCTTTTCAGAGGAAGATGATAACTCCTTGATTCATCCACATAATCAACCCTTGCATATTGAAGTCTTGATCCAAAACTATTGCATCAAATGTGTGTTGATAGATGGGGGCACTAGCTTAAACATTTGCTCTTTCAGCTTGATCACACAACTAGGATTTTCAAAAATGTCTATTGATCCTAGAAAGAAGATAACTATCAAAGCATATGATGAGAAAGAAAGATCTTCCAAAGGCACCATTGTCTTACCTATTAGAACAGGTCTAATAATCAGAGATACTACATGTTAAGTTCTTGATCTACCTTTGGCTTACAACATCCTCCTAGGGAGACCCTGGATACATGAAATGAAATCTATTCCTTCTACATACAATCAATGTTTGAAATTTCCTTATGAAGGAGTAGAGGTAACCATTCCAGTAGACATATCTACAACTTGCAATGCATTGAAAGAAAGTGTAGATAAACTTGTTCCTAATAACATAGAATCTTCCACTAAGCAAACAGATGTAGCATCCACATCCAAGATGGAAGACATTGCAAAAGAGGTCAAAATCAAAGATAATGGTATGGGAGAATACACAATGGAACCTATTTTATCTCTCACATCTCTCCCATTGTCCCCTAAGTCTTATGGGCAACCGTCAGACAAAGTGAAACCTAATGTTAAAAAATTCCAAGTCCTATTCAATGGAAGCTTTGTTCTAGAATAAGTATCTAAACAAGAGTTTGAGGAAGATGAAGTTGTGCTTGCATGGTTGTATAAAAAGGAATCTAACTCTCAGTCAGTCTAGAAATATGACTTCACTTCAAGTAGAATTCCTCAGAAGTCATATGGACCAGGGGACAAATTGATCACAAAAATGGGATATACTAGAAAAGGACCTCTAGGACTACAAGGTAAGGGTCTTCTATCACCTCTTGACCACCATGGTAGAACCAAAAAGGATACAATAGGTCTAGGATATAAGAAGAATCCTTTCTATCTTAGCAATAACTCCACGCATGTCTTAGAACAGATTGAACCAAAGGAGGAAACAATACAACAGTCTGATAGTGATGAGTTAGACACCACTAAGGAGCTCATTCCTTATGAGCATTTTCCTAAAGAGATAAAAGGCCTCCTTGAAGCTGAAGATGATCTAGTAAAAATAATCAATATAGTAAACACACAAGAACCTACTATAGAACAAGAGATAGTTGCACCAAAAGAGCCAGCTAATCTTGAAGATAATAAAATAGATAAAGAGGAAGGTGGTAGTTATTTTGAGATAGATTCTCATGAGTATGAATTCAAATCATAATCTGAGGGTAACCCTTCTTGGGGTATTCACCCTGACTTTAATCATGTTCTCAATTTTCCTAGAGGCATAGATGAGGAATCAAATGACTATGAATGGGGAGTCATTCTAGAGGAAGATGAGCTTATCACAGAAAACCATATTGATGTTATTCATCAATATGCACCTAAACCCAACATAAGTCTAGAGTGAAATAATGAACTTAACGAGTCTGATCCACCTATGGCTGAATTGGACTCCCACAATGACATTGAGCCTATTCACGAATTGAATGTTTTGAGTTGTAATATCACCTTCAAACTTGAGTTTTAGGTTAGGACCTAATGATAGATCCATATCCATAAACACTATCTCCCAATCTTTTCCCACTTTGACTATCCAACATCCTGACCTTCTTGACCAAAGTTCCATGAATCCGAGCCAAGGTATCTTTACTTTCTTGAATGACTATGCCCTTGCTTGCTGCCTAAATGTAGTTGAGCCTATGAAGACTTCCATCAGTGAACTAAGTGTCAACATAATGGAGTTGGACATCAAGTATCTTAATCAAAAGAATAAGAATAAAAATAAAAAGAAAAGGAGTTTTGAGGGTGAAAACCACTTTGTGGCAGTCTCAGAACCTACAAAAGTAAAAATAAAAGATGTATCCAAAGGTGAAAACCTCTCTAAGGTGCCTAAGGATGAGATATTTGATGTCTTTCCAAGTCATTTACATGACAGATCTCTAGTTCTAATTGAGCCCACTCAATCTATCAACTTGGGAATAGCAGAGGAACCACAGTTGATCCATGTAGCACAATCCTTATTAGAAGAAGAAAAGAAAAAATTTACTACATTCCTAACAGAAAAGAAGATCAAATTTTCATGGAAATATTCAGATATGCTAGGGTTGGATCTTGATCTTATAATGCACCATTTATCTATTGCTCCTGGAGTAAAACCTGTTAAGCAAAAATTAAGAAAGATGCATCCACATGTTGCACTCTTGGTCACAGCTGAATTAGAGAAACTACTAAAAGCTGGATTCATCCAAGTTATTGACTATGCTGAATGGATCTCAAATATTGTACCTATTTCTAAACCAAATAAATCAATCAAAGTGTGCACAGACTTTAGAGATGTGAACAAAGTATGTCCTAAGGATGATTTTCCACTACCTAACATTGTTATGATAGTGGACATGACTACAGATTTCAAGATGTATTCTTTAATGGGAGGTTTCTCTAGATATAATCAAATAAAAATTGCTCTAGAGGATCAAGAGAAAATTATTTTCACATGTGCATGGGGTACCTTATGCTGGAATGTCATGCCATTTGGGCTTAAAAATGTTGGTGCTACATATCAAAGAGCTATGACATCTATTTTTCATGACATGATGCATCGAACTATGAAAGATTATGTTGATGATACTTTAGCAAAATCTATGATTAGAGCTGAACATCTAAATGACTTGATCAAGATACTAGATAGAATGGAAAAATTTAGTCTCAGACTAAATCCTAAGAAGTTTTCTTTTGGTGTCACTTCTAGAAACCTCTTAGGATACATAGTTTCAAAGAAGGGAATTGAAGTTGATCCAGCTAAAGTAAAGGCTATGATGGAGATGCAACCTCCCAATAATATCAGTCAAATGAGAATATTACAAGGGAGAGTACAATCTGTTAGACACCTCATATCTCAACTAGAAGACATATCACAACCTTTCACAAAGACATTACATAAAGGTGTGACTTTTGTGTGGAGTGAAGAATGTGAGAAGAACTTTAACCATATCAAGAAATATCTATCAAATCCTCCTATCTTGATGCCTCCTATTCAGGGAAAGCCACTGATCCTATATGTCTCTGCCACATATACATCACTAGGGGCATTGCTAGCATAGCATGATGAGAATAAAAAGGAAAGGGCTATATATTATATCAGTAGAACATTGGTTACATATGAGAAGAACTATTCAATGATTGAGAAAGCTTGTCTAGCTATGATCTTTGCATCATAGAAACTGAGACATTACATGTTAGCTCATACCACACATTTGGTAGCTAATATTGATCCACTAAAGTACCTACTAAGAAAAGCTGCCCTCACAGGTAGATTAGCCAAATGGGTCATGCTCTTAAGTGAATTTGACATTGAATATATTGAAAGAAAAGCTATCAAAGGATAGATAATTGTAGATCAATTGGTTGATGCACCTATTTTTGATGATACACCAATGTAAATAGAGTTCCCAAATTCCTCTATCATGAATCTTTCTTCTAGAGAATGGCAATTGTTCTTTGATGGCTCCTATACATAGAATAGATACGGAGCAGACATATTGTTTATCACTCATCAAGGATACTCAATACCCAAATAATTCAAATTAAAGTTCCCTTGCACAAATAATATTGCTGAAAATGAAGCCCTTCTTAATGGTATGAAACTAGCAATTGAGTGGAGAGTGACATAGTTACACATTCATGGAGACTCAAAACTTGTAATACACCAAGTCAATGATGTGTATCAGACGAAAGATGGAAAATTTATCCCATACAAGAGAATGCTAGATGATCTAAAGAATTATTTCATATCTATCACATTTGAGCAAATTCCTAGAGCAGAGAACAAGGCTGTCGATGCAATGGCAATGCTATCTACTTTATTACAATAGCTTGAACACGAGCTACCTACACTGAGTTCCTGGTGGAAGCACTATCTTATCCTACATATGATTCCCAAAACCCAAATGATCTACACTGTTATAGGTCATGATTCATCTCAATACAAAAACCTTTTCTCCTATCTCCAAGACCAAATCATTCCTGATACCTTCAATCACCTTGAGAAATGATACCTTATCGGCAATGCATCCCGATATGAAATCATTGGTAACAATCTATACAAACAAGGTCTAGATGGTACACTACTTAAATGTTTAGAATGGGAAGAGTCTCAATGTGCACTCGAGGAAGTCCATGAAGGTATATGTGGGTCACACTCGAATGGTTTAACACTAGCTCAAAATCATAGTAGGGTTGGGTACTATTGACTTGAAATGGAGAAAGATGCAATCAAGTTTGCTAAGAACTATCAAAAGTGCCAAGTACATGGTAACTTAATTCATGCACCAGGGAGGGATCTAATTCCCTTCATTACATAATGGCCTTTTCACCAATGGGCATTTGATCTTATAGGATCCATACATCATCATTCTTCTAATGGACATACCCATATCATAATAGGTACAGACTATTTTACAAAATGGGTGGAAGCAGTCCCCTTGACTCAAGCAATTGACAAGAAAATTTCTATGTTCATTCTAAACTACATCATATGTCGGTATGGTATTCCACACTCTATAGTCATAGATAATGGTGGAAAATTCAAGAATAGAGACTTAGATGATCTATGTGCCAAATTTAAGATTACACAACATTGGTCATCTATCTAGTATCCTCAAGGGAATGGACAAGAAGAGGTTTCTAACAATAATCTATTGAAAATCTTGTATCGTACAGTTAATAAGACATGAAGAGACTAGCATGTCACAATCAATCTAGCTCTTTGGGCCTATAGAACAAGCATTAGAATGTCCACTAGGGCTACACCTTTTGCTTTAGTTTATGGGTCTAAAGCGGTATTGCCTATTGAGGTTGAAATCCCATCACTAAGAATCAGAATGCATGGTCTAGTAACTAATGATGACTACAGAGTGTCTAGGTTGCAAGAACTTGAACTACTAGATGAGCGCAGACAAGCATCGTATGATCATCTCAAAGTGTATTAGAAAAGAATGTTTAGAGGCTGCAACAAGAAAGTCAGACACATAGAATTTTAGGTTGGCGATCTAGTCTTGAGAGAGAATCCTAAAAATCAATCACATCGAGAACGCAAGGGGAAGTTTGAACCCAACTGGCTGGGTCACTTTGTTATCACTGCTACTTTTGGCTCTAGAGCCTATTAGCTCTCAACAACTGAAGGAGAACAACTTTGAGAACCAATCAACATTCTCCATCTAAAGAAATTCTATGCCTAAGGCATTCAGTGTATGGTAAAATGTCCTAAAAAAATCTTAAAAATCTAAAAAAGTCCTAAAAAAATTAACATCTTGGTGAAAACCTAGCAATAGGCACCTTGATGATTCACAAAAAAAAAAATACCAAAAATATCAAAAAATTAGGAAAAATGAAAAATACAAAAAAATGAGAAAAGGAAAAAAGTGCCTTGGTGAAAACCTGGAAACAGGGGCCTTGGTAGAAAAAATAGAATCTCTGCCAAGATGGTGAAAACCTAGCAAACGGGTGCCACTTGTTTCAAAATACTCCATCTATCAGTGCAATCTTGGTCTTTCCCAGCTTTTAGTCTTCTTTAGTTTGTATATATCCTTGTTTCAATAAGTCAGTCTGTACACCAATCAACTCAAGTGTATGTATCCTATCAATGCCTAACACTTGGGGGCAATCAATGTCATATCCTTTGGTCTCTAGTATACCTCAGACAAGTCATATCTAGTCAGAGTCCTTTGAAGCTTCATCTGAGTCAGTCAGTCAGTCTCCTCTCCATAAAGGATTTTGCATCTACAACAACGCAATCAAACACAAATTGAAAACAATCTATGCTTTTTACATACTTTTATCTCCTTGTATGCTTACTGATTCACATTGAGATTTTTTCATATTGTGTCCTTTGAGCTCTTCGATGATGTCCTTTATAGGATTTAGAGAGTGATGATTGGGGGCATAATCTTTTCTTTGTCTTCTGCTTGTATGT
This sequence comes from Chamaecyparis obtusa, assembly GCA_027943335.1. NCBI lineage: Eukaryota > Viridiplantae > Streptophyta > Pinopsida > Cupressales > Cupressaceae > Chamaecyparis > Chamaecyparis obtusa. Next base: position 729,753 of record BSBK01002929.1, on the reverse strand, counting down.
GAAAATTTAACAACTTTGGAAATTCTGGATTGAAATGGTATCCGTTTGTAAGAGCCTCTATCTCGAATTGGATGGCCATGCGTACCTCAACCATTGATACCCATAAAATTCAAGGAAGTTTGATCTAACTATTTTCTTTTAAGTGAGTTCTTTCTCCTACTGTGAAATGTGATCTTGCCTAAGGATGTGAATGAAAAAGGGTCACTACGGGTAATTCACACTGGATTTAGAATGATCTCTTAACTTTTTTGATGTGTTTGTAATGAAAGGCATATTTAGGTCATCATGAAATTTATGTTCTAATGCTTATATAAATTTCTATATCAAAATGGAAATGATATTCAGGTCATCCTGGCATTTGTGCCTTGGTGCTTATATCTAATCCGACATTCTGAAAATAAAATCAATATTTATATGTCCATGGTTGCCTAACCAGTGGGTGTTGTATTGATTCCTATGCATACAAATCAATATTCATATGTCTATGGTTTCATAACTAGTGGGCATTGTATTGATTTATCCAGTTACCTAAAATTTCAATGATGACAAGAAATCGACACATGATCAGTGACTAGGTCCTAGGTCCTAGGTTTGAATTTCATTCTGCATTTCATTTTGCACTTTGCATGATCTCACAAATTTCTTGAACACTTAAATGATCTTCAAAACCAAAAATGCTAAACATGACACAAGGACTGAGCATTGTATGAAGGTTCCTCCAACGAAACAACAAGTAGAATCTTTTTTTGGGATCAAAATTGAAATCTGAGATCATTCATATTATTAACTACTTGCATAATCGACCTTCAATCATCACAGAAATCTAGAATTCAACTTAATTGATTATCTTACATCAAACTATCAAAATTTCAACTTGGTCAACTATGGTCAACTCATGGTTTAACCTAGTCAAACTTGGTCTCCAGGACCTCTAAACAATGCAAAAAATGTTCTCGAACGTGTATAACCACTTCTCAAATCAATTAACATGCTTCTAAACTATAACGCTGACTTTTCTTGTCATATTTCAATTTTAATCCCGAAGGGGGCATGGTATTGCACATCATTCAAGTTTGTAAATCTAAATATATAATCAATCTTTCCTCAGTAATCAAGACAATAACCACGTCTAGTTGTTGACTCATCAAAAGTCCTCGTCGCTTGGGGTAAATCTATCATCGCTTGGGGCATATTAGATTCATTGAGATCCATATCAATCTGGTATCCTAATCTATCTTGTAAACTGTATCAGCTTTTCATAACCATCGGTTCATTAGTGTTATTTCCTTGGTTCTTTGCAACTGATGGGTTCAGGATGTGATACCACTATGATTCTTTTGGACAATCAGGTCCAGAATTGGTCACTCACTTCTTCGCAATCATAAGGTTCAGAATCAGGCATTTTGGCACTTTTTTGTAATCATCAGTTCATTGCTGTTATAGTTAACATTATCTTTGGTCATTCAGGACCTAAATCTTACATCTTTAAATCTTTCAATCAGTTTCTATCTCGGAATCGGTTCATCTTTCAAATCAGTTTCATACATATTTATCATACACAAACTATCTTTGAACCACTATGCTTCGCACAGTAATTCAAAGAGGGGCAAAATGTAATACCCCAAAAATGGGCTATAGGTTCATTAACCTCCTACATCTTCAAATCGAATGAAATCGATACAAAAGTCCTAATCTAAGGCACATCTACACATTATCAAATTTAATTGATTATCCTAAATTCTGCATCGGGGAATATTCCTAGAAATATTCCTAATTTATCATAATTATTCTTAATTTAATAATTATTTGGTGATAAATCTTATTTATCCTAAAGTTTGATTAATTGAATATTTTGAATATTTAATTAATCATATTTAATACTACCACTTAATTATTTAATTATATTTATTCCTAAATTATATTATTTTATTTTGACAATAAATGAAAAATCTCATGACTAATTGATTAAATTCTTATTTAATTAATTAATGTCAATTGTCAAATTTAATAATATAGTTTTTGAATAAAGTTTGATTTAATAATTGATTAACCCATAAATCACTTGTTTTAATTCAAAAATTAGTTAAGTGAAAAATAAATCACTTTATTTATTAAATTAATTCATATTAAATCATGCACAATTAGAAAAGCAGTCAACTTTAAAACAACTTCAAATCAACTTTCAATTTCAATTTGTTAACTTTCTAAACTCAACATCTAATGATGAGTTGAAAAAGATAACTAAAGCTCTATGTTGAGATAAAAACTACTTTTGCATGATTTTATGAATTAAATATTCTTAATTTCTTGTTAACTCAAAAATCAACCTGAGTTTATCAAGAGTGATTTATGGCTTTGTCAATGCATCCTCAAGCCCTGGATTTCTATAAAAACAAGGCTCATCTCTTCATAATAAATCTCTCAATCTTTCAACCTCTCAAAAATCCCTCAAGCTTTCAATCAAATTATCTCTCTAAATCCCTCAACCTTTCAATCTCACATCTCTCGAATTTGCACAATTACTCTAGAGAATTTACAACTGAAGAACAAAGATTTTGCGACAGGCAATTTTGTGAGATCAATTCATAGTTTTTCATAGCTTTTAATATCAATTCATATAATTCTTAGATTAATTTTCATATCATTTCAATTTCATTCTAGATTATTTTCATACAGTTTTTCATTCTATTGCATCAAAAATCCAAAAAAATAAATTAATTTGCATTCATATTTGATTGCTTTCATCATTTTAAATCCTTCATTTAGGTGTTCCATTGTCACTGATCTTGATTTCAATCTGAGAACATCATACTCGCACCTACTAGAAGGTAGTAAATCACCTAGTTAGCATAGTTTCAATTACTTGCAGATTTCAGTTTTTGCTAACCTCTAATGTTTTACTGAAGTGTTGTGTCTACAACTAGGTACAAAATTCACACACACAGGTGCTAAGTGTGAGGATTTGGAGGAAATAAATTTAGGATCAAATACATCACCATAGTTAGTATATATTGGAAACAAGTTAGATTCCCATGTTAGAGCCAATTTAATCAAATTTCTAAGAAGATATAAGCATGTCTTTGCCTGGTCATATGAAGACTTCAAAGCCTATAGGGAAGACTTGTTCCAACATGAGAACCCACTGAAACTAGATATCAAACCATTTAGACAAAAGAAGATACCAATCAATCAATTATTAGCCCCCAAGATGAAACAAGAACTGATGAAGATGAGAGATGTAGGGATAATCCAGCCCATAAGGCATTCTACTTGGGTTTCCAATTTAGTCCTAGTCAAGAAGAAAAATGGTGATATAAGGCTTTGTGTTGATTTTAGAAATTTGAATGTGGCATCTCTGAAGGATAACCATTCCTTGCCTAATATGGAGGAAATGTTACATAAGGTTACTGCGATGTGATTTGTTATCAATGATGGATGGATTCTCAGGCTATACCTATGTGTTAGTAAAGAAATCAAAGCAATTTAAAATTTCTTTCACTACACTGTGGGGTACTTATGTTTATGTTAGAAGGCCTTTTAGTCTTATGAATGCAGGAGACACTTTTCAGAGAGCCATGGATGTAGCATTCAAAGAATTTTTTCATGTCTTTATGGTCATTTATCAAGATGATTTAACCACATATTCCAAGTAGGAAGAGGACCATTATGGTCATTTGGAAAATATTTTTAACAAGGCTTTGGAATATGGTGTATCATCGAATCCTAGAAAGTGCCAGTTTGAAGTAACAAAGGGGAAGTTTCTGGGGCATATTGTTTCTAAAGAGGGGGTTAGAATTGATCTACAAAGAGTAGAAGAAATCCAAAAGGTCACTACCCCAAAGAACATTAAAGGACTATAGTCTTTCTTAGAAAAGATCAATTTTGTGAGATGATTCTTTGCAAACTTTGCAAAAGTTGTTAAGCTAATAATAAATTTTTTGAAGAAGAGTGCAAAGTTTGAATGGGGCACATAAGCACAAGATTATTTTGAGAAAATAAAGAAAGAAATTCAGGAAGCACATGTCCTTAGGTCTCTTGATTACAATAAGCCATTTTCATTGTTTTCCTTTGCATCTTTTCATACAATTGCAGCGGTGTTGTTACAAAAGGACCAAGAAGGGTTTGAACATCCTATTGATTTTTTTAGTAAATCCTTGCAAAGGGCTGAACTAAATTATGAGATGATGGAAAAATAAGCATATTCATTAGTAAAAGAAGTCAAAACATTCAGACCTTATTTGGTATGTGCCAAGGTGATTGCATATGTCCCCCATGCAATAGTCAAGGATATTTTAACCCAATCAGAAGTTTCTAGTAAGAGATGTAAGTGGATTAACCAGGTTCAGGAGTTCATTTTAAAAATCCATATCAAAAATTTATATGAGGAAAAGGATTAGAAAAGATAATGAAAAAATAAAACATAGATTTGGTCTAAATTAATAATGTTGAAATGAAAAGTCAGTTTGTTACCAGTATTGAGATGCAACCGTGGTACTCAGACATTGTTTATTTTATTAAAAATGCCAAGTTCCATGAGAATTTAAATGAAAATCAAAAGAGAACTCTTAGGTTGCAAGCCTAGAAGTACACATTGGTACAAGGTGATTTATATTGGAAAAATAGATATGGTTTTCTCTTGTTATGCTTGGATAAATGACAGGCTGGTAAGGTCCTAAAAGAGATGCATGGTGATGTTTGTGGAGGAAATTATTTAGCTAGGACAACTACTCATAAGATTGTAAGGGCTGGCTATTATTGGCCTTCTATATTTAAGGACACATTTAGATTTGTGTAGAAATTTGAATCATGCCAGAAGTTTCCTTTCAAATTAAAGTATTCAGGTGCTTTATTGTTAAATCTAGTGAATGTAGAGGCACCTTTTTCTATGTGGGGGATAGACTTCATTGGAGAATTTTTAGAAAAGTCTACTAGTGGACATAGTTGGATTTTGGTTGCCATAGATTATTTTACAAAATGGATTGAAGCAATCCCTACTAGGAAAGCAACCAACAAAGTGGTCATTGGTTTCCTAATGGATAACATACTTACCAAGTTTAGTGTCCCTATTAAATTGGTAATGGATAATGTCATGTGCTTCAGATCTGAGAAATTTAAGCATTTTTGTGATAAGAATGGAATTGTCATGTATTATTCCTCTCCTTATCATCCACAGGGAAATGGGTAGGAAAAATATAGCAACAAGAGTATTTTGTAGATTTTGAAGAAAACCTTGGAGAGTAACAAGAGGGCCTGACATTAAAAATTGAAGCTAGCTTTATGGGATAATAAAATCACTGTAAAGAAGGCTACTGGTAGTTCCCCTTTTGAATTAGTATATGGTCTTCAAGCTAGGTTACCATTAAACAATCTTCTGCCTGTGTACAAATTTATCAATGAGCAAGATTTAGAAACAACTGATGCTATGCAAGAAAGGATGGTACAACTTGTGGAATTGGAGGAAATTATGAGAGAAGGATAGAAGATAAACTTGAAGGCTCAGCAAAAGATGAAGTATTTATTTGATAAAAGAGTTGGTAACAAAAAATTTCAGCCTGATGATATAAAGTTGCAGTGGAATGCTAGGGCTAAAGATAGGGGAAAGCCCAAACAATTTGAATCCTTATGGTTGGGGCCATACATTTTCCATCAGATACATGGTAAGGATTCATACTTTTTGAAAAATTTGGATAGTGAGGTACATGAATTTTCAATGCATGGACAATTTCTAAAACCTTTATTTAATTAAATATATTTTCTGTGCATAGTAGATCTATATATTTGTATATATTTTAGGTGTGTTTTCTTTCAGTTGTGTGTGGTCTACGTCCCAAAGTCCTAGTTTCTTATCGTGAACTTGCGTTCAAGTATCCTCAGTCAGAGCCACTATTGATTCAAAGTTTTTTGAGTATTGTCATGGTTCTTATTTTTTATTTTTGACCTTGGAAGTAGCCATTTGACTTTAAAAATCCCTCCCACCTTTTAAATCTTTAAGCACGTCTTTTTGAAAAGTGACTAAGTCTAGGTTTTAATGAAGTTTATGTTTTTCACTTATTTTCTAACTTGCCAAGCCTTTTTGGCTATTATAACAAGGTCATGGTCTATTCTGTTAAAGTTATGTTAACCATCGCGAGTGGGCGAGTAGTTGAGTTTCCCCTTATCACTAGCTTACTAGCAGTTTAGGTGTTTAGATGATAACTACTATGAGCTCATGAGTTCCCAGTCCAAACCCTTTATCGCTAAGTCAAAGAATATTTTAGAACTTTTCCACTAATTGTTGTGACTCATTGATGGTTATGTTGTTCCTTCAGTCGCTAGATTGAAGACATGTTTGGTGGTTAGTGAAATCCCTGGCGATCTGGTGAGTGTTAAGTTTTAATAGTTGTCACTGACTCACGATCTCTTATCATGACCCAATTTTTTTCTTTGTGAGTTAACAATGTGATGCCAAGTGTCCATTTTTTAGTATAAGGAAAATTTTCATATTAATGGCGGTCATTAACTCATGGAGCATCAAAGAATATTCTATAATCTCCCAGCGAGTTAATGAGCAAGTGCCACGTGGTGAATAGTGGGGCTTTGGTCAAAGTTTAGGCTGAAGTCAATGGACAGTCAGATTTGTTTTAATTTGATGGTGGGCATGATGCCTTGATCTAGAGATGCATGAAGATTATCCTTTATGAGATCACACCCTGATGCCACATGTATTGTGTTATGTCATAGCACAAAATAAAGGCTTGATAAGAGGAGATATGATCTGGTCGATTTGATGATTTGCATGTTTTCACAACCAAAAGATGGTAGAAAGTTGCGCATTGCAGAAACACGCCTTTGTGACACAAGTCTTTCCCGACGTAAATGACAAGAGGATAAAGTAATGGTAAAGTGCAGATAGATCTTTTTGATTGTGCGGTTGGCATAATACCTTGATGAAAAGTTGTAGCTATTTTATCTATTGCGGGATCATGCCTAGGTGACGCATGACAGTTTTTTATAAGAGAATGTTTCTTTGATCGCTATCCCGTGAGGGTTTTGTGCAGTTAAGGTAAAATGTTGGCAAGCTCACAACTGGTGGAAAATGCTAAGAGGAAGTCTTTGGTTTCTAGCACATAGAAGTTCTGAGTAGTAATAAAAAATGTTAGCATTCTCGCAAGAAGCTGTTGCAGTCAGTAAAGTTCCTTTTTTTTCTAGGTCACAGTGGTCTATGGGAGTTATAAAGGAATGCTTGCGACTTGGTGAGTGTGTGTTTCAAAGGCTTTGTTGCCAACTCACTATAGTCTAGAAAGTTAGTAAGAAGTGTTGGCAATTTGGTGAAGCACCTACATAAAGCATAAAAAGTGTATTAGTTCAACCAATTAGTGATTGACACCTGGAGATATCAATTTGAAATGTATGGTTATGGTCCAAAATTCCTACAAAGAATAGAATTTATTATAGTATACCATCCTGGTGAAAATTTATGAGGCAAAGATCATTGTGAAGATTGCATAATCATGATTATAGTCCTCTGAGGTGATGACATGAAAATGAATCAAGAAGCTATAAAGGATCATGTGCTGTCAACTCATGCCAAGTACCTTTCCCTTTGAGCTTTGTAGATTTCAAGTGAATTGAGACTTGATTGTAGAGCTAGTTCTTTAAGCTATTGTTGATATTTTTTGAGTTGCAAGTTTTTGAAGAGTTTGAAAGATGAGTCAATCCACTACTAGATCACTTACCAGGAAGGAGAAGGGTAGCAGGATCTCAAATGAATTCATCAAAATGATCCCTGGGTGCTTGAATTAAAATGCAACCAATGAGTTTCATTGACATGATGCATGGGACCAATGCAAGAACATAGTTACCCCTGGTATGATTGGAACTTATCTCTTCCACTTCTTCTGGGAGAATAGAATAAAAAGGTCCCTATATCTAATCCTTTGGAGCTAGGTTTAAGGAAGTTGATATGCCCAGATGTCTACATGGATGTGGACCTGCTAAGGTAGTTTTCTAGGAGGTATGATGTTGTCACTGGTGCAATGTGCACTGAGATAGAGATAGTCAAAGAGGAGTACTTTGAGAAGTTCCACAAGTTCATTAAGAAGAATGTCATGCCCAATTTTATTCTAAGAGATGATGGAAGGAGGCTGATAATACCAGAAGAGCTGATGCCACCCTACGACTTGACCAAATTTCACCAGTTCTTCCAGTGCACCGTGCATGGATATTGCAAGGTATTCAAGATTAAAGCTGACATAACAGTCACTGCTGACTTGTTACAAATGTCTATGGACATTCGTAATCCTCATGTTAACAAAGATTATGATTATGTAGGGTGGATAGTAAGTGAAATCCATAAGGGTTTGAAGAAAATTGTTACTATTGAGCAACCCTCATAAATTAGGTTTAAGCATTATTTTTTGCTAATGCACCTAATTCTCTTCTACAATTAGAGAAACATGGATGATGAGCTCGATCTTTTTAGGTATGATTTTGATTGTTTCAACCTGTGCATAGATGGACCCAGGTTTGGGATAACTCTTCCCATTTATCTAATTTTGGCTGTTTTCAAAATTGGATAGTGCAACCCATGTATACTATGCTAGGGACCCCTATTGAATGATTGATAGTAGGAGTAAGAAGAGTCCTTAGGCCCATGAAATTCTTAGATAACTACCCATTTTTCATAATTGGGGGCATTTTTCCTACTTTGACAATGTTACTATAATCAGAGTTTATGGGTGTCCTCAGCCACCTCACATTTTGCCTAGGATAGTGCCACCAATAATTGCTTGGTTAGAGTTTATTTGGTAATTTACCTTAGCAGATAAAGAAATCTTAGAGAGGCATAAGAAAGGGAATTTCCTTCCTAGGCTATGGAGTGTGCACTATTTCCATATAGGGAAGAATGCCCTAGATCATATTAATGAGTTTTTAAGGTACTTTAGAATATCTTTTGCTAGTCCTAGGTATTGTGATTATGAGGGTTTCATTAAGCAGGCCTATAAAGAGAAGATCCCTTTTTTCCAAAAGGTGAAAGATCATGAACCACTAGAGTATGAGGAACATATAAGAAATATAATCAATATGGATGAGATTGCAGAAAGGGAAAGAAAGTGGCAGGATCTGATGAGAGTGTAAAAAGAATTAAAATAATTGGATAGTTCATTCTCTAGATTTTTCCCTAATACTCCTTACTTGGACCATTTTCATAAGATGATCAATGAATATGTGCATTTGATGGATCAAATGCAAAAGGATATATTCATAGAGGAGGCTACAATTGAGATTGAATCTAATGAAGAAGTTGATAGAAGAGGAGAGGAGGGGTCAGCTTCCCATGATCCTATTGCAGATATAGAGAAAATGAGGGCATAGAGAAAGTGTTGAAGAGTAGAGCTAGTGTTCTAGTTCCAAGGCATGACCCTTATTTTGAAAGTATAAGAAAGAAGCTTACCAACATTCCTTTTGAGGAAGGGAAGATTTTAGAGAGTGAGTTGCCAGTAGCATTAAGGCTAGATGAGAGGTTCTTAGAAGCTCAAGAATTCATGAAGGATGACCAGTTCATCAAAACACTAGAGTTCAAGAGCCTTCTTTACAAGTTGAAATAAAAGGAGCTCAGGTCTACCCTCACCTATGATGGTGATGAAGAAGAGAAAAAAAAATAAAATCATGAAGGCTCTTACGGAGTGGTTCTTGCATTCCATTTTGTGAAAGTAATGTTTTGTAACTATTTTTTGTCTTATCCTAGCTATCTGTAGCTTGTTGCATCCTAACTCATAACAAGATTCCATGATGGCTAGAGATATATATTGCAAGTGGAAATTATTGTAAAGGACCTTCTTCCCACATTCTGATACTTTTGGAAGAAAGGGGCAATACAATTCTAGTCTGGGACTTGTTGTGTTATTTTCTAAATGTTTTGAGTTCTCAAAATGTATTGAAACTGAAGATGTTAATGAAGATGTTGTTTTAAATCTTATTTTGGCACTTGATTTTCTTTGTCTACTATTTTAAATATTTATGAATTAGGACTGTAAGGAAGTTTAGATTCATCAATTTATAAGGTAGATTAAGAGATAGTTGCAGGTTGTTTTCAAGGAAAACATAAGTCTTGATGGTTATTTCTGAGGGTTTACAAATTTGATGGTCTTGTACTGATTTGTTAGAAGTTATGTGTAAGGCGTGAAAGTTTTAAGAGGGTTTAAAATTCATTTCCAACAATGTGTTCATGTGGATATATACTTTTCAGACTCTATGCCCTAGGATTGTAAGAATTGGTCATATTCCAAAGTTGTTTAAAATATCAAAATAAATAAAATATTTTATGTATAAATGTTTTCCTATAAATGTTTGAATCTATGTCAAGAGGACACTAATCCACTGCGTGATTTTCTAAGATAGTAAATCAGAAAGGTATACCTACCTGAGTCTATGGAGCTCAAAGTGAAAGATGATTTCTCATCCTCGTTAAGTTAGATCTTTTTTCCTGACATATTTGGAAGTGGGCATAAGAGAGTTATAGACATGTTTTGTTTATATATTTGATCTGTAGGAAAAAGCTCCAATAGTAGACACTCCAAATTTTATGCTATCTGGAGTGGCCCATACATCATCAATAGTTGTAATGAGTCTAATGCACTTCAGCTATCTAGGAGTGATGGTAATATCCTTCCCATTCTAGTCAGCATGGTCCATATTAAGCCTTTCTTTTAGAGAAGGTTAAGAACTTATATATAGTAGGATAGTTTTTTTTCTTTCCATGAAGTACACAAGTAGAAGTTGTTTCCCTCGTGGAGATAGAAAAAATTGACCTTTTTCTCCGGTTTCAAAAGTTGTCGTGGAGACCCTTTCATGTTTCTACTAGAGTCTATTTTGTTGTGTGTTTTACATTTTTGGAAAATTTATTATATTTTGAATACTAGTGGATCCATGCTTAATGGATTTATGAAGGCAACTGAGAATATTCTTAGCAAGAAAGTATCCCCTCTAAGTCACCATAAATGTTTGCAATTTTTCCACCATTAACCTATCAAAGGCAACTGATCTGAGATACCTCATCATGGGCTAAATCCAACATGTTTTTGGCCCCGGTGGCTAACACTTCACATTTTTTCTTTGTTTTCATCATTCTTGGAAAACTCATTATGTTTTTACAATTTTGATGTAAATTTGACATGTTTTGACATAGGGTAGAGTGATACATCATCCATGTTCTTTTTTGTGTTAGCAAGATAGTCCTTAGTCATTGGGATTTTTTTTGGGTCTCTTTAACAAAGTAACAAATCACCATCAGTGTGAGATATCTTGGATCTCTCCAATGAGTTCATGAATTGAAGAAGACAGACCAATGGTCATGTGGAGTTATGCTAGGGTCTCTTTTGTTGGAATTAGGAGAGATAGGTACTGAGAGGGGAGGGGTGAATCAGTGCCTTCAAAAAATTTAGTTGCAAAACCTTTCTAATCTATAACTAAATACTATGATAACCGATCAAAATAACTTGAATCACATAACACAAGTATTTTGGTAACACAAAAACCCTTGTTCGAAGGTAAAAACTGCCATGGGGATGACACCCACAAATTCTTCACTACTGTAGATAGAAAAGGTTTTCCTGTTAAGGCTACAAGTTTTGATCACTTCTGGTGATCTTACCCTATTAGGAGTAACATATTAGATCAGCTAGATCTACCTAGTTATAGGATTTAACAACACTATATGAAGTGTGTACTCAGTTAAGAGATTTATACAAAGACTATTAAGTCTACTCTGTTAAAAAATTTATCAAAACTCTATCACAATTGTCAGAAAGTAATAGGTAAACTATCTGCTAGTTGACAACTCAATTGTCTGAAATAGATCTACAAGTTCTTATCAAAATATCACCTTATCTATGATGGTTCTCTGCTCTGATCTGCTTGGTTACCTTGTCTAATTCTGCTCAATTTGAAAACCTATGTACTATGTTCTGCTTGATAAACTGATTGTCTTGAAGATAGGCAATTTCTTCAAGTGCTCTGTGATTCATATTTATTAGTTCAACAACCCCATAAAATGGTGCAAACATATATAATATATAGTGTTCTATTTTTCTGCTTAAACAAAAATTAGATTACAAAAAATAATCATAACCCCAAGATCTATGGTGCAAAAATAACCTAGATCAACTAATAAAAATAAGATAATCATTGCATTTAATGAATATCTTTTACAATAAATGCTCCTCGATCTTGGTAAACCATTTTACGATTTGTTATAACCATTTGCATAGAATAATGTGTTATTTTTTATTACTATGCTATTTTCTGTGATCATTGGTAAACACTGTACAATCTACTTGGTGTATACTATGATGCTCGGTGTTTACTAAACGTCGGTGTTGGTGTCGCTAGTGCTCGGTTAACTATGTGATGCTTAGTGTAAGGCTTTATCGACTGCTCTGTCTTTCTTCTAGTTACTGACCATCTCAATATAAGTAACTGACCGATCTGTTTACTATCCTTTGATACTAATGACAACCTTAAAATGCTCAATAGAGATTAACAATCTCCCCCTTTGGCATTAGTATCAAAACTTCATAATGTATATAGACAAAATGTTTCTATATATTCCTTATATCTCCACCATATACATATCCACAAAAAAATTCTACGTACAAAAGTACTCCCCCTCAGTGCATGCTCCCAGTATTATATAATGTACATATCAAAAATATACTATTTGGCATATACATGTTTTCCCCCTTTTTGATAATAATGCCAAATACCCAAAAAGTATGTGATGTATACTTACATCTTATCAAAAATATTCTGATGGGTTTTCTTTACAGACTCTAAGAGGTTTTCCCATTCCTCTTTCAAGTTGGTAAGAGCAATTTTCTCAAGACCGACTTGTGCATGCATGTCAAAGATATTATCCAACACCGAAATCTCTAGTGTTGCCACAAGTTGCTCAGCTTTGACAGTGTGTGTTTCAAAAATCTTCAGGTAAGGAGTGAGTTCTTTCTGTAACTCTATAGCCTGATCGGTGATGTATGCTTCTTGTTTCCTTAAGTCTGCTATTAGCTGCCAGAGTTCCTGAACTTGGTTAATGTGCTTTAAGAAAGCAGTTGGCTTGGTGATAGCTACTTGTGTACTCAACTTGATTTCTTCTTCTAAACCTTTTATCTTTTCACTGATTTCTACAGTGAAGGTGTCTGTAGTACAAAGCTTTATTAGTAGTTGATAGATTATCTGGGTGATAGATTTTACCTCGGTAATGATCTCAAATAATTTCACCTTGTTCAGTGCCACTTCAGTACTAATCCTTTCTGCCAATTTGTTTTGAATCTTTGACTCTGCCCATTCTTCTATTCTTTTGTCTACATCTGTATTAGAGGCATTGATTTTGTCAGTGAGGGTGGCAAGTTGATCTAAAATGGGAGTATTCTCATCAATGTTTGTTTCTGGTACTATCTATTGTAGAATATCCCGTACATCATTTAACACTTCTTTCCATTTTTGTTCTTGCCTCAATTTTTCTTGTGCCGCTTTCCTCAAACATAACTCCCCATACCGACTTAGTTCCTTGGGGCTTAGAGTTCTTGGGTCACATTCGGGGATAATGATAACTTCATCAATGGTGACCGGCCCTTTGACTTTCTTCTTCTTCTTTGGGGCTAGAGGTGACTTCTTCTCACTTATGACAATAGCTTTTTCTTCACTCCTTGGAGTATCCTTACTAGTTGACACTATATCATCCTTCTTTTGCTCCTCGGTAGATTGAGTGGGAATCTCAGTGGTAGTGTTAGGTGGGTTCACCTCGGTTGACTTGGTTTCTTTAGGTTCCTTCTGTTCTGTAGACTATGCCTTTGGTTTGTTAGGCTCATTTGTATTTGTAGGTTGCTCAGGTGCTTGAATCTTAGTTGTCTCTTTGGTTGGCTTAGGATGAGAGACATCGGGTTGTACTTGTGAAATTATTTCAACAGCCTCTACAAGTATAGGTAGTTCACCCAGTAGAGATGTACACACATTGTCAGTGTTTAATGCTTCATCTTTGTATTGTGTAATTATTACATCTTCGTCATCCTTATCATCAGGATCACCATTAGTGATGTCCTCAATGAGTGCATCATCATCGGTTTTCTTTTGCAAGTGGATCTTAGCTTGATCTGGTGCATCCTGTGAAATTTTGATTTCTTCCTTTTGCTCAGTGATATCAATTACCTTGGTAACTGATATACCGGTGTCCTCTATTTTCTTGCCTTTATTATCATCAATGAAAATACTTTTACCTTTTGAACTATGTCTCTTTTTAGATAGTTTTAGGAATGCTTCCTGTTCAGCTTTCTCTTCTACTTTCAAAATTGATGTCCATAGGGAGTCACATACGACATCCATATCATCTACATTATCATCCATAATCTGCATAGCTCTATTCTTGACTAAAAATCTAGGCCGATACCTTGTCATGTATTCACTTACCTTAGCATAGCTAAAGTGTGTGGCTGCATGACCTAGAGATCGTCCTCTTTTTCTTTTCTCTATTTCTAGTGCAATAGCCCATCTTTCACTTATTTTGTCATCAAGTTTCTTTAGAAATTGACATGCAAATTCCATCAGTACTCTCTTGAACTTGATCATCATTTGAACAATAGCATGTTCTATCTTTGTCTTGTCCTCAATTGACATGTTAAATTTGCCTATGCATGGATCATTAAGATTTCCATTCTCAATAATATCTTCAATTATTTCTTCTATGGTACTATCCCTGTTACAAACTAGATAAAATTAATCAGGGTCATTTTCAGTGTCAGTCTCCTCTATATCTTCCTTACTCCTTATGTATTTCCTCTTTTTCTTCAGTGGTTCAGCAGCTTTCTTGTTCTTTCTCTTGATGTATTTCTTCGTCGGTGTAGCTACTCTTCTTTTTGCTACTTTTACTACTTCTTCTTTCTGCTCGGTTGATTGTACTATAGTTGACGAATGTGTCCTCATTCCTTTAGGTTCTGGTAGCTGAATATCTTGTTCATTAGTTGTGGGTAGTTGAGTTTCTTCTTCATCATTGGTGGGAGGAACCGGTGTATTATCCTTTTCTTTATCTGACTCGGTCTCCTCACTGTCATAGGGTTTGTTAGCCAACTATAACTGACCTTCAGTTGCTTCATCAACTGGTGACTCCTTATGTGAGTCAGATGTAGTTCCATATTTTGCTGTGAGATCCTTTTTCATTTTCTCTGCCCTTCTTGACATTTTATCGATCTCAATGTCCATTGTGATTCTAGACTTAGCTTCCTCATACACTCCAAACCTACTGGCAGTGATGTCTATCGGTAATGCCAGCAATGCATTGATAGATTTCAAAGAAAAATCATGATTCATTTCATAACCCATTGGTGCTAGCCATTTTGTTCTCAGTTCTACTACCTTTATCATTGAGTGGTCTGTGCTTACCACAAAGCATATGTCATCTTCAAATTTGCTCACTAATTCTTTTGGAATTCTGCTTCTTTGTTGCATTCTTGTTTGAAATTCCTTGAAATATGCATTGAACTCCTTGTTTAAATTGTCTCCTAGACTTCTCATCATTTCATTGATTTGAGAAGTTATTGGTTTGTTCGATTGCCAGTTAACTTTTCCAATACCCAGTACATATTTTTGCAAATAGAGGCATGTACAGACAAGCAGTGATCCGTACTTACATGTATTGGACTTCTTTGCTTTTATTGTCTTCATGTTGTCATACAGTTGGTGTAGTAGTAGCTCGGCAAGATCAACCTGGTGATCTTTCTTCACAATTTTGTAAGCCATGTCCATGGTGCTACAAGGTACACTATTCGGTCTGCTTGATTAAAATATCTTGTACCCGATGACATGAGCTGTGAATTTTACCGCTGGATCTTTGATAGTTGAAATTTTTAGTGCCCTACTGTCCCATTGAGCTCCAGTGTTCTTTTCCATGTCAGGACAAGATGAACTTCAAAATGCTTTGGCTTTGTCAGTTGTAGGGTACCCAGTAACCCTACTAATAATCTTCTTGGTGACCTCAACAGGTTTGTCTAACCAAAATTTGCCGTCATGGAATCTGCTTAGCATGATTCTTATCCAGTCATTGTGAAATGATTGTAGGAAGTATGTGAAACACCGTAACCCTGACTCCTCAATCTTCTTATATTTGGATTTGATCTTACCATCTAGTCCACAGACTTGCTAATACGTTGCTATGGTCTCAAAGTCATCTACTTCACCGATCTTGCACTGAATGTAAGCCCTAACATCTTCTGTTAACAAAACCTTATTAGGAATACTAGAAAATGCACCCATATCATCTGTTTGTGCTACAACCTTAGGATGAGATTTGAATTTCTCCTTGGCAAAGTGTGCCTTAGAAATTAATTCCACTTCCTCCTCAATGTTCTGTGATTTTCTTGCAGTCGAAGATGATGCCATAAATTGTTTCTAGGGTTTTGGCAAGCAAATAGATAACCAGTTTTTGGTAGGTGGATGAACTTACTAGTTTTTGTCAAAGAATTTTCGTCAGTTTGATCTACAGTAGCTTTGAATCTATTCTAAAAATTGTTAGCTTGAACTCTTCTCTGTAAAATCTCCTTTCTACGAAATCGCAATGTAACAATGAACTCCGTTTCTATGTATATATAGGGTTTTTTGATATTCCTGCTCAAACTTTGATGCATTAAATGTGTGACCTAACTTTTGGTACAAGACGACTGTCAGCTTGATAATATCTTCAATATCTTTTTCTCAGTTAACATAGAGTTTCTTCATCAGTTTGAAATGTTGTCGGTTAACCTTGTATAGTGATTACCGATGGGTAACCAACTCACGTTTCTTCTTTTACTGACTAGATATCATTTACAAACTTATAATATATAAACCATAGTGCATCTTCATTCATGTAGATTTGGTGTTTGTACATCATATATAAGGAACTATATGTAAAATGTGATCATTTGAAATGTCAGTTCCATACATACCTTTGTCATCTTAAGTGGAGGTACCGATGTCACCCAATCCAGTGGATGAGGTTTCACCGACAATGTTACTTGACTCAACATTCTCATTAGATGCCTTCTTCCACATTGTGTTCCTTAACTTTTTAATTTCTGCAATGTTATATCCACTCTCAAATATATGGTTTTCATCAAGTGCTTAGTCTCTGCAGTTCTTTCTTACATGACCGACCTTGTGACAGTGCATACATGCCATTCCTGCATGGTTCCAGTTTCTTGATTGTCCAATCTGACTCTTTCTATAGTAGTTTGCTATAATATGTCCATACTAACCACATGAAGTACAATTAGTCCATGTATTATAGTCCCAAACATATGAGTTACCTTGTCTCCTTGGTTGATATGGCTTTCATTGTAGTTTCTCTTTAGGTGTCCAGACCTGCTTCATTTTTGCCTTGCAATCCCTTGCAGTGTGTCCATACTTATTACAAGTATAGCATATTTTCTCCTTAGTAGTATTATTAGCAATGTCATTCTTCTTTGCTTTTCATTCATAAGCTGGATGTCCAAACTTACCACAGTAATAGCAATATCCATTGAACTTAGGAGTGACAGGAGGTTTACCTTGTGCTTTGCTTCTGCACATATTAGATGTATGTCCTAGTTTTCCATAGTGGTAACATGTCAACACTTTAGGTTTTTGACTTTGATTGTTGTTGACTTCTTCAGCTTGTTGTGATGATTCTCCTTCATTGGTGTAGCCTATACCGGCTCTGCTTTCGAATCTCCTCTGATTAGTCAGAAAGTCATCAATCTTTTTAGAGCTATCCTCGGCTATCTTCATCATCTCATTGTGTTGCTTTTGTGTCTTTATTTCATTTCTCAATTTTTCATTATCTTCTCTGAGTATTGCAACATCTTCAAGTCTTCTTGATAATTCTCTATTTACTCAGTTCATTTCTTGATTAACTGTCATTATCTGATTTGATACTTGGAAGTGACAATCAGTGAGTCTCTGGATTTCACTTTCTTTTTCTTGAAGTTGTTTAGTTATTAGTCTTCGATCTTCAATAGCCAGATTCTAATCTTGTTCAGCTTGTCTATCATTGTTCATGATTTCCACCATTCTCACCATTTGAGATTCATGACCGATTTGAAGTTCTTTCACTTGCTCGAATAGATGCTAATTCTTTTCAGATAACTCAGAGATTATGCTTTCGGATCCGTTAGAGATGCTTCCAGAGCTTGATCCAATATGATCAAATATGTCATCAATAGGTTCTTCATGATAACTTATTTCATTCAGCTGAATTGCAAGGTTCTTTCTTTTAACCAGTAATTTCTTCAGTTCTTCCTTGGCTTGTTTATATTGTTCCACAAACATCTACATTTGTATCTTCTGATTCTCAATAGTCTTGTCAAGCTTGTATCTCTCTATGAATTAGATCTTTTCCCTTCAGTGGTTAAACTGTTCAACAAGAGAACAAAGCTCTGATACCAATTGTTGGAATTAGGAGAGATAGGTACTGAGAGGGGAGGGGTGAATTAGTGCCTTCAAAAAATTTAGTTGCAAAACCTTTCTGATCTATAATTGAATACTGTGATAACTAATCAAAATAACTTGAATCTAATTGCATAAATCAATCATCTAGTTAACTTAAGAAAGTAAACAATATGAAATCAATATGACAATCACATAACACAAGTATTTTGGTAACTCAGAAACCCTTGTTAGAAGGTAAAAACTGCGATGGGGATGACACCCAAAAATTCTTCACTACTGTAGATAGAAAAGGTTTTCCTGTTAAGGCTACAAGTTTTGATCACTTTTGGTGATCTTACCCTTTTAGGAGTAACATATTAGATCAGCTAGATCTACCTATTTATAGGATTTAACAACACTATATGAAGTGTGTACTCGGTTAAGAGATTTATACAAAGACTGTTAAGTCTACTCTGTTAAGAGATTTATCAAAACTCTATCACAATTGTCAGAAAGCAATAGGTAAACTATCTGCTAGTTGACAACTCAATTGTCTGAAATAGATCTACAAGTTCTTATCAAAATATCACCTTATCTATGATGGTTCTCTACTTTGATTTTCTCAATTGCCTTGTCTGATTCTACTCAATCTGAAAACCTCTGTACTCTATTCTGATCGGTAAATTGATTGTCTTGAAGATAGGAAATTTCTTCAAGTGCCCCGTGATTCATATATATCATTTCAACAACCCCATAAAATGGTGCGAACATATACAATATATAGTGTTCTATTTTTCCACTTAAACAAAAATTAGGTTACAAAAAATAATCATAACCCTAAGATCTACGGTGCAAAAATAACCTAGATCAACTAATACAAATAAGATAATCATTGCATTTAATGAATATCTTTTACAATAAATGCTCCTTGATCTTGGTAAACCATTTTACTATCTGTTATAACCATTTGCATAGAATAATGTGCCATTTCTGATTACTATGCCATTTTCTGTGATCATCGGTAAACACTATACAATCTGCTCGGTGTATACTGTGATGCTTAGTGTTTACTGACCATCAATGTTGGTGTCACTGGTGCTTGGTTAACTATGTGATGCTCAGTGTAAGGCTTTACCAACTGCTCTATCTTTCTTCTAGTTACTGACTATCTCAATATAAGTAATCGACCGACCTGTTTACTGTCCTTTGATACTAATGACAACCTTAAAATGCTCAATAGAGATTAACATCTTTGACAGACCAATGTGTATGAATCAAAAAGAAACTTTTATTGCCTCTCAAATAATTCAACATCTAGTTCAGGTTGATAGTCCATGGTTAGAGGGAAGTCTCTAGAAGTCTCTCCAATAATTCTCATTGGAGAGGTAGGTTTATATTGACAATACAATGCGCTAGGGACCCTCCTTTGTTTCTTTTGGTCAGGATGATGTTTTTTCTTTAGGGAGAAGTATAATTTGGTCTCTCATATGGTTTTGGAGTATGATATATCAACATGTTTTTTACACCAATGAATTTTTTTCTAGAAAACTAGTTTTACTTCCAACAACCATGACATAGTGCAAGGACTAAAAATTCAATGTTGATCTACCTTCTCTGGCCCTTTGTATGCTATTTCATGAAGCTCCATGCCTATTTATCACCTACAAGTTCTATTCCTTCAAACATAAGGGAAAACCATGTCATGTCACAAGAACAAGCAGCAATCAGTCCCACACCCAAGGTAGTAGCAGAGAAGCCACAAATTGAATCCGTCTTTGCTAGTCTTGGATAGGAAGTTGATGATGATGATCAAATAGAGTTGATCTCATCCTTGAACAAAATCATTGGTAAGAATAAGAAGGTAAAAAGCCTTGAAGGATCTTTGCTTGAAGTAATAGAGAAATTGTAGAATATTATAACCAGTCAGATAAATGAAGCAGATCCACATGTCAAAGAAAAAGAAGTTGTGAAAGCATTTGACAATGAATTCACAAACTTATTAGACATGGCTACAGTCAAAGCTCAAGCATCCTATGAAGCTATGATATTTCATGATAATATCAAAATATCAGAAATGATATTGATAATCTAGATGTTTGCATAAAGGAACTGAGAAGAAGTCCGAAAAGAGGAAAAGCTTTGTACATTCAGTGTACAAAATCTAAAGATCACGTATCAGAAATAACAGAGAAGATGAAGGAAAAAGAGGTAGAAATTCAAATAGCAGCAAACCTCTTATCAAGTCCAAATGTGAAGATCTTAGATATTGAGAAGAACATAAGCAAATTGAATGAGGACATAAGGATTCTAAATGATGAAAAGGATAAGAAATTGAGGATATTTACTCTATTAAGAGAGTATGTTTCAATTAAGATAAGTATTGTTGAAAGTCAATTGGAAGAATGTCTTACCTCTAAGACATCTTATGAGAAATTTCACTATGAAAATATTTAGGCATGTGAAATAGCATCTTATGGTTTATGTGCACTCCTTAGTGTCTTAGATGCCATTAAGAAATCATGGGAGAAGGAGATTGAGAGCATAAAGATAAACTTTTTAGATTGTGTTGCAAGCCTACCGGCTTTGCAATTTTGAATCCAAAGGTAAACATTTTTTTGTTGAATAGTTTTGGCACCCTTTTTTTTGTCATTGTTGTCAAAGGGAGAGTGATAGAAGAAAATTGTGTAGATAGTATGGAGGCATACTCCTAGGGGGAATATAGATAATCTGTAGATAATCAGAGATATAAGTATACTATATAATTTTTTTTATGGCCACAATTTTGAAATCTTTGTAAGACTTAGCCAATTTTCTTATATGTTTCCACCAATGACAAAGGGGGAGATTGTTGGAAATTTGGCTGAGTAGGATATCAAGTTGTTTTCATTATGGAAACATATAATCAGTATGAAGATCACACTATGATAGAAAGCATTTATGTTAGAGTGCAAGTAAAATTGTCTAAGTATAGAAGCATTTTCCAGTCTAACCAGAGATAGTTTTGGATAGTGATGTTGACACAAGTAGGTTCAATGCATGCGCACTTGAACATGGATACTTCTAAGTATGACAAAGACACATCTGGAAGCACAAGTTTGTATGGTATGTACGGAAGGAGTTATTGCAAGATTACTAAGACATAGTCAAAGCCGACTGAGTAGAGTAAGAAGAAAGAACAAGTATAATAGTTAAGGGATTATTTTGTTTATCAAAATAATGAATTAACCATACAAGGGATGACATCTTGATGTTAACTCTTGGGAAGTAGAAGTTAGTTTTGTATTTTGGAAAGAGTTTATGTTTTGTAAAGCCGATTGTAAGGTTATTATTCTTAATAACTTGTATATATGTAAGAAGCATGTAATGTGAAGATAGAGATGATGTAATAAGATAGTATAATGATACGATGCAAAGATATATGTTGTAAAAGAAAAGAAAGAAGACTTTTTATATGAAAGAGAAGAAGCTAGAAAGCTAAATCAGAATAGGAAAGCTATTCGGTAGTAGTGAAAGGTTATGTATTTTAACTTTTGTAATAAGATATCATTATATATTAGATGTTTGGGTAGTGAGATCATCTTGTAATCATTCTATTCTATAATACCAACTCTTAGGAGGGTTGAGGCTTCTAACAAGGCCTAGAGTCCTTTAATCAGGACAAAGACACTATATGTATGTAATAGACTCCTAAAAGGGTGAACATCCTTAACAGGATACTTTTGATTAGTGGATTAGTTGTGGGTATCATCCCCACTAGGGTTTTCCCTTGGCTAGGGTTTCATCGAGGACAAACATGGTGTCGTGAGTTCATTTTCTTTATTTCTTTGCATGTTATTTAGTTTACTTTGTTTTTCAAGCATCAAGTTAATTTGTTATATCCATAATTGGGTGAAAGTAAAAGTTTGTAGAATACTGATTCACCCCCCCCTCAGTATTCCCTATTTCTAACAATTGGTATCATAGCTTAGTTACTCGAAAGAAAATTATTCAGAGAAAGCCTAGTAGCTTGAGTAAGATCTCTATGGATATGGATCAATTACAGAAGAATCTTGAAGAAGCTCTTGAACAGATTGATATTCTTACTGAAGAAAGAGATACTCTGAAAGGGAAATATGATGATGTGAAGAAATTCATTGAGAAGCTAAAAGAAAAATGGGAAGAACTAAAATCAAAGAAAAAAACTACAATTCAAATCGAAGATTGTGATGAAATTTCAAATCTGAAGAAAGAAAATGAGATCCTTAAACATTTATTAAAGATTGTAGATCTGAAGTTAAGTTTGAAAGATGGAAATAGAAAGAATGAATCAAATTTGAAATCTGAAAATGAAGATCTGAAATCTAAACTTTGTATAGTGACATTTGAACTTGAGAAATAAAAATTGCACTATGCTAAACTTGAGAAGTACAATACAATTGTGAAAGGTGAATTGACTTAGTCTAAGCAACATCTTGAGAAACTGTATTCCACTAGTGAGAAGATTGATGAACAAATATCTTATCAAAATCCATATTATAATATGACTGGTCTTGATTTAACTCATCTAAGATAAGTGAAGAATGCAAGGAACTAGATCTGAAACTCTTTGAGAACAAAGATGAAAAGAAGCCTGATGAAGCTAACAAGTCTAAAGACATACCTAATCCACCTAAAGAAGATGAACCACCTAAAGATACGCAAAGAGAATTCAAAGGTAGATTTTTTGCATGTAACACTTTTGGACATATGAAGAAAGATTGCATAGGTAAGAAATTCAAACCTCTCAATGGTTATTTTTATAATTGTCATGGTTTTTGACATAGAGCTATTGATTTTAAGAAACCTAGATCTAATGATATTAATAGTAGTAGAATGTTTAGAGATACTAACCATGTAGATAAGAGACCTACTAAAGATATGAACAGAAGAAATGGAGGTGTATGTTATAGATGCAACAAGATTGGACACATTGCCAGAAATTGCAAATCACAAATCAATCAAACAAGACCAAGATATGGAAACAATGGAGTAGTTTACCAGATATGTAACAAATTTGGTCATATAGCAAGATTTTGTAGAATGAACAACATGAGAAACCCTAATCCTAGAAGCTATACAAGGAGAAATGAGAATGCACAAATTTGGTCATACAACAAGATTTTGCAGGATGAACAACATGAGAAACCCTAATCCTAGAAGCTATACAAGGAGAAATGAGAATGCACAAATTTGGTCATACAACAAGATTTTGCAGGATGAACAACATGAGAAACCCTAATCCTAGAAGCTATACAAGGAGAAATGAGAATGCAAGAAACAATAAGAAAGGATGTTGTAGTAACTCAGAAGAAGTTAAATTTATGAAAGCCACAGATCAAGCAGACACACTCAGTACTCAAGGTAATTGGATAGGTGAAGTATTTGATAGTAAGTGTCAATCTCTTCCTAACCCATCTCAAAGAAATTAATTCATAAAGAATGCATTAGAATAGGAACTTAGGATTATGTAGAAGTTAGAGTAGAATGAGTTGAGTCTTTCCCAATTAATGTAAGGTAGTATGTGATATAATGATGCTATGGTTAAGAGAACATGAGCTAATATGAATGTATGTGAGTTTGCGAGAAGTATGAAGTTTTGTAGGAAAATAGGAACAACTTTTTGGAAAGAAGCGGCAAAGGAATTGAATGCGATGTCAGAATCTTGAAAGATTGAAAGGATAAAATCTTATGATCGATATTAATAGATCATTCAAGTGACTACAAGTGATAATAAGATCAATACAGTGGTGATTGAGAGTAGTTTGCAAGATTTGGTCAAGAATTTCATGTCAGATCTATGCAAAGCCCTAAATCATGAATTTGAGGTATTTCACTAAGTAAATCTATCAAGCAGTTAAAGATTTTGCAGAAGTCATGGATGTATCACTTGTTCACCATGTAAGGGATACTGTTAGACATAGAGTCAAAAGGGAACCAATAGAACCCTTGGAAGAAGACCCTAGTCTTGCATTATCATTCATACCCGACAGAGTTTTACATTTAGAGGATGTAAAAATTTATCTAAAATACAAATTTGTGACCCTCAGTGATAGTAATCTGATTAAAGAATATGAGAAGTTATACAATTAGGACATGTCATTGAAAGTAGGGTTTGAACATTTAAAGGAAAATGAAATTATGAAGTATTCATTGCACTATGAATTTGAATATGATGAATGTACAAAGATCATTTTAAGTAGAATTCACAATGGGAAATTTTGGCTAGATGACAGAGTGATAGATATCATTGTAGACCTAATTCATGAGGTAATTGATTTGTCTAAAACTGGAGTCATATCCTTTAATAAGAAGAATGTAAAGAAGACTATATTGGATACCACCAAGTCATCCTATAATGGTAGAGGGATAGTAATCAACAAGATAACACAAGATTATGTTAGATATGTGAGCAAGATCTTAACATCAAAGTTTTGTGAAAATTCTAGAGAAGATAACATGGCAGCTAGAATGGTTCATGCAGCATATTTGATGTGTGTTGAAAAAGTTCAAGTTGATATGTGTGAAATTTTAAGAATTTAGTTATTTGAGAACCTTGAAAAGATAAAGAAAACCAAGAACTCATAGTTTAGATTCTCATCTCTAATTACATACATGTTTTTTCATTTATTGAGAAGATTCCCATACACTATTGGAGAAGATTGAAATGATAAAAAGACTTCTATGGACATAATCAATAAGGTGTATCTTAGACACCCTATAAACAAGGTTAATGAGAGTGCAACCTTGGTAATTAAAACATTTTAGATTCAAATGAGAAAAAGGTCAAGGATTCCACAGGCTATAGTAAAGAAACAAAAAAATGATATATGTTTTATGGTTGACACTGATTTAACTTTGGTTGAAGCTATTGGACCGAGAGTGGAATTTATA
Organism: Chamaecyparis obtusa; assembly: GCA_027943335.1. Lineage (NCBI taxonomy): Eukaryota > Viridiplantae > Streptophyta > Pinopsida > Cupressales > Cupressaceae > Chamaecyparis > Chamaecyparis obtusa. The sequence goes on along the minus strand of BSBK01002929.1, from coordinate 704,436 downwards.
GATCCACTTGGATATGAAGTCTTCAAAGTTGAAATAGAAGAGTACGTGAATAGATTGCTTAAGAGCAAGTTGGATGTGAACAGTTCTAGATTTGGAACCTATGAGGAGAAATTTAACTCCACAAAGTCTTTGCATAAGAGAAATTAACCAAGAAGAGAGTTTACAACACTATTAAGAAGATTCTTAAGGACATAGGTATGTTAGAACATGAATTTCTAGCTGCGAAGCAGACATCAACAACAATAAGAGACATTGGACAAAAAGAAGTTTTGTCTATTCCACCCCTATCATCAGTTTCAGGTCAGACTGAAGATGTTTAGAATTTATAAGTGGTTAAAGTTGAAGAGGTGCAGGAAGTAAGAAAATATGCTAGATCCTCCACCACTCCACCGATAAAAAGAGTAAAGGAAATGGCAAGTGGGCCAAGAAAGAGATAGAAAACCATATTCACCCCAGCACATAGAAAGGTATCTGAAGTAAAAGATGATGAAGAAACTAGAAGCAGTAAAAAGAAATGAAAACCAAAGATAGAGAAAGTAAATGCCTTAATCATTAATGAAGGATATTTCTCTAAAATGAATAAATACTGTGAGTTGTACAATTTTTATGAGAAGTTGAACTTAGAAAATGCATTTGTCGGGCATATGATACTGGTAGATAAAAAGTTTGATAGTATTCAAGGAAAGATTCCTAATGAACTCTTTGAGAAGTTAGTGAATAGAAAGAAAAGAGCAATTGAAGAAGATAAAAGCATAAGAGAGAGCTATGTGAGAAAGCTCTGTGAAATTAAAGATGAAGATCATTTCAAAGAAATTATGAAAAATCTTAATACTCATTTAAGAATGAAAAGGAGAACCATCTTGATAATGGGAGGAAGCTATGAGGAAATAAACAAAGAGACTGAATAGGCAGTTATAAAAGTAATGACCTCCGGCCCTAGTGAGCACACAAGTGCATCTGATCAAGTATTAGAAGCTGAGCATCAGAAAAGTCCTTCACCATCACTACCACCATCAATCAACATTGAAGATGAAACCATGAATGTGGAAGGAACGAATATTACTTTGGATAGTGAAGATAACCCATTCAGGAATCTTGACAACATTGTTGACAATTCGGCTCTTGAGAAATAGGATATGACAATTGACGAGGAAGAAGGAAAGGAAACAAGAAAAGAAAAAGAAGAAGAATAGACACAAGCAGAAACAAAAGTTAATACAAAGGCAGTAGGATAGGAAGAATTAAGAGAACAAGCAACAATCAGTCCCACACCCAAGGTAGCAGAAGAGAAGCCACAGATTGAATCCATCTTTGCTAGTCTTGGATAGGAAGTTGATGATGATGATCTAATAGAGTTGATCTCATCCTTGAACAAAATCATTGGAAAGAATAAGAAGGTAAAAAGCCTTGAAGGATCTTTGCTTGAAATAATAGAGAAATTGTAGAATATTATAACCAGTCAGATAAATGAAGCAGATCCACAGGTCAAAGAAAAAAAAGTTGTGAAAGCATTTGACAATGAATTCACAAACTTATCAAACATGGCTATAGTCAAAGCTCAAGCAACCCATGAAGCTAGGATATTTTAGGATATATGTCAGAATATCAAAAATGATATTGATAATCTAGATGTTTGCATAAAGGAACTGAGAAGAAGTCTGGAAAGAGGAAAAGCTTTGTACATTCAGTGTACAAAATCTGAAGATCATGTATCATAAATAATAGAGAAGATGAAAGCAAAAGAGGTAGAAATTCAAACAACAACAAACCTCTTATCAAGTCTGAATGTGAAGATGTCAGATATTGAGAAGAACATAAGAAAACTGAATGATGACATAAGGATTCTAAATGATGAAAAGGATAAGAAATTGAGGAGATTCGCTCTATTAAGAGAGCATGTTTCAATTAAGATAAGTATTGTTGAAAGTTAATTGGAAGAATGTCTTACCACTACGACATCTTATGTGAAATTTCACTATGAAAATATTCAAGCATGTGAAATAGCATCTTATGGTTGATGTGCACTCCTTAGTGTCTCAAATGCCATTAAGAAATCATGGGAGAAGGAGATTGAGAGCATAAAGATAAACTTTGTAGATTGTGTTGCAAGCCTATCGGCTTTGCAATTTTGAATCCAAAGGTAAACATTTTTTTGTTGAACAATTTTGGCACCCCTTTTTTGTCATTGTTGTCAAAGGGGGAGTGATAGCAGAAAATTGTATAAATAGTATGGAGGCATACTCCTAGGGGGAGTATAGATAATCTATAGATAATCAAAGATATAAGTATACTGAAGAATTTTTGTTATGGCCACAATTTTGAAATCTTCGTAAGACTTAGCCAATTTTCTTATATGTTGCCACCAATGACAAAGGGGGAGAATGTTGGAAATTTGGCTGAGTAGGATATCAAGTTGTTGTCATTATGGAAAAATATAATTAGTATGAAGATTGCACTAAGATAGCAATAATTTATGTTAGAGCGCAACTAAAATCATCTAAGTATAGCAGCATTTTCCAGTCTAACAAAAGATAGTTTTGGATAGCAATGTTGACATAAGCAAGTTCAGTGCATGCACACTTGAACATGGATACTTCTATGTATGACAAAGACACATCTAGAAGTGCATGTTTGTACGGCTTGTACGAAAGGAGTTATTGCAAGATTACTAAGACATAGTTGAAGCCGATTGAGCAGAGTAAAAAGATAGAACAAGTATAATAGTTAAAGGATTATTTTGTTTATCAAAATAATGACTTAACCATACAAGGGGCGACATCCTAGATGTTAACTCTTGGGAAGAAGAAGTTAGTTTTATATTTTGGAAAGAGTTTATGTTTTGTAAAGCCGACTGTAAGGTTATTATTCTTAAGAACTTGTATATATGTAAGAAGCATGTAATGTGAAGATAGAGATGGTGTAATAAGATAGTATAATGATATGATGAAAAGATATATGTTGTAAAAGAAAAGCAAGAAGACTTTGTATATGAAAGTGAAGAAGCTAGAAAGCTAAATCAGAATAGGAAAGCTATTCGACAACAGTGAAAGGTTATGTACTTTACCTTTTGTAATCAGATATCATTGTATATTACATGTTTGGGTAGTGAGCTCATCTTGTAATCATTCTATTTTGTAATACCAACTCTTAGTAGGGTTGAGGCTTCTAACAAGGCCTAGAGTCCTTTAATCAGGACAGAGACATTATATGTATGTAATAGACTCCTAACAGGGTCTGTAATACCCCAAAAATAGGCTATAGGTTCATTAACCTCCTACATCTTCAAATCGAATGAAATCGAAATCAAAGTCCTAACCTAAGGCACATCTGCACATTATCAAATTTAATTAATTGTCCTAAATTTTGCATCGAGGAATATTCCTAGCAATATTCCTATTTAATTAATTAAAGTCAATTGTCAATATTTAATAATATAGTTTTGAATAGAAGTTTGATTTAATAATTGATTAACCCATAAATTAATTATTTTATTTCAAAAATCAGTTAAGTTGAGAATAAATCACTTTATTTATTAAATTAATTCATATTAAATCATGCACAATCAGAAAAGCAGGCAACTAGAAATTAACAATCAATTTTAAATTGAAACTCAACATCTGATGATGAGTTGAAATTTGATCTAAACTCTATTTTGAGTAAAACTCTACTTTTGCATGATTTTTTTTGTGAGTTAATTATCTCTAATTTCCTGATAACTCAAAAATCAACCTGAGTTTATCAAGAGTGATTTATGGCTTTTCTCTTGCATCCTCAAAGCCCTAGATTTCTATAAAATCAAGGCTCAGCTCTTCATTTTCATCAACACTCAAATTTGCACAATTACTCTGGCAAATTGGCAATTGAAGGATTGAGCACTTGCGACAGGCGATTTGTGAGATCTTTCATAGTTGATCATTAGCTTTTGCATAATTTCATATCATAGATTTCATAATCATTCATAGCATTCTTAGATTAAATCTGCATTCCATTTCATCCATATAGCTTAATTTCATACTGTTTTTCACATTATTGCATAAAAAATCCAAAAATATAGCTTAAACTACATTCATAGTCTTTCATATCTTGCATCCAAATCCTTCATTTAGGTTTTGCATTGTCACTGATCTCGATCTGATCTGAGAGTATCATACTCACACCTACTAGAAGACAATAAATCGCCTGGTTAGCATAGTTTCCATTTCATTGCATGATTTTGGTTTTTGGCTAACCTCTAATGTTTTACTAAAGTGTTATGTTTGCAGCTAGGTACAAAATTCACACACACATTTCTAGCACCCACCGTGGGGCCCTGAAATGGGTTTCCATTCAATTTTTATCAATTTCTTATCATTTTTTGGTTAAAACTATGATCTTTTATTTTTTGTCTGTCCATTTTTCATACGAATTTTGTCAGAAAGTCATACCAGGAGATACCCACTATTGTATGATAGGTGATCTTATCGAGGCTCATATCAGAAGCTACACATTGTCATTTGGAAGCTCGATTGTCATATGAGAAGATACCCACTTTTGTATGAGTTCCCAGACTGTCGTTTGGGAGGTAACCCACTATCGTACGAGTTTTGACTCCAGAATTCAATTGTCATTTCAAAATTTTTTTGGCAGTTTTTTAGATTTGATTTCTAGATTTGGACTAATAGCTAACCCTAACAATTGAAATCTTCTATTTTTGATTGATATTTGCTAAATTTGTTTGGAAAAAGTGCAACTAAATTGCTAAAATAGGTAAAAATCTACTAAGCACGTTGCGAGGAATTCAGGTATTCTTCTCAAGCTGATAACATTTTGATTTGGATTAAAATGAACTCTCATGTGTCAAGCTTGTGTGACTTTTCTTGCTTTCATATCACAGACTTCATTTTGGGCTATAAAATAGACATAGATTTGCTTTCTGCATATCTGTTACACATAGTAAATAGGTCCCATGAACACTATTTGTGGATGATCTCGAGAGAGTGGGCTTCTTCTGCTTGTTCATGCATGTGAAGCTCTTCTTGATGAAGGATCCCCTTGCAGGTAGGGAGGTTATTGAGAAAGTCTCACATTCTACTAGATTCGTGTGTCTTCAACTTTTGATCGATACATTCTCTCTCTAGAGAGGTTGATAGATCATAAGTGGTTGACGTCATAGATCTTTGTGAGATAATCTTGGTCTTAGCATATCAGATTAATCTATCTGCTTTGTTTTGGTTAAAAGTGAAAAGTCTAGAGGACTATGCTCTACTCCCTTTTTGGGTAGTATCAAAAACTCAGATCCTTTAATCTGGAACTAGTCTCCATGTGGTATCTTTTGTGAGTCACCTTTAGAGAGGGTTAACCATAGTGGAAATTCTCTTAATTGGGTCAACCACGTGGACAAAACCTCAAGCAGTAATAGCCATTTTCATCATGGTAGCAGCAACCACTATATAAATGTCCTTGTGGAGGAAATCTTCACAGGTGTGGTCTCTTGTTGGGCTGTCAGATCTCCCTAGCACTCCTGATTGATTAATTTTTTGGACTATGTCAAAACCCCAATGCGCCTAGATTGGAGTTTACCCTCTTGAGATCAAAAAGTTGCAGAGTCAGACCATTACTACAAACCCTAGCGAGGCCAAATTTTCATTTTTCTAGGAATATTTGCGTTATTGAAAAACTTTTTGGAACATACACAATTAGCACTCCTAGGGATTAACACATTCAATCACTTGATTATTCATGCACAGGATTGCTTTGTTCCTTGTTCATTGTTTTTAGATGTGCTTGGAATCACTTTCTTGTTGTTTTGCGTGCTTGTTTATCTATTTGGTTACTAAAAATGAATGATCTCAAAATAATCTTCAAACCTAGATAGAAAAATTTGTGAACAATCTGAAACAAAAAAATTTGTGAACAATCTGAATCTAAAAACCAAAAATTTGCAAAATCTGAAGTAAAATTCCTTTCTGGAGTCAAAAGTCATCCCACAAGGTCAGAAAGTTGTACGATTTTTGGCAATTGTCATTTCAGAACCCCTATATTGTCGTATGACAGCTTGTATAGTGTCGTACAAGTTTTGCCACTAGTCAAAAGTCAAAAGTCAAAATCCTGTTATCAACTGTTGTGCGAGCTTTGCAATTGTCATATGAGTTTTGTCAACTGTCATTTTAGAACATACCCACTATTGTACGATCCTATAGAAATTCATTTGAGAAATTTTATTGTTAGAAAATGATCAAAATTGTCAGAGACTCAGTTTTACAGCCTATTTCCACAATCCGTCAAACAAATCACTATGTTAGGAACATAGTAGAAACTAGAACAAATTCATTCATTTTTCTCAAGTGAGCTCTTGAGTCTAATTTTATCTTCTAATTTATCGATTTGAGTCTTTTTCATCTTGTGTCAAAACCTTGTCAAAATTATCTTCAAATTCAGTCTTCTTGCTAAAATGGCTAAGTGTTGTGAGCTCATGCCCTCCATCTATTGGGTGTCTACCCACACTAATGTGGCACAGTATCCTCCATTTACGTCTGATCTAATCTTCAATCAATTCAATCTTGACAAGGTTGCGTCATTCGATCTTCTTGAATCAAGTCATTCTTCAGTTATCTTCATCTTGCTTTCTTGCTTCACCCAAGGTTAATGGTGGAAACTAGAGCTTCCTCACATAAGAAATCTGGAGAAGCACTTAACACTGCAACTTTGTCTACTCACATAGGTCCAACTCTTGAGCAACTCTACAATTCTGGTCTTTATGAAGATGACGGTCTTGGCAATTTTTGATTAAAAACTGGTTACATACCCCCTCCATCAACTCACAGAGGTAATCAACAAACTCCACCTCAATCTAATCCAAGGAGTCCTAAAACTCCTAACATGTCTCACAGAGGGACACATCATGGGTCCCAAGGACATCAATCTCAACACGGTATGGATCAAGAACCTACACCTTCTGAAATTGCCCAATATCAAAATGATGATAAGTTCAAAAGAATGATGAAGCATTTCTTGAAGGAAGATAGAGAAGCATACTTTCTAGAGTTAGCTCATCAAGGAGATAAACTTCCTCCAAACTTTAATGTTGAAGATATCATTACGAATGAGGAAGAAACTCCTATCATGGCTATGATGAAACAGATGCATGCCATGCAAGTCAAACTTAACAAACTTGAGAAAGCAAAGGAACCTAAGGAGTTCTCCATGGAAGCTCTATGTCCTTTTCCATTTGATAAAGACTTGTACATGCTGCCATTCCCTAAAAGGGTGGAGATGCCTAAATATGACAAGTATGATGGAAAATCTGATACTCAAGATCATGTCAGAGAATTTTGTACTCAATCTATGGAGTTTATGCATGAACCAACTTACTTAATGCATCTTTTCCCTCGATCTCTAGGAGGAGCTGTAGTACCTCCATATTTTTCTTTTAGTTTATCAGTGTCATACTCTTTTAGGCCACTTTGCATGTGTGCATTTATGGATATTGTTTCAATGATTGTGGATTTATCTGGATTAGGTTTATGCTATGATGAAATACGATTTCATATTTAGATGATTATGTTATTATGATGTGATGTTTCATGTTTGGTTGGTTTATGATAGACTTACCCCATACTAACATGTGTATGGTTTTCATATGTATGTATCTGTATTATGTGTCTTATGGTAGAGGGCGGAGGCGTAGTTACTCGCTTTGTTGAGATCCACATGACTGACCATACCCTATCATTTCTTGTTATATGTTGTATGTACATGCTTTTTTTGGTGATGATAGGTTTGCAGGTACAGGGAATCGTCTTCCCTGAATTGGTAGGAGTGAGCGTGCCCACATACATTCATCTCATGGTAAAGAGGGGAGATAGTATTCAGACCCAAAACCCAATCCTGAGCCTATTTATCCTAATTGTTGGATAAAGTATCATTTGACTACCTTGCCTAAGTTTGGTTAGGTTGACCTAATTCGTGGATCCCATCTTGTGAGTTTGTATGATGCATGAATGTTCCTGAAATATTGCTTTGATTTAATTATTTTGCTATGGTTATTTTAATTAACTATATAGTGGGAAAATAATGATTAAAGTATTTCTTATGTCTTTGAATAATTATTAATTAATTAAAAATCAAATATGAGAATATTTGAATTTAATTAATTAATTGTGCTAAATTATGATTTAATACATTTTTATTAAATTGTTGAAGAATTAGTGCATGTTTTAATTGTGTTATAAATTATTAAATAATTTAAATGTGAAATTTTATATTGCATGTGCTTTATTTATTTATGTGAAATTGGATTTCATAAAATAACTTGTAAATAGAGTTCCATGTGAGATGTGCATGAATAATATATTTTATAATTAATAATTGGTATTTTCCCTCAACTCAAAAAAAAGGAGTTTGAATAGGAGTTGTCTGGTGACTCATTAGGGTTTGCATGATAGGTGGGTTTGATTTTCTATTTGGGGAAAATTTGCATTAATTTTGCATAACCAGGTTTTGTTGGAATTTTCAATTTTGGAGAGGGAGCATTTTTGGAATATTTTGTGCTTTCTTGTGTTCTTGAGAATTTGGCGTGAGAATTTTTCTGGGTGAAGTGTGTGTGCATCTGGAATTGGAATTCTACAAGCTGTGATTTAGAGTTGCAAGATTGAGCTCTACATTTTCAGATTTGGGAGATTCAGCATCTTACAGGCAATTCTATCTTAGTTTTCTAGCATTGGATTGAGGTAGGGGATTGATTTAATCTTACTGTAATTTCATTTATAAAATTTTCATTATATAGTTGTGCGTGATTTGATTTGAGGATGCAAAACTACTTTTCAATTATGTTTCATTATGGGTATTAGGAAACCCTTTGTTTTATGCTTTTGATTTTTATATTGTGACTTGGCATAGTAATATTATGCTGCTGAAATTTTTGAGAAAAATTCACCCTAGGGCACTTAGAAAACAAAAATTTAAATCCCTATAGTAAGTTCTATAGTATGAATGAAATAATTAAATGGGTTGTTCTTAAAAATTCAATTTGAGTTGAAAAAATGCATTCTGTGTAAAAATTTACATCTTTGTCAAAAAAAAATGATAGCAAAAATAAAATAAAAATTACCACAGTAAAAATAATTGCATGACCAATTATATATTGATAAATTTGTATTTGGGTTGCAAAGTGTGGAAAGAAAACAAATTAGGAATAAGACAAAACTATTTGTTGTGTAGAAGAAAATTTTCTATTTCTGGTAATTTTCCTGTAGCTCTGTCATTTTCCATTTACGAAAATTTTTAAGTTTAAAAAAAAAGTGTTTAAAAAATAAAATTATAAAAAGATAAATTTTGCATGTTGAAAGTGCTTTGGTGATGCACTTTATTTGTTTATTTTTTTTAGAAACTGTATTTATTAAAAATTATATATATATAAAAAAAAATTGAAAAGAGGGCACGGGTTCCAACCCCATACCCCCTGACTTCCTCGGAAGCTATGTGCAAGTGTTGTTGGAAAGAATAAATAAATAAATAAATAATTTGCAAGTGTATGTGGGGCGGGGGTCTCAATCCCCAAACCCCATGATAGATTGTACTACCGGTGGTACACAGTACCGTTGATAGTGCAAGCACTGCCGACGGCACTGTGTGCCGTGCACGGCAGGGCCGTGGGCACGATTCCCTTAGTGGGCCCCCACGTGATCTTTGCATTGCAATTTGTTTTTTTAAAAAAAGTTTTGTTATTAATAAATTTGATATTAATAAATTTTGTTATATTAAATTTGATAATAATAAATTTTGTTATATTAAATTTGATAATAATAAATTTTGTTATATTAAAATTTGATATTAATAAATTTTGTTATATTAAATTTGATATTAATAAATTTTGTTATATTAAATTTTGATATTAATTAATTTTGTTATATTAAATATTTTTAGTATAAAATTTTGTTTTGTGCATAATTAATAAGGTGTTTATGTTATTCTATGAAAATTAATTAATAAGTTAAATTAGTTGATTTTCTTAGTATTTAAAAAATTAATTTATTTAAGTCTTGCTAATATAATTTTGTTTATTAGCTTAAATAAATTTTGTATTTGGTTTTCTATTTATTCTAGTAGTTTTCTTTTGATAATTATTACTTGGTAATAATAATCAAGTAATGGTACTCTAAGTATAACTAAATATTATTTAGTGAGCTTTTAATAAAGTATAATTAAATTCAAATGGCAATTTGCTTAGATTCTATTAACCGGTTTGGTTACAAGATTATTATGTAACCATGTCTAGGAATGATATGAATGATGTTTAAATTTTGCCACTAATATGATTTCAATTAGATGTTCAAACTGAATTTTTGCTTAGTAATGAATGTATAGATTATCTGATGTTGGTACATGTATTATTTTCAACTGAAATTGGTTGTTTTCCATAGTATGACTTTTATCTTTCCTGTATGTTTGGGTTATCAGCGTTATGGGATCTAGATGACCTAGGAGAGATAAAGCCTTGGGAATTATCTGCTATTCATGCTGGTTATCATGTTTGGCATGAGTGTGATTTGTTTATGTTCCAGGTGACCTTATAGGCTCTTATTGTATTATGTGAATTTAGTGATTATGTTTATGTAGTCAATCCTAGTTTCTATGATGATTCTGGATGTGAGACTATCTGTTTTATCTTTGATTTGATCTAGGAGAGATCTTTGAGCCTAGGGTAGTTTACCTAGATATGTGTTAGGAGGTGGCTTGCAATAAGCGCCGGGGCCCTCAAGTGGCTACTGTGGATCACTTATTGTAAGTAATTGTAAACAAGTGATAACCTAATTAAATTAAGGGAAACAAATGAACCTAATAAGATAGTTTTCCTCTCCCATGCTTGAGTGCTAGTATAGACTGAGATGAGGATGAGATGATGCTTGCCACCTATTGAGGTGTGTGTTCTAGCATAGTTAATGGCTTCGTCAGTATGAGAAGTCATTGATTCTATGTATGGTCACTTGAGTGCCGGGATCCAGAGAGATTACCAGGATGAGACTCAAGGGTTAGATGTACATGATGACACCTTCCTACACATAGTCTAGTTATTCTACATGGTCGGTTGCCTCTGGATTAGTGAGTCATACCTTTCACTATACTTGTTGACTTTGAGTTAGTAAGCTTTCAAGATTCCTTTCCTAGTAGTGTTTCCTGGTTTGATTTGATTATCCGATTGGGGTCAGATGTTATCTCCTCAGCACGGTGGGGTAGACCTTTGTGGTTCTACATAGATGGGTGGTAGTGATTCTTTACCATTTGAGATTCGATGTCCTAGTGTCAGTGCTTGGTGGTGTCTTTGTAGTTGGATCCTTGTGCTACTTCATTGATGTTCTTTCTTATACTCTTTATTTGTAATCCTGTATTAGCGTATCGCATGTGATACCTAATCTGGACCTTGTATTATCATAGTTATATTTATTACTACATACCCTGCGACATGTGCAGTGGATGTCAGTTTATGTATATGTCATGGATGACCATGAGGATTGTATTTATTGTTATATCATGTTATTGTAATCTATAAGTTATGGAATCTTTTGTTAGTGTTAGTTATGTTTCATTCTTAAGTAATTCTACATCATGGAACCCTTGAGTATTGTAATCTATGATGGATGTTATTTTCAATGTGAGTAAATGGTTATTGCTTCCACTCTGTTGATTATCTTGTTTGATAACTTTAGAAAAAAAAATTGTTCACCAAACTTAGTAGCATGTTTAGGATTAAATTCTCTTGGGTTCCCTGGCGGGGCGTTACAGGAGCAGCCATTCATTGGTTCTCTAGAATGCCTCCAACTATCAAAACTTTTGAGGAGTTAATCAAATTGTTCTATCAACAATACTCCTACAATATTCAACATCTGGTCACCATGATCAACATCTGCAATCTGAAACAATATCCAGGTGAACCATTCCTAACATTTCTCAAGAGATGGAGGAAGAAATTTTCTCTATATGCTAGACCCATTCCAGAAACTGAGAAGCTGGAAATATTCATCAACAATCTTGTTCCAGAAATCAACTACCCTTTACAAATGCAAAATCATACATCTTTTGATAAGATGGTAGATAATGCGATCAAAATTGAGAAAGTACTTGTGAAAAAAGGAGATATCAGACTTCAAAAGGACAAGTATGAATTTGGATCTAGTTCTAAGGACAAGAACAAAAATTGGAACAAGAATAAAGGCATTGTCACAGATGGCATTGTTGATAATATTTGTGCCCCATCTAAGGCACCTGCTTTCAATCTCATTGTTGGTACCCAAGCCATCAAAGCTTTTGAAGCTAAAGTAATAGAGTCCAACAAAAATTCATCTGATTATAAACCTTGGGCTACAAATCCTAATCACAAATTCACTCCTCTTGGAGAATCCTTGGAATCTACCATGAAAACTCTATTGGCAAAAAAAATCATCTACTTGCCTGAGATAAAAGTCTTTGATCCTGAACCTAAGGAGCATCCTAGGTGTAAGAGCAATCTTGCATCACCCAAAAATATTTATGGTTTTGTTTTCAATAAGGGTTATCTTGTGCAGAGCTTCTATTTATGGAAACTTTCTATTTTTAGTAAGTTATTCATACGATCTTGGAATGTTCTAATTTCACAAGTGGAGGTTCATCTTAGTCATATCAACCTGCCAGTAAAGTTTCATTGCTAGATCAAGTCTAGTTTTGAAGATATTGCAGATTTTCAATATTAGCCGCAGGGTACAAAAACTTTAAACTCAATTTTGAAGGCTTTAGAGGCCCCGGATGAGGTCAAATTTTTGGCTGAATGAAGCTTTCTTAATCCAATAATTGTAGAGCTCCTCATGCCCTTTTTGAATTGAGGTCATAATAGTCAATCGAAGCAACTGGTGATGACTTATGGTCTCTGGAAGTCAGGCCACCTGAAATGGTGGAAAATAATTTTTCTTCAAAATTTCTGTTCGGGTTTCAAAAGTTATTTTGAGACAACTTTGATGTAATAAATTGTAAAATAAAATAATTCTAAGTTTGGTCAGCCTTGTTGGCTAAAATTCTAGAACCTTCCTAGGCGGTGAAAATTGCCTATTTAAGGAAGGCTATAGTGTTGTCTTAGGTAGTTTGGGGGGCAGTTTTGGGTAGTAGATCTGGGTATTGATTCGAGGCCTTGTCCTATAGAATATTGTAAGGGAATACCCATATGTATTTGCATATTGTAATTCTAAAAGTTGTAATTCACCCTTCATCAAGTGGTATCAGAGCAGGAGTTCCTGAGCGTGTAAAGAAATCGCCGATTGTGAGGCAGTTTGCACCAGGACTGTGGGTTAGGGTTTTTGTGTAGATAGATCGCTGACTATGAGGTAGTTTGCGCTAGGACTGTGGTTAGGGTTTCCACAAGAAGTGCAAAAATTCCTCCATGAAGGGAACATGGCAGAAGAGTTGGTGCTATAACACCTGAGGTTAGGGCACTGCAAAGACAAGTGCAAGCATTGCAAGAGGAAATTTGTAGAGGAATGAATCTTAATGTTAGAGATGAAAGCGAGGATGAAGCTGAAGAAGAAGATTAAGAAGGAGAAGTCAAAGTTTTGAATCAATAAGAAGAAAGACTTTTCTGAGCCATTTCAAAGATCGGGAAGAGACCTAAGATTAAGGTTTTGACATTTTCCAGAAATCTTAACCTAGAGGACTTGATTGACTGGATCAATGAATGTGAAGAATGTTTTGAGTATGAAGATATCAAGGATCCTGATCGGGTCAAGTTTGCAAAGTCCAGACTGAAGGGCCATGCGAAGATCTGGTACAAGAGATTCAATTGGAGAAAAATCAAAGAGGAAAGGATAAAATCACAAGATGGGATCGGATGGTGGATAAATTAAAGTGACAATTCATCCCTGTTGATTATAAGCTTGACCTACTCAGGAAAATGAAAAGTTTGAAGCAAGCAGGAAGATATGTTCAGGAGTATACAGAGGAGTTCTATCAAATCCTCATCAGAACAGGCCATGTAGAAGCTGATAAGGAGAAAGTTTCCCATTACCTTAATGGGTTAAGGCCGAGCATTCAAGAAGAATTGAATCTGGTTCAAATGAACAGTATTGAAGAGGCATACCAATTTTCCCTAAAAGTAGAGGAAAAGCTGAACAAGAAGTTTGAGAGAAAACAAAGTGGAAGAGGCCGTGATGGCAAATCTGGTGGATGGTCATATGGAGATCGAAATGAAGATCTGAAAATGTAGGATGAGGCTAGTAATAGTCAGAACCAGAGAGGAGACAATTTCAATCATTTCCATAATCAGAATAATAGAGATCAGAGAGGAAGAGGAAAAGGACAAGGTTTAGGAAGAAGAGGCTTCTGTGGAACATGTTTTCACTATGGAGAAGAAGGTCATAGGGCATTTGAATGTCCTCAATGCCAAGGATGGATGGATAGGAGGAATGAAGGCTAGGCTAGAGTTGCACATGTAGATGAAGATGCCAGATCATCAAATTCTGAAGATGTTGAAAGAGGAGAAACACTAATCAACAGAAGAGTCCTACTGAGTGGTGAGAATGAACCTGAGCAAAGAAGAAGCCTATTTCGCACCAGGTGCAAGTGTGAGGATAAGTGTTGTGATGTGATTATTGATAGTGCTAGTATTGATAATTTGGTGTCAGAAGAGATGCTGAGAAAGTTGAAGCTCAAGAGGCAAAAACATCCACATCCATATCGGGTTGCCTGAGTGCAGGATGACCACAAGGTCATGGTTAGTGAACAGTGCCTAGTGAAGTTCAAGATCGGCGGGTACCATGATGAGGTGCTATGTGATATCATATCTATGGATGCATGTCACATGTTTTTGGGTAGGCCATGGCAGTTTGACATATGTGCTATACATGATGGTCATGTGAATACCTATTCCTTGACAAAGGATGGAGTGCGACATAAGCTAAAGCCATTGAAGGAGACTGAAGAAAAGGTATGTGGTAATGCAAGAATAACTTTTGTTGATAGAGGGAATTTCTTAGATGGTATGAGGCATGAGCATATGTGTTTTACCTTAATTCCAAAGGCTAGGAAAGAGGAAGTAGAAGTTGTAGAATTATAGAATGAGTTTTAGGATATTGTATCTGATAATGTACCTAATGGATTACCACCAGTAAGGAAGATCAGTCATCAGATGAACTTGATTCCAGGAGCTAGTTTTCCAAATAAGGTAGCACATAGAATGACACTAGCAGAAAGTGAAGAGTTGAAGATAGATTTGAAGTTTAGTTCATCGCATCATCCACAAATTGTATATGGAAGTAGTCCTATAAATGTATCTGAGTTAAGGAAGATAGAGAAAGGAGAAATAAGTAGTACTGAAGTTGAAGATTTTGCAAAACATTTGAAGAACATCCATGAGGAGGTGAGGAAGCATATTACCAAAATGAATGCATAGTATAAGGCTAAGGTAGATCAGAAAGGGAGGCGTAAGGAATTTCAGGTTGGAGATGAAGTGATGGTTCATTTACAAAAGGAATGGTTTCTAGTCGATACATATAACAAGCTAAAAATGAAGAAGTTTGGGCCATGTAAGATACTAAAGAAGCATGATTCAGGAAATGTGTATGAGGTAGAATTGCCTACTGAGCTAAATATTTCACCAATGTTTAACATTTTAGATTTGATAGAGTATCATGAAGGAGGTGTTGAAGATGAGGTTACAATAGCATAGTGGAGTATTCTAGCAACTAGTTCAGATACCAAGGAGATTGAAGATATACTATATATTCATGTTGGTATAAGCACAAGGAACAAGGCATATGAAGAATATCTGGTCAAGTGGAAAGGACAACCTGTTGAAGATTCATCATGGCTAACAAAGGAGGAGGTTAACCATCTTGGCTTTCCTCTTCACACCTGAGTCGTGACAGAGTCACTTATCAAATTACCCTAGGTGCCTGATGCAGGAGCATCCTGGGTGTAAGAGCAATCTTGCATCACCCAAAAATATTTATGGTTTTTTTTTCAATAAGGGCTATCTTGTGTAGAGCTTCTATTTATGGAAACTTTCTATTTTTAGTAAGTTGTTCATATGATCTTGGAATGTTCTAATTTCATAGGTGGAGGTTCATCTTAGTCATATCAACCCGCTAGTAAAGTTTCATTGCTAGATCAAGTCTAGTTTTGAAGATATTGTAGATTTTTGGTATTGGCAGTAGGGTACAGAAACTTTGAACTTAGTTTTGAAGGCTTTAGAGGCCCTGGATGAGGTCAAATTTTTGGTTTAATGAAACTTTCTTAATTCAGGCATTGTATAGCTCCTTGTGCCCTTTCTGAATTGGGGTCATAATAGTCAATCAGAGCAACTAGTGATGACTTATGGTCTCCAGAAGTCGGGCCACTTGAAATGGTGAAAAATTATTTTTCTTCAAAATTTTTGTTCAGGTTTCAAAAGTTATTTTGAGCTGACTTTGATGTAATAAATTGTAAAATAAAATAATTCTAAGTTTGGTCGGCCTTCTTGGCTAAAATTCTGGAACCTTCCTAGGCGGTGAAAATTGCCTATTTAAGGAAGGCTGTAGTGTTGTCTTAGGTAGTTTGGGGGGCAATTCTGGGTAGTAGATCTGGGTATTGATTCAAGGCTTTGTCCTACAAAATATTGTAAGGGAATGCCCATGTGGATTTTCATATTGTAATTCTAAAAGTTGTAATTCACCCTTCATCAAACTGAAATGGTGGAGAGAGAATGATTTCTATGAATTCCATCACAATAAAGGTCATAAGACTAATAATTGCATTCTCTTGAAGCACATCATACAAGACAAAATTGATAATGGAGAAATCACGATTGACAATCATA
Source organism: Chamaecyparis obtusa (assembly GCA_027943335.1). Lineage (NCBI taxonomy): Eukaryota > Viridiplantae > Streptophyta > Pinopsida > Cupressales > Cupressaceae > Chamaecyparis > Chamaecyparis obtusa. Next base: position 687,644 of record BSBK01002929.1, on the reverse strand, counting down.
AGAGTAATAATGATCATCCAACATTCATAGAACCATTTCCTAAACATGGTAAAGAAGATTCTTCTTCTCAGCCTAATATGGGTGCTAAAGTCAATTATGCCTACTTTGGAAATAAAGTTGTTATCAATATGGTTGAACCATGTCTATCTGAGCATTGCAATGTCATCACAATTGTAAGAAAAGATAGAGAAAATCAATCAGCTAATGCAGTTACTTGATCACAAGCTCAAGCACACCTACAAGGACAAATACCAGATTCATCTGATGTCCCTAAGGTGCCTTTCAATCTTTCATTTGCTTCTAAATAGAAGGCTACATCTAAATCTTCAAATCCTAAAGATACAAGGCCTACTTCATACAATATTTTCCAACAACTCCAACACACAAATGTAAAAATCTCCATGTTTGAGTTGCTTCAGATATCTCCAGCTCATAGAACCATTCTAGACAAAGCTCTGCTTGGATCCAATGTCCCTGATAATCTTGATTTAGATAGCTTCTAGAATATGGTTGGTCATCTTACATCTCCATAGTATATTTCCTTTTTAGAAGAAGATGATAACTCCTTGATTCATCCGCATAACCAACCCTTACATATTGAAGTCTTGATCCAAAATCATCATGTCAAATGTGTGTTGATAGATGGGGGTGCTAGTCTAAACATTTGTTCTTTCAGCTTGATTACACAATTGGGATTCTCAGAAATGGCCATTGATCCTAGAAAGAAGATAACTATCAAAGCATATGATGTGTAGGAAAGATCTTCTAAAGGAACAATTGTCTTACTTATCAGAGCAGGTCCTATCATCAGAGATACTATATGTCAAGTTCTTGATCTACCTTTGGCTTATAATATCATTCTAGGGAGACCCTGGATACATGAGATGAAAGCTATTCCTTCTACATATCATCAATGTTTGAAATTTCCTTATGAAGGAGTAGAGGTGACAATTCCAGCTGATCTATATACAACTTACAATGCATTGAAGGAAAGCGTTGGTAAACTTATTCCTAATAACATAGAATCTTCCACTAAACAATCTAACATTGCTTCAACATCTAAAATGGAAGACATTGCTAAAGAGGTCACAATCAAAGAAAAAGGTATGGGAGAATATACTATAGAGCTAGTCTTATCTTTGACATCTCTCCCTATCTCGCCTAAGTCTTATGGATAAACTCTGAAATAGTCCAAACTAGAATCTAAAGAATCTCTTAAGGCTTATAAAGGAAATTTTGTTGTAGAACAACTATCTAAATAGGAGTTTGAAGAAGATGAAGCTATACTTGCATGGCTATACAAAGAGGAACCCAAATCTTAAGTTTTTCAAAAATGTGATGCTAAAATACCGAGTATCCCTTCTAAGTCATATGGCCCAGGGGACAAATTGATCACAAAAATGGGGTATAAAGGAAAAGGACCTCTAGTACTATAGGGTAAAGGTCTTCTGTCACCTCTTGATCATCATGGTTGAGCAAAAAAGAATACAATAGTTCTAGGATATAAGAAGAAACCTTTTGTCTTAGCAAGAACTCCCCACATGTCTTAGAATAGATTGAGCCATCCACAACAAATCAACTAAAGGGAGAAACAACAAAACAATCTAATACTGATGATTCAGACACCATTGAGGATCTCATTTCCTATGAGCATTTTCCTAAAGAAATAAAAGACCTCCTTGAAGCTGAAGATGATCCAATAAAAAGAATTAATGTAGTACAAACACAAGAGCCTACTATAGAGCAAGAGATAGTTGCAACACAAGAACCAACCAATCTGAAAGACAATCAAACAGACAAAGAGGAAGGTAGTAGTTATTTTGAGATAGATTCTCATGAGTATGAATTCAAATTAGAATCTAAGGGTAACCCTTCTTGGGGTATTCATCTTGACTTTACTCATGTTCTTAGATTTCCTAGAGGTCTAGATGAAGAAACAAAAGATGAATCAAATGACTATGAATGGGGAGCCATTCCAAAAGAAGATGAGCTTATTATAGAGAAACATGTTGATGTTATTCACCAATATGCACCTAAACCCAATGTAAGTCTAGAGAAAAATGATGAACTTATCGAGTCTGATCCATCGATGGCTGAATTGGACTCCCATAATGACATTGAGCCTATTCACGAATTAAATGTTTTTGAGTTGTAATATCCAGACTTTACTCATGTTCTTAGATTTCCTAGAGGTCTAGATGAAGAAATAGAAGATGAATCAAATGAATATGAATGGGGAGTCATTCCAGAGGAAGATGAACTTATCACAAAAAAACATATTGATGTTATTCACCAATATGCACCTAAACCCAACATAAGTCTAGAGTGAAATAATGAACTTAACGAGTCTGATCCACCTATGGCTGAATTGGACTCCCACAATGACATTGAGCCTATTCACGAATTGAAAGTTTTGAGTTGTAATATCACCTTTGAACTTGAGCATCAGGTTAGGACCAATGATGATAGATCCATATCCATAAACACTATCTCCCAATCTTTTCCCACTTTGACTATCCAACATCCTGACCTTCTTGACCAAACTTCCACAAATTCAAGCCAAAGTATCTTTACTTTACCGAATGACTATGACCTTGCTTGCTACCTAAATGCAGTTGAGCCTATGAAGACTTCCATCAGTGAACCGAGCGTCAGCATGATGGAGTCAGACATCAAGTATCTTAGTCAAAAGAATAAGAATAAAAATAAAAAGAAAAGGAGTTCTGAGGGTGAAAACCACTTTGTGGCAGTCTTAGAACCTACAAAAGTAAAAATAAAAGATGTATCTGAAGGTGAAAACCTCTCTGAGGCACCTAAGGATGAGATATTTGGTGTCCTTCTGAGTCATTTATAGGATAGATCTCTAGTTCTAATTGAGCCCACTCAACCTATCAACTTGGGTACAACAGAGGAACCACATTTGATTCATGTTGCACAATCTTTATCAAAAGAAGAGAAGAAGGCATTCACAACATTCTTGATAGAAAAGAAGATCAAATTTCCATGGAAATATTCAGATATGCCTGGACTTGATCCTGATCTCATAATGCATCATTTATCTATTGCTCCTAGAGTAAAACCCGTTAAAAAAAATTTAAGAAAGATGCATCCTCATGTTGCACTCTTGGTCAAAGATAAATTAGAGAAGCTCCTAAAAGCCAGATTTATCTAAGTTATTGATTATGCAGAATGGATCTCTAATATTGTACCTATTTCCAAACCAGAAAAATCTATAAGAGTATGCATAGATTTTAGAGATGTAAACAAAGCATGCCCTAAGGATTATTTTCCATTACCTAACATTGACATGATAGTGGACATGACTGCGGGTTTTAAGATGTATTCTTTAATGGACGGTTTTTCTAGATATAATCAAATCAAAATTGCTCTAGAGGATCAAGAGAAAAATTCTTTTACATGTGCATGGGGTACCTTCTATTGGAATTTCATGCCATTTGGGCTTAAGAATGCTGGTGCTACATATTAGAGAGCTATGACATCTATTTTTCATGACATGATGCACCAAACTAAGGAAGATTATGTTGATGATACTTTAACAAAATCTATGATTAGAGCTGAACATCTAAATGACTTGAGAAAGATACTAGACAGAATGGAAAAATTTAGTCTTAGACTAAATCCTACGAAGTGTGCTTTCGGTGTAACTTCTGGAAAGCTCTTAGGATACATAGTTTCAAAGAAGGGCATTGAAGTTGATCCAGCTAAAGTAAAGGCTATAATGGAGATGCAACCCCTAAAGAATATTAGTCAAATGAGGACATTACAAGGGAGAGTACAATCTATTAGGTGTTTCATATCATAGCTTGTAGACATATCACAACCTTTTACACGGACATTACATAAAGGTGTGACTTTTGCATGGAATGAGGAATTTGAAAATACTTTTAATCATATCAAGAAATATCTATCAAATCCTCCAAAATAATTTTAATCATATCAAGAAATATCTATCAAATCCTCCTATCTTGATGCCTCCCATTCAAGGGAAGCCTTTGATCTTATATGTCTCCACTATAGATACATCACTAGGGGCATTGCTTGCACAACATGATGAGAACAAGAAAGAAAGAGCTATATACTATATTAGTAGAACATTGGTGGCATACGAAAAGAACTATTCTATGATTGAAAAGGCTTGTCTAGCTATGATCTTTTCATCACAGAAACTGAGACATTATATGTTGGCTCATACCACACATTTGGTAGCTAAGATTGATCCACTAAAGTACCTACTAAGCAAAGCTGCCCTCACGGGTAGACTAGCCAAATTGGTCATGCTCTTAAGTGAATTTGACATTGAATATGTTGAAAGAAAAGCTATCAAAGGACAAGTTATTGCTGATCAATTGGTAGATGGACCTATGTTTGATGATACACCAATGCAAATAGAGTTCCCAGATTCCTCTGTCATGAATCTTTCTTCTAGAGAATGGCAATTGTTCTTTGATGGCTCCTATACACAAAATGGATCCGAAGCACGCATATTATTTATCACTCAAGAATATTCAATACCCAAAGCATTCATATTAAAGTTCCCTTGTACAAATAATATTACTGAATATGAAGCCCTTGTAAATGGTATTAAAATAGCAATTGAGTGGAGAGTGACTGAGTTACACATCCATGGAGACTCACAACTTGTAATCCATCAAGTCAATGATGTGTACCAAATGAAGGATGAAAATCTTGTTCCATACAAGAGAATGGTAGATGATCTAAAGAAATATTTCATATCTATCACATTTGAGAAAATTCCTAGAATAGAGAATAAAGCTGCCAATGTAATGGCAACACTATCTACTCTATTACAGTAGCCTGAACATGAGCTACGCTACGAGTTCCTGGTGGAAGCACTATCTTATCCTACATATGAATCCCCTGAAACCCGCATGATTTAAACCATTGTGGGTCATGATTCATCCAGATATAAAAACCTATTTTCCTATCTCAAAGACCAAATCATTCCCAATACCTTTAACCACCATGAAAAGAGATACCTTATCCGCAATGCCTCCTGATATGTCATCATTGGTCATGATCTATACAAATGAGGTCTAGATGGTATGCTACTTAGATGTTTATAATGGGAAGAGTCTCAACGTGTGTTAGAGGAAGTCCATGATGGTATTTGTGGGTCACACTTGAATAGTTTAACACTTGCCCAAAAACTTATTAGGGCTGGGTACTATTGGCCGAAAATGGAGAAAGAGTCTATCAAGTTTTCTAAGAACTGTCAAAAGTGCCAAGTACATGGTAATTTAATTCATGCTCCAGGGAGAGATCTAATTCCCTTTGCTACACACTGGCCCTTTCACCAATGGTCATTTGATCTTATCGAAGCCATACATCCTCATTCTTCTAATGGACATACCCATATAATCACAGCTACAAATTATTTTACAAAATGGGTAGAAGTAGTCCCTTTGACACAAGCAATTGGAAAGAAAATATATATGTTCATCTTGAACTACATCATATGTCAATATGGTATTCCACATTCTATAGTCACAGATAATGGTGGACAATTCAAAAACAAAGACTTAGATGATCTATGTGCCAAATTCAAGATTACACAACATTGGTCATCTATGTACTATCCTCAAGGGAATGGACAAGCAAAGGCTTCTAATAAGAATCTATTGAAAATCTTGCACCTTACAGTTAATAAAATAGGAAGAGACTGGCATCTCATGATCAATCTAGCTCTCTGGGCCTACAGAACAAGTATCAGAATTCCCACTGGATCTACACCTTTCACTTTAGTTTATGGGTCTGAAGTGATACTGCATATTGAGGTTGAAATCCTATCACTAAGAATTAGAATGCATGGTCTAGTAACTGATGATGACTATAGAATGTCTAGGTTGCAAGAACTTGAACTACTAGATGAGCATAGACAAGCAATGTACGATCATCTTAGAGTGTATTAGAAAAGAATGTCTAGAGGCCGCAACAAGAAAGTCAAACATAGAGAATTTTAGGTTGGCGATCTAATCTTGAGAGAGAATCCTAAAAATCAATCACATCAGGAACGCAAGGGGAAGTTTGAACCCAACTGGCTAGGTCCCTTTGTTATCACTGCTACTTTTGGCTCTAGAGCCTATCAACTCTCAACGACTAAAGGAGATTAGCTCTAAGAACCAATCAATGTTCTCCATCTGAAGAAATTCTATGCCTAAGGCATTCAGTGTATGGTAAAATGTCCTAAAAAAATCTTAAAAATCTGAAAAAGTCTTGAAAAAATGAACATCTTGGTGAAACCTAGCAATGCGCACCTTGATGATTCACAAAAAAAAAATCAAAAAATACCAAAAATATCAAAAAAAAATTAAAAAGATGAAAAATACAAAAAAATGACAAAAGGAAAAAAGTGCCTTGGTGAAAACCTGGAAATAGGTGCCTTGGTAGAAAAAATAGAATCTCTACCAAGATGGTGAAAACTTGACAAACAGGCACCACTTGTTCAAACTACTCAATCTATCAACACAATCTTGGTCTTTCCCAGCTTTTAGTCTTGCTTTAGTTTGTACATATTTCCCGGTTTGTTTTTGCATTCCCATTTTCAATAAGTCAGTCTGTACACCAATCAATTCAAGTGTCTATATCCTATCAAAATTCAAACTTGGGGGCAATCAATGTCATAGCTTATGGCCTCTCGTACATCTTAGATGAGTCATATCCAGTCAGAGTCCTTTGAAACTTCATCCAAGTTAGTCAGTCAGTCTCCTCTCCAGAAAGGATTTTGCATCTACAACAATGCAATCAAACATCAAACTGAAAACAATCTATGCTTTAACATGCTTTTATCTCCTTGTATGCTTACTGATTCGCATTGAGATTTTTGCATATTGTGTCCCTTTAAGCTCTTCAATGATGTCCTTTACAAGATTTAGAGAGTGATGTCTGGGGGCATAATCTTTTCTTTATTTTCTGCTTGTATGTAAAAATCTAACAAATTTGGAAATCCTGGATTGAAATGGTGTCCATCTGTAACAGCCTCTATCTTGTATTGGATGGCCATGCATACCTTGACCATTGATACCCAGAAAATTCAAGGAAGTTTGATCTAACTATTGTCTTTTTGAGTGATTTCTTACTTCTACTGTGAAACACGATCTTGCCTAAGGATGTGAATGATAAAGGGTCACTATGGGTAATTTACACTGGATTTAGAAGGATCTCTTGACTGTTTGATGTGTTTGTAATGTGAGGCATATTCAGGTCATCACAGCATCTATGTTTTGATGCTTATACAAATTGCTAAATCAAAATGGACATGATATTTAGGTCATCCTAGTGTTTATGCCTTGGTGCTTATATCTAATCCAACATTTCAAAAACAAAATCAATATTCATATGTCCATGGTTGTCTAGCTAGTGGGTGTTGTATTGATTCTTGTGCATACAAGTTGATATGCATATGTCTATGGTTTCATAACTAGTGGGCATTTTATTGATTTATCTGGTTACCTAAAAACTCAATGATGACAAATGACCGACACATGATCAGTGACTAGGTTCTAGGTCTTGGGTTGCATTTCATTTTGTATGTCATTTTACACTTTGCACTTTGCATGATCTCACAAATTTCTTGAAAATATTCAATAATTCTTTTAAAAAACTCTACTTAAACTAAAAATGAAGAGCTGAATCTCATACGAAGGTCTTCTCATAGAAACGCAAGTAGTCACAATCTTGGGTTAAACATCCTTTTTGACATAAGACTAAGTACTTGTCTTCATCAATACCTGCAAAACATATCATGTGTATCATTGCATTTACATTACATAATCATTCATTCCATCTATTTCATTACATACATTTCCATACATACACTTTCCATAATCAATCACATTTACATCACATCCATACATATGAAAGAAATCATTGCATTGCATAAATCCATACATACATTCTACATTACTCATAGCATTTACATCACACAATATCATCATAAAATCAAAACATGACAAGTACAAATGAAGTCACAACCAAAAATCTTGATCTCATATATATATCATAAAACTCAAAATAGTCAGGGGTGCAATACTAGCACAGTGTACAAAAGAATGAGCTCATGAGAGCTATCAGAGTCAAAATAGTATATCTATAGAAAAAAAGAACAAAAAATTAGAATAGGAGGACATATCAGCTGTTGACCTAATCCTCTCCATTTGGTGGAGGTGGCGGTGGTGCATCTGGCATTGCCTTTGCTCTAGGTGCCTGGGCTCCCTCTGATGCTAACATATACTGAGAATAAGAAGGAACTTTCTGTGCAACTAGGACAATAGTTTAGTATGCAGACACATAATATACTACCTAAGAGTTCTGATGGATAACCTCTTCATGTAATCTTTGAACCTCACCATGAAGGTCAGCACGCTGTCTATCTACCTCAAGAAACCTCTCCTCCCAGTGAGCACTACGCACCTTTAGGTCCCTAACCTGTAATCTAAGTCTCCTCACAATCTCCTATGGAGTAAGTGGTACACTAGGATCAGCATCTGCCACCAGCATATCAGTATCTATAGCAGGCTGCTCTATAGTCTCAGCTCTCTGCACCTTATGATATCTCACCTTAGCACCTAAATCAAAAGAAGTGTCACCCTATAATGGATCTGGATCACTACCACCTACGCACTACTCTGCTGCAAGTACCTCCATAGTAGTACCAACACTACCTAAAGTATCACCCTCTCCCCTAGTCTGTCTCTATGAACCTGTAGGCCTATCTACTATAGAACTAGTGGGATGAGGGGCCCTCATTTTTCTTGTTGATCTCTAGGGAGGAGCCATCGCTCTCAGCCTCAGAGGTGTGGGGTGAAACATCAGAGCCTGTGTAGGTCTTGGGCCCTATCTCATCAGAGCTCCAGTAACATCCATAGCCTCCTCCATGGAAGGTATCAACTTTGTGGGATCAGAGAATCTATAGATCAGGTGATCTACCAGCCATGATATAAAGCCATTTGTCACTCTAGCATCAACAACCTATGGTCTCTACTCCCAATCCCTTCCAACAATACCATTGTACTCTTGTGAACACAAGGCATAAGAAAGCCTCGGGGTCCATCCAAGTCCAAGCTCATGGGCTATTTGAGCGTAAGTGGCATAATCCTAAGGTGCATCCTGCACTTGTCCATACTGTTGCCACACCCTGGTAATAATAAATTGCTCAAGTATAGAGGACGATTGTCCAATCAACACATGGCTCTGGAAGAGGAAACTGAACTTCTCTCATGTAGTAGGCCAAGGCTCAATATCTACATAAGGCCTCCATTGTACAAATGCCATGTCATCAAGGCACCATCTCTAGTACTCTACATGGCCCATACGAACCTGTGTGACATATCTAGTATAAATATAAATAATGGGCTCTCGTGGCTGTCGCTGTGACTAGCACACTAGTCTCAAAATTGGGATATGCTCCCATGCCTAGATTTGTAGAACTAAAGCACTAGTAGCAAAAGTCTTTCTCTCCTGATACACTACCTCATGTATCTCAAAGAACATGTGGGCTAATAAACATTGACCCCAGGCTAAGTCAGAAGGAGTCACCATCAAACATGCTACCATCAGTGCCCAGCCCATCAATAGACCATTCTACTGATGGTCAGACATAATAATACCTCCTATCATTCCAGCAAGGATGCACTCTAATCTATGTTTCTGACCATAGCACTGTACCAAGGTCTCCCAAGAAATAGAACCAGTCAGTTGTATATCATCTCTAAAAAGACATCTAAATGCTAGTAAACTAGATTTACCTAAACTCACATACGTTGGACACTGACCTAAATGAAAGGGAATGCACAGTATACGGTATACATCCTTTGGTGTAACAGTGATCTCCCCAGTCGGCAAGTGGAAAGTCTGGGTCTTAGAATGAAATCTCTCTATCAAAGTAGTCAATAGTCCATGATTTACCCTAATCTCGGGTAAATGAATCATATACTCAAATCCACATCAAGAAAGATGAACTCTCATAGGATTAGGCAATGAAACACAAAGTCTCTAAGTAGCAGGATGTGAGATGCGCACATGAACATTAGGATATGTGACCTACATAGCACATAAACAGGGAACCCTATCAGTAATTTGGTTAAACAAAAAGCTACAAATATAGGAATTATATAGTTTACTATTTCAGAAGGTAGATCAAAGACTCGGTAGTCAGGCTAAAAGATCAAAAAATTCAAAAATTTGACCTAGAAATGAGTTTTGGGGCTCACTGTTTTTCAAACAACAAAGTAGATTAGCATTGAAACTTGTATGAGTTTTCCCCAGTTACCATACGACAAAAAATGGTGATATGACACTAAATATCTCCTCATACGAGTTATGAGGGACCTGATGAAATGTTGTACAACTCTTGGGTCCCTCTCATATGAGTCTTGGGGCATAGTGATACGACAACCTAACTAGAATTGAAAATTTGTACTAGCCCAGAGGGATACTCATACAAGTTTTCGTGCATGCAAAAGTTCAAAACTGAAAATGTACCAAAAATATGATAAAATTGCTATAAACAAAGAAAAATTGACTTTTCAGAGAGGCACAGAGGTCCACCTACCGGATGTCCATATTATCGAGGTCTTTGATGCCTCTGACTGCACTCAAAATGGTGAGAAGACATAGGTACCTTCATTTCTACCATTTTCTTGCTCAGAGGGCTCCACAAGGTTTTCAAAAGTCAACAGTGAAAATGAATGAAAATGACCCTTCTGGCCTTTATATAGCTTTTGACCTAATTTTCAAAAGTGCTCTTTTTTTCATGAAAATTGCACCCCTGGCTAATTTCGATGTTCTGAACCCATTTTCAAGATCAAAATCAAAATTTGAGATCATTTACTATGTTAAAATCATGATTTAAAATTTTTTAGACCCAAGATGTCTAACTATTTGCATAATCGACCTTCAATCATCACAGAAATCTAAAATTTAACTTAATTGATTATCTTACATCAAACTATCAAAATTTCAACTTGGTCAACTATGGTCAACTCATGGTTTAACCTAGTCAAACTTGGTCTCTAGGACCTCTGAATGATGTAGAACACATTCCTGGACGTGTATAACCACTTCTCAAATCAATTAACATGCTTCTAAACCATTCAACACTGACTTTTCTTGTCAAATTTCAATTTTAATCCCGAAGGGGGCATGGTATTACACATCATTCAAAGTCTTTAAATCTAAATCTAAAATCAAATATTTCCTCATTAATTAAGACAACAACGATGTCTAGTTGCTGACTCATCAAAAGTCCTCGTCACTTGGGGAAAATCTATCATCGCTTGGGGCATATCAGATTCATTGAGATCCATATCAATCTAGTATCTTAATCTATCTTGTAAACTGTATCATCTTTTCGTAACCATCGGTTCATTAGTTTTATTTCCTTGGTTCTTTATAACTGATGGGTTTAGGATGTGATGCCAATATGATTCATACAAGTTCATTGAGGTCTAGAATCGGTTACTCACTTCTTTGCAATCATAAGGTTCAGAATCAGGCTTTTTGGCACTTTTTCGTAATCATCGGTTCATTGTTTATATAGCTAGCATCATTGTTATTCGTGGTCATTCTGGGCCTGGGTCGATATCTCTTTTTTTTCAATCTTTCAATTGATTTCTATCTCGAAATTGGGTCATCTTTCAAATCAATCTCAAACATCTTTATCATACACAGACTATCTTTGAACCACTGCGCTTTGCATAGTAATTCAAAGAGGGGCAAAATGTAATACCCCAAAAATGGGCTATAGGCTCATTAACCTCCTAAATCTTCAAATCAAATGAAATCAACATCAAAGTCCTAACCTAAGGCACATCTGCACATTATCAAATTTAATTGATTATCCTAAATTCTACATCGGGGAATATTCCTAGCAATATTCCTCTTTATCCTAATTATTCTTAATTTAATAATTATTTGGTGATAAATCTTATTTATCCTAAAGTTTAATTAATTAGATATTCTGAATATTTAATTAATCAGATTTAATACTGCCACTTAATTATTTAATTAAATTTAATTCTATTAATTCCTAATTGTATTATTTAATTTTGACAATAAATCAAAAATCTCATGACTAATTGATTAAATTCCTATTTAATTAATTAAATTCAATTGTCAATATTTAATAATATAGTTTTGAATAAAAGTTTGATTTAATAATTGATTAACCCATAAATCAATTGTTTTATTTCAAAAATCAGTTAAGTTGAGAATAAGTCACTTTATTTATTAAATTAATTCATATTAAATCATGCACAATCAGAAAAGCAGGCAACTAGAAATTAACAATCAATTTTAAATTGAAACTCAACATCTGATGATGAGTTGAAATTTGATCTAAACTCTATTTTGAGTAAAACTCTACTTTTGCATGATTTTTTTTGTGAGTTAATTATCTCTAATTTCCTGATAACTCAAAAATCAACTTGAGTTTATCAAGAATGATTTATGGCTTTTCTCTTGCATCCTCAAAGCCCTGGATTTCTATAAAATCAAGGCTTGGATCTTCATTTTCATCAACACTCAAATTTGCACAATTACTCTGGCGAATTGGTGATTGAAGGATTGAGCACTTGCGACAGGCGATTTGTGAGATCTTTCATAGTTGATCATTAGATTTTGCATAGTTTCATATCATAGATTTCATAATCATTCATAGCATTCTTAGATTAAATATGCATTCCATTTCATCCATATAGCTTAATTTCATATAGTTTTTCATATTATTGCATAAAAAATCCAAAAATATAGCTTAATCTACATTCAGAGTCTTTCATATCTTGCATCCAAATCCTTTGTTTAGGTGTTGCATTGTCACTGATCTTGGTCTAATCTGAGAGTATCATACTCACACCTACTAGAAGGCAATAAATCGCCTGGTTAGCATAGTTTCCATTTCATTGCACGATTTTGGTTTTTGGCTAACCTCTAATGTTTTACTGAAGTGTTGTGTCTACAACTAGGTACAAAATTCACACACGTAGGGTCAACATCCTTAACATGATACTTTTGATTAGTGGATCAGTTGTGGGTATCATCCCCACTAGGGTTTTCCCTTGGCTAGGGTTTCCTCGAGAACAAACATGGTGTTATGAGTTCATTTTCTTTATTGCTTTGCATGTTATTTAGTTTACTTTGTTTTGCAAGCATCAAGTTAATTTTTTATATCCATAATTGGGCAAAAGTGAAAGTTTCTAGAATACTTATTCACCCCCCCCTCTCAGTATTCCCTATTTCTAACAAGATATTCACTGCATGAAGAACATAAGATTTTCTCAACAACAAGCGCACCAGATATAACTCTCCACTACTTCCTAGATTTTCTCTATATTAAAGATGCTCATCAGACCATCTTATCATTAGCTATTATTGGCTTACTATAATAATTATTTGACTACCACTCCTTGTTGAACTTCAAGGACTTAGTCTTGTGTGCCACTAGATCATTGTTTCATTAAATACTTCTACATCACATATGTTAAGCACAAACATGTACAATACATAATATATTCATTCATAAAAAAACTAACTATCTGTAAGATATAAATATATATTTTTATATCTATGTGGTTGTGGTTGTGATACGAGGGTGTGTGATGGAAAATGTTGTGGACATATATCACCTCCTAATCCAAGATAAGGAGATCCCAATTGATTAACTGAAAGGAGATGATCATTGCAAAGAGGAATCAATTGATTATGGATAAAGAGGGAAAAGGGGATCTAATTATAAAGCAATAACTCAAAAAGATTAAGATAAAATAAAACACTTATCTTGAAAGGTAGCAAATTTGGAAATCGCTATTTTTTGGTGTTTGTATCGAGTTTCTAGAAATTCTACAACCAGATCTAGAACTGAAACACAGAGATAGAGAAAACCCAAAAATCTTTTTCTTTTCTGAACTAGGTCAACCTTGACCCAAATGAAGTTTGACCTTGACCTACGTTGCTTCGACAAAAATTTTGTTTGTGGATCCTGAAATTTTTTCGAAAAGGGTGTCCAAATCTTCTTTGTAATTCACTGTTCCACACTTGTTCCTGCAAGAAAAATGGTTTTGTTGTTTGGATGAGGGGTTTGCCTTGGTCAAACCCCAATTTTGGAATTAACCTTGAATTAGAATTGAAATGGAGAATGCTAGCAAGTAGTAGAAGTAGATCTAACAATGAAGCTATGATATTCAATAGATATGCAATTGTATTTGAAATGTAAACAAGTATGTTAATATGAAAGCTTGGACTCAACATCAAAAAACATAAATGTAAATGAAAACCTCCATGATTGTATGCTTGGAATCCACCTTGAAGGAAGAATGAAAAGATCTTGAAGATGAATATAGGATCTTAAAGGAAGATCACAACACCATGATGGATATATCTAGGGTTTGAATGTTGAATCTTGAATACTTGAACCAAATCCCTTCAAAGGTTTGAATGATTGAATCCTTGATCTTCAATGGAAAACTTGAATGCTTGAATATAGATGATTTCTTGAATGCTTCCTTGAGTTGATAACTTGATGGATTTCTTACTTGATTGAGAGTGCTTGCTTGATAATGCTTGAGATGGGATTGAAATGAGAGGAAAAGGCTTCCTTATATACTAGTCTAGGGCAAAAAATTCTAGAGAGGCCGACATAGGAGAAATAAATTCACATTAAGCCTATACCCCTAGGAGTGGACCTAAATTAAATATCATTTAAGATTTTACCATTTCGAAGCCCGAAACAGCCGACCCAGAAGCGGGAAAATAAATCTTTCCAAAACTTGACATCTAAAAACCTTCAAATTTTGAAATTTAAACCCTGGGTCAGGGTCAAGGTTGACCTTGACCCTAAGGTCAAGAATCTCAAATTCTCAGAGTAGGATGCTAGAAATAGGCACAAAAGAAGTGGAAAATAGGGTAGGACAAGGGAAAAAGCCAGATCCAAGACAAAGACCCAATCAAGGCGTTCAACATGACCCCAAACCACTTACTCGGAGGGCTAAACCAGTCCTAAATGGAAGTGCTTCCATTTTTTGATGATACACTATCTATTTAAGTCTAACTAATATATATATATATATATATATATATATATATATATATATATATATATATATATATATATATATATATATATATATATATATATATATATATATATATATATATATATATATATATATATATATATATATATATATATATATATTGCATATTATCATATAAAGAGTATTGTTAGCCCATATCAAGGATAAAAGTAGTACCTAAAGTCTTTGCAACCAAGTTCAAGAAACTGACATAAAAAAATTAGAGTGAAGTTCATAAAAACACTAGAGGATATCTAAGGATCAAGGCTCAGTAAATACAACAAAACATCATCATTAAGGATCCAATGTTTAGGCTCATCATTTTCCCCCTACTGAGACTATTTATGGTCTTCCAGCACTCCAAAATTTTTGACTTTAGCATTGATCTAGAAATCACCCACTGCTTTGTTACCTATACCTATGTACTCAAGACTCCAATAGAAACCTTTTTTCTTCTCCAACCTTACCCATCTAGAATTATTTGATTCTTCATTATACCTTGGCTCTTCTTTACTACAACTACATAGAGGCCATAACAATGTTGGTGGCTGGAATGTTAATGGAAACTAGTTCTCCTATATAACTCTACCTAATATAATATACCTAGGTGCTCTCTACATAATAGCCCTAAAATTGACAACACTATGAGGCTTGTTGGAAATTTGGCTAAGTAGGATATGATGATGTTGTCATTATGGAAACATATATTTAGCATTAAAACAACATGGTCTGAGGAGGAAGTTCTGGATGAGAACTTATGAAAATTATCTAAGTATAATAATGTTTATCTGTCTACACAAAGACCATTTTGATCAGTGAAGTTCACAGAAGTACTTTCAGTGCATGTGCACTTGAACACAATTTATATAAGTTATATTGATACTACACCTAAGAGCACAAGACTGTATGATATGTATGAACATATATATCAATGTTTTATAGAGATGGTGTTGAGCTGACTAGAACAGAGCAGCGACCAGTAATTGATTATATTAAGTTAAGGGATTATTTTGTTTATCAAAATAATGACTTCACTAATTAGGGATGACATCCTAGATGTTAAACCTAAGGAAATAAGAAGTGATTTTATGTTTTGGGAAGTGTGTAATGAATTGAAAGCTGATAGTAAGGTTATTTTTTAATAAGCTTGTATATAAGAAAGAAACTTGTAATGCAAATATATATGAAAGTATGTATGTAAGAAAGTAAGTAAGAAAGAAATTAATGTATTGATGTATTATGCAAAATATGATATATGATTAGATCAGTGTGAGTTGATAACAAGTTTTGTGAAAAGACTACAAAGATAGATCAGAATATTAAAGATATTCAGCAATAGTAAAAGGTTTTTGTATTCTATCTTTTGTATTAGAGATTATCATCGTAAATTTCATGTTTGGTAAGTGAGCTCATCTTGCATACATTCATGTTTTGTAATACCAAATCCTAATAGGGTTGAGGCTTCTAACAAGGCCTAAAGTCCTTTAATTGGGACAGAGACACTATATAGATGTAATAGACTCCTAAAAGGGTCAATATATTTAACCAGATACTTTTGATTAGTGGATCATTTGTAGGTATCATCCCCACTAGGGTTTCCTTGAGACCAATCACAGTGTTATGAGTTCTTTTATTTGATGGTTTTGCTTATTATTTAGTTTATTCAGTATAGTTTCTTATGCAAGAAATAATTTAATTTCATATATCCATAAGTGGGAAAAAGTAAAATTTTGTGAAATACTGATTCACACCCCCTCTCAGTATTTCCTATTTCTAACAATTGGTAATTAGAGCATAGTTACTCAGAGAAGGCCTAAAAACTTGAGTAAGATCTCTATGGATATGGATCAATTGCAGAAAAATCTAGATGAAGCTCTTAAATAGATTGATATTCTTATAGAAGAAAGAGATACTTTAAAAGATAAATATGATAATGCAAAAGAGTACATTGAGAAACTAAAAGACAAGATAGAAGATCTGAAATTAGAGAATGAACCTACAAATCAAATCAAGGATAGTGATGAAGTTTCAAAACTGAAAAAAGAAAATGAGATCCTGAAGTATGAACTAAAGATTGTAGATCTAAAGATAAGTCTTAAAGATGATAACAACAAAGTTGAATCAAATCTAAAGTTTGAAAATGCAGATCTGAGATCTAAACTTACAAAAGTAACATCTAAATTTGAGACTACAAAATTGCAGTATGCCAAACTTGAGAAATAAAAAACAATAATGAAAGGAGAACTAACTCAATCCAAACATCTTGAGAAACTGTATTCCAGCTGTGAGATAATTGATGAACATATTTCTTATCAGAAACCCTCTTATGATAAAACTGGTCTTGGATATTTTAAAGAAAAATTCTCAAAGAAGATTAAAGAATGCAAAGAACTAGATCCGAAAATTCAACAACTTGAGAGCAAAGAAGGAGAAAAACAAATCAAAGATGAGTCTAACCAATCTTAAGATGTACCTAATCAGCCTAAACAAAATGAATCACCTAAAGAAATGCCAAGTGAATTCAAAGGTAGATGTTTTTCATGCATTTCATTTGGACACATGAAAAGAGATTATACAGGTAAGAAATTCAAACCTATCTCTGGTTATTGTTATAATTGTCATGGTTTTGGACATAGAGATATTGATTGTAAGAAACCTAGATCTAATGATAAAAATAATAGTAGAATGTTTAGAAATACTAACCCTGCAGATAAAAGAACTATTCAAGAAACAACCAATATAAGAAATGGAGTTGTGTGTTATAGATGCAAAAATGTTGGACATATTGCTAAAAATTGCAGATCAAAAATTAGTCAGTCATGACTAATATATGGAAATAATGTTATAGTTTGCCATATTTGTAATAACATGGGTCACATAGAGAGATATTGTAGAATGAACAACATGAGGAATCCTAATCCTAGAAGAAATGTGAATTACACTAGAAGGAATATGGATACTAACAAAAGTAACATAGAAGAAGTTATATTTGTCAAAGCTATAGATCAAGCAAGTGAATCCACAATATCAGGAGTTAGTTAGGTGAAGTGTTTGAGAGTAAGTTTGAATCAATTCTAAACCCATCTCAAACTGATTAAGCATCAAATTTCATGAATTATGTATCAGAATAAGCATCAAAATAGTATAGAATTTAGAAAAAGTTGAATCAAGCCTTGCAAAGTTAATATAATTTAGTAAGTGATATAAGGAATCTATGGTTAAGAGCACGTGAATTTATGAGCATGTATGTGGTTACATGAAGAGAAAGAAGTTTTGCAGGTAACTAGGAATAACTTTTTGGCATGTATACACTTATGAAATTAATGTGATGACAATGTCTTGTAGGATTTGATAGATAAAAGAGGATTATTGACATTATTTGATCATTCCAGTATTCACAAGAGTCTTAGAGATCTATCTAGTGGATATTGAAAGAATTTTGCAAGATTTGGAGATAGATTTATGCTAGATCTATGAGGAAGCCCTAAATCATGATTCTGCAGTATTTCATTAAGTTATTTTTGTTAAAGCAGTTATTTGTAAGTGCAATGATGGATGTATCTATTGGAAAGTTGACTATACTAGTGTATATGACTAAGATTAGTGTTGTTATTATGGAAACAAATTCATATGGAGTTTTGGTGTCAGTGCACTTACTCAGAAGATCTCAATTTGGCTAAGTATGGAAGACAGAGTAGATAGTTAAGTACCTAATGAATAGAGCATCAACACATGTGCGTATGAATGAGTTTTGGTATGCTCCCTTGAAGACAAGCTTTTGAGTATGTAATCATTGTAAGTCTAAGAACACATGATTAGATGAGTTAGTATGAAGAATTTACAGCGAGTTGAAGTGACACAGTCAGTGAGTGGCAGAATAGAATAGAGCATGCAACTAACATATAGTATTTTGATTAGCGGTTATTATTTTATTTTGTTAAGGCTATGCACCTATTGTATTTATGTTATAGACATGTTAATATCAATGTATGTAAACATGCTTGACCCAATTTATTTGGAAGCATTGTATGTAATAGGTTATAGGCCGACTTAGTGAATAGTTTTGTTTGTACCTATATATAAGACATGTGCTTTTGTATTTGAGTAAGAAATGAGATGGATAGAAAAGATGAAATAGAAGAGAAGAAGTATGCAAAGTATGTGTTAAGAGTAGTAAGAATGTTATAGAGCTTTACAAGAAGTTAAAGCATCAGCGTACAAAAGGAACTAATCAGACAAGCAGTGTCATAGCAACAATTCACCATTGCAGATATAGTGTGTATCTGATATCCAGGAGGTTGTAGCCTTCCTTATTGAGCAGTGAGCTCTGCAAGTGAGCCTTCCACCCCTAATAAGGTTTTTTACTTCAAGACTCCTAATAGGGTCTGACCCTTGACAAGGTCATTGTACTAAAGCATTGTAATGACTACTCCTAAAGGGCAAAGGAACATTAACAAGTTCATTATACACAAGTACAATTATTATTTGGTATTAATTCCCACCAGGGTTTTTCCTTTGGCCAAGGTTTACTCGTAATCATATATGGTGTTATGTGTTATGGTTGTTTACTTTACATGCTTTAATATTTAGTTCAACAATTAAGTTATTGAGTTAAGTTTCAAGTATCAGAAATTAATAGTATAGAACACTAATTCACCCCCCCTCTCATTGTTCCCATTCCTAAAAATTGGTATCAGAGCTTTGGTCCTATGAAGATAAGTTTAACCACTTGAGGAGATCATGGATACAAGAGAAGTGAAACATCTGAAGAATAATCTTGAAGCAACTCTTGAAGATCTTGACAGATCTAAAAAATAAATTGAAGAACTGAAATTGAAGGTCAGTGGCGCACAAGTATTCATCAAGAAACTCATAAAAGACTTGAAGGATTGTTCAAACAATGATTTGGGAAAAATGGTCAAAAATCTTAAAGAAGAAAACATGTCTCTGAAGGATCAGATTGAAGAATTGGATGAAAAGCTAATTAAAAATCAAGAAGCCTATGAAGAGAAGATCAAAGAGAATAAACAATTAGATGAAGAATTGAGGCAAGAAAACATAAAACTCTTGGAGTTAGAAAACATCAAGAAAAAGGTGGAATCTAAATTGACTGAAGCAAAGAATCATATTGACAAATTGCACACAAGTAAGGATCTAATAGAGTCATAGTTGTATGCACAGAAGATTAAAGGAGATACCATTGGTATTGGATTCAATGAAGCATAAAATCAAATCAATGATATGTGAGAAAGAATGAAAGCACTAGAAGAATCTACAGAAGCTAAGAAGATTGAAAATCATACTGAAGCTAAAGTTGAACCATCTAAGGATGAATGCATAAACCAAAATTTTTATGCTTGTAACAAGCATGGACATATATCAAGAGATTTTAAAGAGGTAAGACCTTTCAATGGTTATTGTTATTCATGCAATAAGTTTGGTCATAGAGCTATGAATTGTAGATCAAATCAAAGAAGTCAGACTCAGCAAAATTAGAGAAATCATCCACAGCAAAATGTTAGAAGTCCTTAGAACATTACATGTCAAATATGCAATTATAATGGTCACACAACTAGACAATGCAGTATGGTAACTCACATCAATGCGCCAAGGAATATAAGGCCTCCAGTCATTTATCACTCTTGTAAGAAGGTTGGACACATCTAAAAGTTTTGCAGATCACAAGTGCAAAGACAAGAAAGACCTAATAAGTCTCAAGGATCAATTTTGGATGAATCTGGAGAAGTCAAGTTTATGAAAGCTACAAAAGATGCAAGAAAAATTTAGATGGAAGTAAAGCAAGATAATATTGATGAATATATAGTGGATGCATCCGTAATGGACACACCTTCTACTTCTGGATGAATGACCCTCATGGTCATAGGGGGAGCTAGATTAGCTCTAGACCCCTACATGGCCTGTATACTCACCCTTAGAGTATGTTCCTTTGGTTATAGTTGTTTGGATATTATTTGATACTGTATGCAAGATCGCATAGCCTCATTTTCAATAGGAATAAATATTGAATTCTTTGTTGCATTCTATATTATGGCAGCAAGCATTAATTGCATAAATTTATTTTAATAGTCACTAGAGATCCATTATCCACACATTTTCATTTGAGATCGAGCCTTTTGAGAGAACAGGAGATCAAAGAAGTTAGTGTTGGAAGATTGCAGTTGTTTTCATCAATGAAAGGAAGTTAAGTTTGTTGCAAAACCCTTGTTCAAATGCGATGGTTCAGAAACCCTTTGGAAACCTATTTGAGTGATTGATCAAGTAAGTAATGGACACTCCAGTTGTGTTTGATGTTATTGAAAGGAAGAGATACATTTTCAAGAAGCATCATTTTAAGTCAGTCCTAGATGATTTGGAAGGGGCATTCTCTAGAACTCTGATGGGAGTTATGCCTATAGAAGGCATATGCGCATAAATATATTGCAAGAATGAACCTGTAGGATTGGACAAGATTAGGTCACACTTAGAGTCAATGATGAAACCATATATGACATTCATGGATGATTTTGCGCACCTTGAAAATCACCCAATTATTGAGTATGTGACTGCATATGAGTTCTATAAATCTAAATGGATTAAGATCCTACTAAGAAGAATACATGATGACCTATTTTGGATTGGAGAAGTTCAAGTTCACATTACTTCAGATCTCATTTATGAGATGACAGGACTATCCAAG
This sequence comes from Chamaecyparis obtusa, assembly GCA_027943335.1. Classification (NCBI taxonomy): domain Eukaryota; kingdom Viridiplantae; phylum Streptophyta; class Pinopsida; order Cupressales; family Cupressaceae; genus Chamaecyparis; species Chamaecyparis obtusa. The sequence goes on along the minus strand of BSBK01002929.1, from coordinate 665,840 downwards.
ATAGGCACCATTCTTCCTACTAGTAAGGATGTCAGGAAACAAGTTAAGCAAGCTTGTAAGTCCCATAGTGATAAGCGTGGTATGATAATTGAGCCAATAGAGGAGAAGGATATAAAGCTAATGTCTATGATTCTAGGTTATAAGTTCTAGCATGCAAAAAAAGTCAATAGTGTCTCCATGGAAACAATTCTAGTAGCCATCAGCATTGTAAGGGAAAATGGAGAGCTTAACCTATGTGAGATCCTGCGCGCACAATTGTTAGACAACATTAGGGCCATCAAGAATGGTAAGAGAAAAGTGTTCAAATTTGGGTCACTTATCATTTACATGTACTTCCATATTTTTGGTGAAGTATCAGATCTTTACCTTGATAGGAGTTTACCCACAATGCCACAAATTTCATTCAAGGAATCATTTGAAAGCACCTTGAAAGATTTCATTGTTAGGAATAAGGTGTCTCAACCTTGGATAATTCCTATTCTTATTATTTTCTTTGTAAATGTATTTTTTTTGCAAATAATGTAATTAAGTGTGAGTGTACATGTCTAGTTGGCATGTTGATGTGTCACTCCACTTGATGTGTCAGCATCTTGTGCATAAGGAGATCATGACTGAAATGGTCATGATGGATTCCTATGACGCGTAAGAACTATTTAAGGAATGTGCTATGACAGGTGTAAGAGCATCTTATGACTTGGGCCTATTTGGGCACCCAAGAAGAAGTGGTTGGTGTGTGTAAGAGAATATGCCAAAAATAGGTTGGTATGATAGATTCTCTTACACTTCTCTTGTGACCATTATTTTTGGTGGATTCTATGACAAGCTGTCATAGTCTATTCTAGGGATGGATGCCTATTCTTGGGATTGCATGTTACAACTATGTACATGTGGCTTTGTGCATGGGTCTTGGTGGTTGTGCCTATTTTTGGGTCCAGAGGAGTCTATATATATGATGTTGCTCCTATGGGAGAGATATAACAAAATTTAAGCCTTGTTGGCTTTGTCTCTCATTTCCTAAAAGAACTTGCATTGCAAGTGTATTGTAATCTTTGTGTTGAAGATAATACATTGTGCAGGTTTTGGAGTGCTGGGGTTTTTTACCGAAAGGTTTTCCCCAGGGTATATCATTGTGTCATTCTCTATTTTTCTATATGTATGGTATGTGGTTGCAATATCTTTGTTAAAGTAGTTAAGAAATCTGAAATTGTAAGGATTTATAAGAATTTGCACAATACTCTCCGATAGAGATTAGCGTAGGAAGCTATTTTTGCACCTGAGTTTTCTTACAAGTGGTATCAGAGCTTGATCAACTTTTGATCCTAGTTGTTGGGTAGGGTTTTTTGAGCTAATCACAAGTTTGAGTGGGAGTTTTTTGTAGAGCATTCTGAATCTTATTTGTAGATTGAGATGGCAAGTTCATCATATGGAAGAATGGAGGTGGAGAAATTTAATGGCACTAATTTTGAGTTGTGGAAACTCAAGATGAAAGACATGTTGGAAGATCGTGACCTATGGGAAGTGACTTCAAATGCTACAAGACTAGTAACTATAGCTCAAGCAGATTGGGATATCAAAGACCATAATGCTAAGGGTCTCATAAGACTCTATTTAACCGATGCAGTCCTTCTCAATGTTCTAGATGAGAAAACTATAAATAGTTTGTGGGAAAGACTTGCGGCCATGTATCAGGCCAAATCTCTGGTGAACAAGTTGTTCCTAAGGAAGAAGTTGTACTCACTGTGAATGGAGGAAGGTGGATCCTTAACCGATCATTTAAATGCATTTAATCTATTGGCTGCACAATTGACATCAGCTGGTGTCAAGTTAGAGGAGGAGGATCGTTGCTACACACTTTTGTGTTCTTTACCAGATTCATGGGACCATCTTGTGATGGCTCTCGAAAGCACTTTAGTCACCTTCAAAATGGATGATGTGGTGTCTTCACTGCTATCAGAGGAGATGCAGAGAAAGGCTTTCATTTCAGAAAAAGAAGCCCTTGCTGTTCGTGGGAGATCCACTGAAAGAGGGAAGAAAAATGACAATAAGTCTGACAATAAGGGTAGATCCAAATCCTGTGGGAAGTCAAAGACTTCAAATAAGTCCAAGGCAAAATGTTGGAACTGTGATAAATCTGGGCACTTCTGTAAAGACTGCAAAGAGCTGAAGAAGAAGAAGAAAGGTTCAGATTCAGCTTTAGAAAGATCTCAAGAAGATGGTGATGCATTCATCGTAGCTTTGGCAGCCCATGCATCTAATGATGTGTGGTTGGTTGACTTGGGTGCATCTTTTCACATGACCTCTTATCGAAACTAATTCTCAAAATATGAAGAGTTCGATGGTGGAAAGGTGTACTTGGGTGATGATTCTCACCTAAAGATAGTTGAACGCGGAAGGGTCACTATCAAATTTCTTGATGGATGAGTAAAGGGAATCAATGGAGTTATGCACATTCCAGGTTTGGCACGAAACCTATTATCTATAAGTATGCTGAATGATGTAGGTGTGCAAGTTGTTTTTTCGAAAGAAGGATGCAAGATGATGAGAGGATCGATAGTGCTTGCAAGGGGTAGTAGGAGAGGTACCTTATTTCAGCTAGATGCATGTATTCCTCTATGTAATAGTTCTTCATCCTCACCATTTGAACAAGTAGTGAAGAATTCTATGGCTATTGGTTCCGATGGTAGTGCAAACACTTTGGAAGGTAAGCTTCCTGCAGAAAAGACAATGTTGTGGCATATGAGATTTGGCCACATTGGTGAAAAGGGTCTCAGAACCCTGAAAAATAAAAATCTCGTTGAGGGGTTAAATGATTGCAATCTCGAGTTTGACTTCTGTGAACACTATGTCTATGGTAAACAAAATCATGTTCAGTTTTACTCTAGTTCTCACAAATCTTCTGATGTTTTGGATCTTATTCATTCTGATGTATTTGGTCCTGTAAAAGTTCCTTCAATCTCCAAGTCTGTATTTTTTGTATCTTTCATAGATGATTATAGTAGAAGGACGTGGATTTATTTCCTTAAAATTAAGACACAAGTCTTTAGTCGGTTCAAGAAATTTAAAGCTCTTGTAGAGAATCAGACTAGTAAGAAGATTAAGTGTGTGAGAACTAACAATGGTGGTGAGTTTTGCTCAGCAGAGTTTGAACAGTTCTATAAAGAACAAGGTATCAAGAGGCATAAGACAACTCCTTATACCCCACAGCAAAATGGAGTTGCAGAGAGAATGAATAGGACACTTATGGAGAAGGCTAGGAGTATGCTTAGTGGAGTTGGTTTAGAACAAAGGTTTTGGGCCAAAGCTGTGGCCACTACTTGCTATCTGGTTAACAGATCTCCTACATCAGCCCTTGTTGGTAAGACACCCATGGAGGTGTGGTCTGGTAAGAAGCCTTCAATTAGAAATCTTCATGTTTTTGGTTGTGAAGCTTATGCACAAGTTCCAAAGGAGAAAAGATCTAAGTTGGAAAATAAAGCTGTTAAATGTATTTTCATCAAATACAGTGCTAGCATGAAAGGATACAAGCTTTGGGATCCTGTGACTAGTAAGGTGTTGTATAGTAGAAATGTTATTTTCAGAGAGCTAACATCTTCTCCTATTGTGCTATAACTAGATGAAAAAGAAAAGGAAAAAGATGTTGTTCAGTTGCCTCCTACCCTGAGAAGACTGAACAGAGAGACCATGTTGGGTCTAATGATGAGGAGAGCTCTAGTAGCTTTGATAGTTCAGAAGAAGAGGAAGAACAACCTCAACCTCAGCCCTTGAGGAGATCTATGAGAGAAAGAAAGCAACCAGAAAGGTTTGGTTATTCTATGTTAGATTCCAGTTGTGCCTTTTCTTTGATTACTAACAATGATGAGCCTAGATTTGTGAAAGAGGCTTTGGGCATGGAAGATGCAAGTTCCTAGATTGAGGCTATGGATGATGAGATGGCTTCATTGGAGAAAAATAAAACTTGGGACCTTGTACCTTTGCCTAAAGGGAGAAAATCTGTTGGCTGTAAATGGGTGTTCAAGAAGAAATTATGTGCAGATGGTAGTGTTGAAAGGTATAAAGCTAGATTGGTTGCAAAGGGGTATTCACAGGTAGAGGGAATAGATTATGGTGAAATATTATCTCCTGTTGCAAAGTTGACATCCATTAGATTTTTGTTATCTCTTGCTACATCATATGATTTAGAGATAGAACAGATGGATGTGAAGATAGCTTTCCTTCATGGTGATTTGGAGGAAGAGATTTATATGTCACAGCCTGAGCACTACATTGTTAAAGGTAAAGAATCCTTAGTTTGTAGATTAAAGAAATCTCTATATGGTTTGAAGCAATCTCCTAGGATGTGGTACCTTAAGTTTGATTCCTTTGTGTTGTCAATTGGATTTGTAAGATCAAAATCAGATCATTGTGTTTATTTCAGAGTTGAATATGATCGTCTTCTTATTGTTGCATTATATGTTGATGATATGTTGCTGTTTGGGAAGGGTAAGGGTATGATTTATGATTTTAAATCTCATTTGTTAGCACAGTTTGAGATGAAAGATCTTGGGGTAGCTAGGTACATCTTGGGTATGGAAATTAGTAGAGATAGGTCTAATAGAAAACTTTGGTTGAGTTAGAGTAAGTATGTGAAGTCTGTGTTGGACAGGTTCAGCATGGTAGATTGTACACCACTATGTGTTCCTATTTCTGTGGGAACAAAGTTATATGTAGATGATTGTCCAAAATCTCCTAGTGAGGTGAAGGACATAAGAAGAGTACCTTATGCTAGTACAGTTGGCAGTCTTATGTATGCTATGGTCTGTACTAGACCATACATTGCCCAAGCAGTGGGAGTCCTGAGTCGGTTTATGGCTAATCCTGGACAGGTACATTGGGATGTAGTTAAGAGAGTATTTAGATATTTGAGGGGTACATCAGATTACTCCATATGTTATCATGGTAACTCTTCTGGATCTCTGCATTCAGTTTGTATTCATGGGTTTGTGGATTCAGATTGGGCAAGTGATATTGACAGTAGGAGATCCACCAGTGCTTATGTGTTCACTATGTTTGGTGGTGCCATCAGTTGGATGAGTAAGCGACAACCTGTGGTTGCTTTGTCCACTACAGAAGTTGAGTACATGGCTGCTACTCACACTTGTAAAGAAGCCATTTGGCTTAGAAGATTGTGTTCTGATGTTGGTGTTGATGCAGAACAAATTACTATTTGGTGTGACAGTCAGAGTGCTATTTGCCTTGCAAAGAATCCAACTTTCCATGCCAGAACGAAGCACATTGATGTGCAGTTTCACTTTGTGAGAGATATGGTGGAAGATGGAAAGGTAAATTTGGAGAAGGTAGATACTGTGAAGAATGTTGTAGATGCATTAACGAAACCAGTGGGCACTAAGAAGTTCAGATGGTGTTCAGAGTCTATGGGCCTTTTGGCCTATAGCGGTTAAAGTTCCTGTTATGTTCCTATTGCTCTTACAAGGTGTTGGACAAGTGGGAGAATGTTAGGAATAAGGTGTCTCAACCTTGGATAATTCCTATTCTTATTATTTGTTTTGTAAATATATTTTTTTGCAAATAATGTAATTAAGTGTGAGTGTACATGTCTAGTTGACATGTTGATGTGTCACTCCACTTGATGTGTCAGCATCTTGTGCGTAAGGAGATCATGACTGAAATGGTCATGATGGATGCCTATGACGTGTACAAACTATTTAAGGAATGTGCTATGATAGGTGTAAGAGCATCTTATGACTTGGGCCTATTTGGGCACCCAAGAAGAAGTGGTTGGTGTGTGTAAGAGAATATGCCAAAAATAGGTTGGTATGACAGATTCTCTTACACTTCTCTTGTGACCATTATTTTTGGCAGATTCTATGACAAGCTGTCATAGTCTATTCTAGGGATGGATGCCTATTCTTGAGATTGCATGTAACAACTATGTACATGTGGCTTTGTGCATGGGTCTTGGTGGTTGTGCCTATTTTTGGGTCCAGAGGAGTCTATATATATGATGCTGCTCCTATGGGAGAGATATAACAAAATTTAAGCCTTGTTGGCTTTGTCTCTCATTTCCTAAAAGAACTTGCATTGCAAGTGTATTGTAATCTTTGTGTTGAAGATAATACATTGTGCAGGTTTTGGAGTGCTGGGGTTTTTTACTGAAAGGTTTTCCCTAGGGTATATCATTGTGTCATTCTCTATTTTTTTGTATGTATGGTATGTGGTTGCAATATCTTTGTTAAAGTAGTTAACGAATCTGAAATTGTAAGGATTTATAAGAATTTGCACAATACTCTCCTATAGAGATTAGCATAGGAAGCTGTTTCCACACCTGAGTTTTCTTACATTCATGGACTTAGAAATAAAGACATTCAGAATTAGAATGCAGAGAAGGTATAGGATACCTAAGAGTTTAATGGAGAAGTATAAGGACAACATTTGTTTCATGGTGGAGATAGATATCACATGCATGGAAGCTATAGAGCCTAGAACTAACTGGATTCATCCACTTGGCTATGAAGTAGAGGAACACATTCTAGAAGCCTATGCACAAGTCCTCCTGCCAGTGCCTAAGGATCCCAATGAACCAAGATGGGGTATTTATGAAGAGAATGCAAGACAAGTAGATTTAGTCTTGTATAGTGCAACAACAAAAAGGAAAGCATCTAAAATCACATCAGACATACTAAAAATTCATGGTGTCACACAAGAAGACTTGGATAAAGCTAGGGAAGCCAAGATTGCAATGCAACTTGAGAGTGCACCCTCTTCAGAAGTGAAAATAGAGAAGATTGATGATCCTAAGGAGAAGAAGAAAAAGATAGAAGAAAACACTCCTACACCCACATATACTATTGATCTGGAGTCCACTCCACCTCCTAAGCCTAGCAAGATGCCTAAGAGGAAGAAGAAGACCGGCACAAGCCACCCATAATCAAGAACAATAAGAAGAAAAGGTAGAAACACTGAAGCACCTCCTGAGGTAGGATTTAGACTGAACCTTGAAGTGTTAAGAACCAGAGTAGTAGATGAAGGAATAATTGATCAAATATCTAAGTTTTATGATAAGTATCATGAGATTGATAAATCAAAAATCCATAGTATGATTATCAAACACATGATTAAGTTCAAAAAGATAGTTCTGGAACTTAAGAGAGTCATTCCAAATAATGTATGGAACATTCTATATTCTTTAAAGAGACAATCCATTGAAGGAGATTTTAGGAAAAAGGAAAAGACACTAGATGATAACCTCCCAGTGTCTTCAGTTGAAGAGAAATCATTGTTGTTGGATTTAGTGAAGCCTCACCTTAGAACCAAGCTTAGAACTCTACAGATAATGAACAAAGACTATGAGTTTGTTGCAAAGGAGACTAAAAAGGCATTTGAGAAGGTGTTCTTGGAAAGACACATGTATCCTCCTACTGTGCTTGCAAATCAAGTTCCCTCTGAGCAAGCTAAGGAGTCAGAGATCCATGATGCACCGATGATAGGTCCATAGGATTCTGTGCCTATGCCTGAAGCTAAGGATGACACTATTATGATTGATAATGTTAAAACATCAATGGCACAAATAGATAAGGATCTAGATAAGTTTGAGGAAGCATTTGTGAGCACTAAGGAAGTAGAGATTTTATGCACTAATGATTCACCTAAGCAACAAGAAGAAGTTCAGATTGAAGACATAAGTGGACAGGAAGAAAAGGAAGATGAACCTGTAGATGAGCCCTCTATTGAAATACCAGTGAAGGTAAAGAATGAAGTTATGGACAGCACACTCCTTACCCCTAAGCCCTCAATGTCATTGTTGTCAATTTTGACTCCTTATACAACAAGTTTAGACTCATGGGGAGAAGGAGACCTGATGAAGATCAGTGTGCTAGAAATGGAGAAATAAAAGGAGAAACAAGTAATGAGGAATCAATTATTTTTTGAATCAGTAAGCATACTAAATAGTCTATTGCCCGAGGACAAGAAAGTATCAAGTGTACATTTAGTGGATGATGTCAGCACCATCTTGACATGCTTCAAAGAAAATTTCTCAAGTCTTGAGGAATCAACATCCAAGATTGCAGAAGAGAAATATCTCAAGAAGAGGTTGAATGAATTGATAGGTAATTTTGCACTTGACCTCAATTCTCTTAAGGTTGGTCAAGCTATGTTAAAGGAGATACCAAAAAAAGGAAGGAAGATACTTGTTGATTGCATGAACAAAGACAAACCCGCATCAAATCTTTCCAAGAATATTTAGGAAGTTGAATCCCTGATGGCAACTATGAGAAAATTAGTAGATGACCTCTCCCAAGATATCAACATGTGCAACAATTTCTATCAAGGTCAAATAGACAAGATTGAAAAGAAAGAGAAAGAGATTGCGAAGATAAGGGTTAGGCAAGCAGTGTTAAGACATGCACTTGCACCCTCATTGGATGTACTCAATCAGAATATCAAGGAGATAGATGCCACTATTGTGACATATGATCAAGGCCCATGTATAGAGTTAGAAAAGATGGAGAAGTTAACTTATCCATTATGTGCCCATCTCCAGACAGTAGATGCACCCAAGGCATTTTGGCAACAAGAGATCCAAAACCTCAAGATTGTATACCTAGATGTACTATCTATGTAAGTACTTGAAGATTCATTTTTGTGAACCTTTTTCATTAATGTCAAAGGGGGAGTAGAGTAATATGGAGTAGTAGAAGGGAAAGGGAAATATAAGATAGAGTATATGATGTACAAAAAAATATAAGGATATATGTTAGAAAGTTTTTTGTAAAGATGTAGTTTAGCAATTTTGCCATATTCCTTTGTTCCCATTAATGACAAAGGGGGAGATTGTTGGAAAGTTAAATATACTAGTGTGTATGACTAATATTAGTGTTGTCATTATGGAAAAAAAAGTCATATGGAGTTTTGGTGTCAGCACATTACTCAGAAGATCAGAATTTGGCTAAGTATGGAAGACAGGGCAGATAGTTAAGTACCTGATGAACAGAGCATCAACGCACACGTGTATGATCAAGTTTTGGTATGCATCCTTGACAATAAGATTTTGATTATGTAATCATGATAAGTCTAAGAATGCATGATCAGATGAGTTAGTATAAAGAAGTTACAGCGACTTGAAGTGACACAGTCAGTGAGTGGCAGAACAAAACAGAGAAGGCAACCAACAGATAGTATTTTGATTAGCAGTTATTATTTTATTTTGTTAAGGATATGCACCTATTGTATTTATGTTATAGAAATGTTAATATTAATGTATATAAAAATGCTTGAGCCAATTCATTTGGAAGTGTTGTATGTAATAGGTTATAGGCCGACTTAGTGAATAGTTTTGTTTGTGCCTATATATAAGACATGCACTTTTGTATTTGAGTACGAAATGAGATTGATAGAGAAGATGACATATGAGAGAAAAAGTATGTAAAGTATGTGTTAAGAGAAGTAATAATGTTATAGATATTTACAAGAGGTTAAAGCATTGACGCATTAAAGGAACTAATCAGACAAGCAGTGTCAGAGCAACAGTTCACCATTGTAGATATAGTGCGTATCTGATACTCAGGAGGTTGTAGCCTTCCTTATTGAGCAGTGAGCTCTGGTAGTGAGCCTTCCACCCCTAACAAGGTTTGTTACTTCAAGACTCCTAACAGGGTCTGACACTTGACAAGGTCATTATACTAAAGCATTGTAATGACTGCTCCTAATAGGGAAAAGGAACATTAATAGGTTCATAATACACAAGTACAATTATTAGTGGGTATTAATTCCCATCGGGGTTTTTCCTTTAGCCAAGGTTTCCCTGTAATAATATCTGGTGTTATGTGTTATGGTTGTTTACTTTACACGATTTAATATTCAGTTCAACAATTAAGTTATTGAGTTAAGTTTCAAGTATCAGAAATTAATATTATAGAACATGGATTCACTCCCCCCCTCTCAGTGTTCCCATTCCTAATAGTATCCTTAGTTCATAACATCAATAACACACCTAGACCTAAGGTGAGAAAGGAATCTATAGAACCCTCTAAAGAAGACCCTAGTTTAGCTTTATCGGCTATACTAGACGATGTCTTGCATTTGTAAGAGGATATTTGAAATGTAAATTTGAGACTATAGGCGACAACCATATGACTGAGGAGTATTAAAATATGTACAAACAAGATATGACCTAAAAGGAAGGATATGAACATTTAGGTAAATTGGACATCATTAAATACATGTTTCACTATGAATTTCAGAATGAAGAAAGGACAAAGATCATTTTAAGAAGAATTCATAATGGGAAGTTTTGGTTAGATGATAGAGAAATAGACATTACAACAGATTTAATACATGAGGTAACAAGTCTATCCAAAAAGGCACAATCCCTCTAAATGAAAATAATGTGAATAAAATCATGCTAGACAACACAAATTCTTCATACAATAGAAGAGGCATTGTGATTAGTAAGATTGAGAAGAATGATGTGAGGTATGTGTGCAAAATATTGACTACAAAGTTTTGTGCCAGCTCTAGGGAAGATGACATGGAAACAGGTATGGTGCAAGTAGCCTATCTTATGTTTGTTGACAAAGTTGAAGTGGAAATGAGTGAAATTATAAGAATTCAGTTAATTGAGAATCTTGACAAGATTAAGAAAACAAGGAACTCCCAATTCAGATTTTCATTTCTAATCACCTACATGTTTTTCCATCTTTTAAGAAGATTTCCTTATACTATTGGAGATGGTTGGAATGATGATATAAATTCAATGGATAGAATCAAAAAGGTGTATCTCAGACACCCATTTGACAAAGCAAATGAGATTGCTACACTTGTAATCAAAACATTTTAGAATGAGATGAAGAAAAGAACAAGAATTCCACCTACAATAGTTGAGAAGTACAAGAATGAGATATGTTTCTTAGTTGATATAGATCTTACATATGTTGAAGTAGTAGAACCAAGGATTGAATTCATAGATCCTCTAGAATATGAAATATCTGAACAGGAAGCTGAAGGATTTGTAAGAAGAATACTGAAGTGCAGACTAGATTCTAAAAGTCCTAGATTTGGGACATTTGAAGAAATTTTTAGTACAACACACAATCACAGGTGCATAAATTAGCAAAGAAAAGAGTTGACAATATAATAAAGAAGATAATAAAAGATATAGCTATGACTGAGTATGAATTAAACATTGCAAAAATGACTACAACAACAATAAGAGATATTGGACAGAAAGAGGTGTTGACAGTTCCACCTTTGGCATCTAAAGAAATCCTAGTTGAAGATGTTTAAAATATTGATGAGGACATCATTGAGCCTACTAAGTTGAGTGTGTCACTGGATAAACCAAAAATTGTAAGAAAATCTACTAGATCCACCTCCACTACACTAGCAAGGAGAGTAAAAGAGATGGCTAGTGGACCAGGTAAAAGGTAGAAGACTATCTTTTCTCCAGCAGAAAGGATAAGGACACAAGAAGAAGAATTACCACCTAGCAAGAAAATGAGAGGTCAAGTTTCTATGCAATCACTAGGAGAAGAAGAGGTAGGTAGCAGCAAAAAGAAACAATGGAAGCCCAAAATTGAGAAAGTGAATCCTTTGATCATCAATGAAGGAGACTTCACTAAGCTAAAAAAGTATTATCACATGTATAATAACTTTGAGAAATTGAATCTTGAAAATATAGTTTTCAAGCATATGATTCTTGCCGACAAGAAATTTGAAAACATCAAAGATAAGATACCAAATGATTTATATGAGAAATTGGTTAGCAGGAAAAAAAGAGCAATAAAAGAAGACAAAGGAATGAGAGAAATAATTTTAAGAAAATTATGTGTAATAAAAGATGATCATTTTAAAGAAATTATGAAGAGTCTCATCACCCATCTAAGAAGAAAAAGAAGAAAATTTCTAATCATGGGAGGAAATTATGAAGAAGTAAATAAGGAAAATGAGGAAGCAGTTGTGAAGGTAATGACTTCTGGACCAGGAGAAACAATGAGTGAATTAAAACAAGACACTCAAACAATAGAAGCAAAATCACAAGTAAAAGAAACACTAGTTCCACCACCCACCATTCATAAGATGATGTAGTTAGTGCCTGGGTGGATAGTCGAGCAAATGAGAACATGGCATGTGGCTAAGAGTAGTGATAGAGTAGTGACTGGATGACCAAACAGATAGACAGTTGGCCACCTTGAGATACATACCAAAGGTTCTGACAGTCATTGATATCCCTCAAAGATGAAGGTGTATGATGGATATCATTGTGGGGTTGCGACAAGCTGCCATCTGTCATGGTAGTGCACTAGCGAATGAAGTTGTACACTTGCCCAGTCAGAGAGATAAGCAAAACACAAATCAACAAGTGGCACAGGTATGATGTGGCAGTCCAGCATGGAAATGAGGTGGTTAGTCGATCCAATCAAATGGTGCCATGTGGCACATGGGGTGCACATTAAAATTTGAATGAAATTGTGGGAAAGATTTAAAAGTTTGTAAAGTCTACACTATATGATAAATTTGGAATTGAGAAAATTGAAGTTGCTCATGAAAATGAAAAGATGCCTATAGACTTCTTTTTTGCCCAAATATAGGCATATAATATATCATCGAAAACAACAGAAGACGAGGAGTACAATGGCGGTGATGAAAATCATATTTGATCAAGTGCAAAGGAGCAATAACGCATTTTGTATTTTGAGATCAGATTTGGGTAAGGATGCAGATATTTTGCAAAATTTGTTTTCTAATGTAAATGATATCAGATTTGTCTCTGATATTTTTTATAGTCTTAGGGTTGATTGTGTTGCCGTAAATATTCCCTAAATGGTCCTAAGCTTGTTGCAATCCTATAGAAAGATTTCCAAGACCATTTACAGAGGTTGTTGGTTTTCTAGTTCAACAGGTTGCATCCTAAACCTTCAGTCAAGGAGTAGGGCATGTTTTGTCCAGTTTGTATCAAAACAAAGTAGAAAGTTGCAGATCTTTTGCATATTGTCTCAGTGGCTTTGAATCTTCAAGAAAGGTGTATACAAAGGCTTAGATCCTCATTCTTAATTCAAGTTTTCCATTCTATTTCTCTCCATCTATGTCAAGCTTTATGGGTTTTGAATGTTCTAATTCTTTGTATGGAGTTTATCTATGCATGTGTTGTCTATATTTAGTTCTGGTCTTAATCGGATTAAATGATGCTCTAGATGAAGCACAAATTCATGGGGTTTGCACAGGGATTTCTCTAAGCAGTATGGTTTTGGGTTTTTGTATTTATGACTTGGATCTTTGATGAAATAATAGTAATTAGTCTTTGTATTCTACAATGCACTAGATGATTTTCCCAATGGATAAGGCATTGATCTGAAGCAAGTATATTCTAGCTTGATATATGTTTGGTTAGTATATGTTATATTCTACAAAGTTAAATCAAATCCTTTCAATCCTTTCAGTTTTATGTTTATGGGCCTCAGTTATTTCATGATAATCGAGAATCAATAGATAAGTGGTTTCCATCTAGTATTTTCTTATCATCATCTGCTTTGTTAAATCTAGTTTAAAGTTGTAAAAGTGTTATATGTTACTGGGTTAGGTGCACCCACCTTGGTTTTGCAGAGCTAGAAGTGAAGAGGGCAGTCTTGTCCCTATAGTTGGTCCAATTACCTACAGATTTCCCCATATTTGGAACTGACCATTCCCAAAATCAATCTTAGGTATATTGGTGTCTCTTTGAGTGTAAAATCCATTTCGAGAACCAACAGATTAGAAATTACACAATTGGATAAGGGAATTTTCATTACACAGTCCAAGTATGTCAGAGAATTATTGAAGAAATTTGGTATGGAAGATTCAAAACCGGTAGGGACTCCTATGGTTACTGGTTGTAAATTGACTAAGGATGAAGAATCCCCTTGTACAAATAAGATAAGATAAAAATCAATGATTAGAGGATATATAACTCATACTAGATCAGACATATCAAATGCAGTTGGAATTGTTGCAGTATTTCAAGCATAATCGTAGGAATCACATATGATTATTGTCAAAAGAATTTTTAGATACTTGAAGAGTACAATTGACCATGGATTATGGTATGGAAAAAATGATGATTTTAGTTTGAGTGAATATATTGATGTTGATTGGGAAGGTAATGTGGATTATAGGAAAAGTACAATTGGTAGTCCATTCTTTTTGGGTAAGAAACTAATCTCTTGGACTAGTAAGAAACAATATTGTATCTCTCAATCTACTGTTGAAGATGAGTATTTTTATGTTGCTATAACTTGTAATCAAGTTGTTTGGATGGAGAAAATACTAAAGAATTTAAGGATAAGCATTGATGAACCTATTTTTATTTATCATGATAACTCAAGTTCTATGAATATTTCAAGGAACCTTGTACAACATTCAAAGATAAAGTATATTTATATATAGTATCATTTCTTGAGGGATAAAGTCAGTGAAAAGGAAGTAAAATTGGAGAGTGTTTCTACTAAGGAACACATTCTTGATATCTTCACAAAGCCTTTTCCAAAGGATACAGTTGAGTATCTTAGAGATAAGATTAGAGTTTTAGTCCCTCCTGATTAGAGCTAATGATGCTAAGAATGGCATCAGTCCTTAAATTTATCAGAATATCATTCTCTGGATTAATGATTTTGGGGACTTCTCTTTAGGGGGAGAAGTCTTGTGATATGCCAATGTGAGTTTAGTTATTTTTTCAATCTTTGTCCATTTTCCATTAACGTCAAAGGGGGAGAGATTGTGTGGAAAATAGAGAAATTAGGAAAGATTGTGACTAAGCATGAAAAGGGAAATATCTCCTCTAAAGAAAACTTCAAACGCTATGTTAAGAAATGGGAATAGATCATGGAAGAGGAAAGGAAGATGGATGAATTTGAAGCCTTTCTTGAAAAAAGACTACCAAAGGGTTCTGGTAAGTATGAAGGAAAGTTGAATTTGAAATGCTTTAACTATAATAAGATTGGTCACATTGCATCTAGACATGGCCTAATAAAGTTTCTAAGGAACCTAAGATCATATCTAATAAATTTCATCTTAAGGGTCATAAAAAAAATTATTTTGAAGAAATTGTGATTGATGATGAATATGATGCTAGTGAAGAAGAGATTGTGTTTATTTCTATTAAATAAGATAATCCTAAAGAAGAGAAAGATTTTTTTTGCATGTTGATAAAAGAAATGAATGGGTCATTAATAGTGGATGTTCACATCACATGAATGGTGACAAAAATAAATTTTTGAGGCTTGAAGACTATGATGGTGGTGGTGTTAGAGTTGGTAAAAATAGTCCATGTTTTATTAAGAGAATAATCTATCACTCTTGATGGTAAGAATAGTATTGATGATGTCTTGTATGTTTAAGGTTTAAGACATAACTTGTTCATTGTTGGACACCTATGTGACAAGGGTATCAATTGAAATTCATGGAAAGAAAGTGAAAAATCATTGGAAGCAATGGAAATCTAATTGCATTGGGTACAAAGACTATAGGTAATCTATTTCATTTAAAAACTATTGAGAATAAGTTCTTGGGTTCTAATATTGATTACACTTGGTTGTGACATAGAATATTTTTTCATGTGAACTTTGATAATATGGTGAAGGTTAGAACTACTAATCCTGTAAGAGATTTTCCTAAGTTGATGAAGCCTAAAAATATGTGAAAAGAATGTCAATTGGATAAGCTGACTAGATCTACTTTTAAGAATGAGACATATTCTTCAAATGGATTGTTAGATTTGGTATATTGATTTGTGTGGTCCTAATAAGACAAGCAGATATTATGGTGATAGATACTTTATGCCATTTATTGATGATTATTCAATGATGATGCGGGTTACAATTTTGAAAGAGAAATCAGAAGCCTTTCATAAATTTCAAATATTCAAGATGATGGTTGAGATAGAGTCTAGACAAATATTTGAGTGCCAAAATCAAATAGAGGTGGATAATTGACATCCGATGAGTTTAATTCTTTTTGTGAAGAACATGAGATAAAGAGGTAGACTTCTGCTCCACAAACTCCACAACAGAATGGTGTTGTAGAGAGAAGGAATATAACTATTCTGGACACAACTAGGAGTATGATGATTGAAGGAAATGTTCCACATATCTACTAGAGAGAAGAAGTGATCATTGTACTATACACTTTGAACTGAGTGCAAATAAAAAAGGGAATCGGTAAGACTCCTTTTGGTATGGTCATGCTCCTACAATAAAGTATTTTAGAATTTTTGGAAGCAAGTATTTTATTAAGAGAGATTAGGATATTGGAAAGTTTGGTCCTAGATGTAATGAACGGATATTTCTTAGATATTCTACTATACAAATGTTATAACTATAGATTAAAGAAGATTGTTAAAAGTGTAAATGTTAGAGTTGATGAGAAGGTGCAAAGATCTAACAGAACTTGAAAGTATGACATAACTGAAGAGGATAATCAAATTATAAAAGTGTGAAATCAGAAGCAAAATTAGAATGGTCCAGAAGAACAAGTTGAACCTATGGCAAATGAGGAGGATGTTAATACTGAAGGGTCTTCTACAAAGCCTAATCTAAAGACTCCATGATATGTGAGAATTAATCATTCTGAAGATTCTATTATTGGTGATAAGAATAGAGTTTTTCAACCAAAGGGAAGAATTTCTAGAGAAGGATTGTGTTTGATATCATAATTTGAGCCTAAAAATGTAAATGAAGCTTGTAATGATGAAATTTGGGTGAAAGAAATGAAATAAGAACTTGATCAGATTGAGAAAAACAAGGCCTTGATTCTTTTTCCCAGATCTATGAACAAGAATGTGATCAGAACTAAATGGGTATTCAGAAACAAGTTGAATGAAGGTGGTAAGGTAATTTGGAACAAAGAAATATTGGTATGCAAAGGTTATTAAGGTATCAATTTTATAGAGACATTTTCCTTGTAGCTATACTTGAAGCTTTTATATTACTTCTTGCATACGTAGATTACAAAAAAGTTAAAGTATATCAGATGGATGTTAAGTCTACAATTTTGAGTGGTGAGTTAGAGGAAGATGTTTATATTGAGCAACCTGATGAATTTCCACTAACAAAGGAAGGAGATATGGTTTGTAAATTACAGAAAGAATTGTATGGATTGAAGCAATCTCCTAGAGCTTGGTATGCTAGATTGGAAAGATACTTGACAAATATTGGATTCAGTAAAGGTACTATTGATAGTAACTTATATTCCAAAATAGTTGATAATAATATCTCAATTGTTGAAGTATTTATGGATGATATCATATTTGGTTGTAATGATGAATTAAGTAGAGGTTTTTCTGATGAAAAATAAAATAAAATTTGAGATGTGTATGATAGGTGAGATGAAATTCTTTCTTGGATTGCAAATTATATAGTTGAATAAGGGAATTTTCATTACACAATCCAAGTATATTAGAAAATTGTTGAAGATATTTGGTATTTAAGATTCATAACTAGTAGGGAATCCTATGGTTACTAGTTGTAAATTGACCAAGGATGATGAATTACCTTGTGCAAATCAAACCAGGTACAGATCAATGATCGAAGGATTTCAACATCTAACTCATACTAGACCAGACATATCAAATGTAGTTGGAATTGTTGCAAGGTTTCAAGAAGAACTGAAGGAATCACATATGATTATTGTCAAGATAATTTCAAATACTTGAAGGGTACAATTGACCACATATTATGGTATGAAAAAGATAACGATTTTACCTTGAGTGCATATACTAATGCTGATTGGGAAGGTAGTGTGGATGCTATGAAAAGTACATGTGGTGGTACATTCTTTTTGGGAAAGAGACTAATCTCTTGGACTAGTAAGAAACAAGATTATACCTCTCAATCTGCTGTTGAAGCTAAGTATGTTGTTGCTGATATAAATTGTAATCAAGTTGTTTGTATGAAGAAAATGTTGAAAGATTTAAGGATAAAAATTGATGAACCTATTGTTATTTATTGTGATAACTCAATTGCTATAAATATTTCAAGGACCCCTATGCAACATTCAAAGACAAAGCATATTTCTATTAAGTATCATTTCTTGAGGGATAAAGTCAGTGAAAAGGAAGTAAAATTAGAGTATGTGTCTACTAAGGAACAAATTTTTGATATATTCACAAATCATTTTCCAAAGGATACATTTGAGTATCTCAGAGATAAGATTGGGGTTTTAGCCCCTCCCGATTAGAGATAGTGATGCTAAGAATGACATCAGTCCAGAAATTCATAAAAATATCATTCTCTGGATTGATGAGTTTGGGTACTTGTCATCAAGGGGACCAGTCTTGTGATAGGCCTATGTGAAATAGTTATCTATTATGCATTTTTGAGGTGATTTTAGTTCTCTTTTATGTCTTTGACCCTTTTCCATTGATGTCAAAGGGGGAGAGATTGTGTGAAAAATAGAGAAAAAATAGGAAAAGGTTGTGCTAGATTATTTGAAGCTAGATATTCAAAGTGATTAGGTGGATATATTGATGCCTTTATGCATTGATTAGTTCCTCTCTTCATATTTTTCCATCAATTCCAAAGGGGGATATTATTGGGAGATTGTTGAACATGTTAGAGATTGATGATTAGACCTTGTTTATGTGTGCTGACATAAATATTTTTTCATTGATGTCAACATACTATTGTTGTTGTTGATAGTGTGTTTAGTTTGTTTAGAGAAGATGTTTTCAGATGTTCTAGTAATTTGTTGAAGATATTTTGTTTTTATTTTGGTTGGTGTTTTAGATATGTTTGTAGTTTCTTCCAGTCAACTTACAAAGGATTGCATGATATATTGAGTGAGTTATGATTGATTTACCAGGTGCTAGTATTTCAGTATTCCTATGTTCAAAGGTTGAGTTTTTTTCTTTGATGACGATCAGTATGGTTGATTCAATTGATGCAAAGTTGGTGGTAAATTTTGGATTCATTTTTGTTTTCTCAACTAGTGTTGTTCATGATTCAGAGTTTAGCAAGATTATCTTTTTAGTGAGACGTAATTTTGTGTTCAGTATTGCTTGTATTCAGTATAGAGAAGAGTTTGGATTTTAAGATTAATTTAATGTGAAGCATCAAGAATCTATTCTTGCTTCTTGTTGGTATTCATGGATCATGTTATGACCATGTTTATGGTTCACATTGATCATGGTAATCACATTTTCTGATTTTCTAGCATATTTGTGTTTCTTCCTTTAGGTCCTAGCTGACTTGGTGAAGTAATGTATTGTGATGCTTGGTGTGGATTTGGTGAATTGTTGCAAGTTCAAGGATGATTTTTTGGTTCCTATCTAAGCCTTGGCCAACTTGATTTGGTTTACATTTATTTTTTATCTTGTTATTTATGTGTATTGGTCCTATCCAACCTTGTTGTTTATTCATTTTAATATGTATAAATGGACAATCATTTTGTGATTTTCAAGTGTGTGTGTGAAGAAAAAGGAATAAGGATGTTTGTATTTTGTGACTGAGGCAAAAATTGTACCTCAATGGAACTGTATTGGCATTGTGGATGCTATAAGTCAATTTAACCATATTGGATGGTTTTTCCACTCCCTGTGAATTGTAATGAGTGATTGATCAATGAACCTGATTGAGGGACATATCATTTTATTGTGAGTAGTAAGTTCTAGGCAATGGTCTTGTGAATGCATGTGTATTCCTCTTTTTTTTTCATTTTCTCTTAACTGGGCAGTACTTTTAATAGAGTACATCTAGTGGGTTTGACTCCCATCGTGGTTTTCCCTTAACCAAGTTTCCTCGAGAAAAAATTTGGTGTTCTACATTATGTTTTGTGGATCTTACATTATTGTTTATATTTCAAATCATTAATTGGTTTAAGTGTTTTAAAGTTTCAATTTTTAGTGCACAACTGATTCAACCCCCCCCTTCCCAATTTTTCTTGCCTCCTTTTGGGCCTAACAAATTGATAGGTACAACCTAACATAGAAGTGACATATGAAATGGGTCTTCTATAGACACCATCCCCCCATATTCAGGGCATTGATTTTACATTTAAGGATAATGTACAGATAGATATTCAAATCACCCATTGAGGTGGTAGCTAATGGCACAACTATCAAGTGCAGAACATGTACAGAGGACAACTAGACTTGTGTATAGGCAGATTTTTTTCTTGGGAACTGGTGTTTCAGTTTTCCCTTCTATTCCCTTCTTTATTTCTTCTTCCTTTCGCTTTCAAATTTTTAATTGATTGCATATCATGTACATACATGTGAATACTTGTACATGAATGCAAATATTGTAAAATAATGTAGATATTGTAAAGAATAGGATGTACATTGGAGATTTCTTATAAGTATGCAATTTTGGACCAATTTAGGGTCTACAAAATTGATGATTTTGAAGGCCATGGAAATAGAGTTATATAGTTCATCAGATCACTCTCTACTTTTTTGTTAATATTAGTTCATACTCCCTTGCAGATTTGTATACTCAGAGTAGTGATTGTTGGATGTTTATACTGATAATAAAATGATGAACTCACGATTTGAATACCACTTTCATGTCTTCATCTTGGTTATTGGTAAAATTGTATCATTTATTTTGTGTTCTTTCCTTTTCTCAAGAGTCCTTATGCACTTGTATGAGGATGGAAGTTGTGAATGAGTCTCTCTCCTTTTGCATATTCCATTTGTTGATCATGCATGTTTAAGTAGTCTTACCATTTGTCTTGAGTACAATTGATGGTATTTCTTATAAAGTGGTTATAGGTAGATTTGTTTCTCTACACCTTGTTTTATATTTTTTAGTTTTTTTTCAAGATCTTCCTAACATTTTCTTGCAATATATATTATGTGTCAAAACCTACCCAAAACTAGTAGTCCCTTTCAACAAAAAATTGTATCCCACTTAGCTCGTCTGACACCATCGTGACCTAATAACCAGGTTCTTAGGAGGAAGGAGAACTCATTACCCATTACCTCTTTTAGGTAGAATTGTTTAGTGCTTGCACACACTCGGTGCCACATCATACACTATTGTGTAACCTTGCACAAGGGTCACATCAACACATCTATGTCAAACCATATCTCTTAAAAGTTTGATCCGAAACCATCTCTTTGTCTCTGCAATTACTCCAACCCATCTTCTATATCTCTCAAAATATGTCATGGTTTGACGTCAATGACAATGTATTTCACATATTGCAATACAAAGTGTAGTTTGGGAAGAACACTAGATTTTGGAATGGATACATCTCATGGACTGAAACACATTTTTAACCAAATAAAGTCATTTCTCAGTATTTTATTGGTCATACATTACTCCTTTAGCACCAAACAAACTACATTGGTGGGATTCTTCACATCCATGAATCTCACTCTAATGGTCATTGACGAGAACAATTTATTTTCTATACTTTAGAAAACAATTTATTGCCATACTTTATTTTCTATTCAAAAGGTGAAGAGAACAATTTTCCAAAGCCGCATGAGCATAAGGATTTCCAAACTTATGTGGGTCTCTTTCATCTCCATACTTGATCATTCTTATGGTTGTAGATGATCATTTAGATGCATCAAAATCCTCATCTATAATGCACCTAGCCTCTTACTTGTATGCATAATTTGAAAGGGTCTCATCATGGATCGACATTATTCATAGCTTGTTGAGATTGTTCTTAATTATGTCAAGGGATCCTCCACCTTCAAACACCTCATAGAATTATTTTTGTGCCTTAATCTACCATTTTTTTTTGTCGTTATTTTTGAGTTTATATTTTGGGAATAAAAAGTGGAAAGGAAGTTTAGCATGGCATTTTTGGTATTGTTCAAGCCATCTATTCCTCCAACATGTTCATATTTCCTTAAGGCTCAATTTTCCAATGTTGATAAGTCTTTGCCACTTGGCCTATTGTGTGGCTTTCTTCATCAATAATTTTCATAGAAAATAATAAACACAAAGACTCATACATGTCACTCCTACAAGCCCACCTTTTCAACTAGGATCTCCTTTTATGGTTTCTAAAGCCCTAGCATAATAAAATATTTGTGTTAGTGGTTTATATCATGTATTCTAATCATGAAAATATATGTTGACTCGTTGAAGTTAAGAAATATTTCTTTAGGTAGAGAATTTCATTTTTTTGTAAAGACATAGATGCTTGCAAAAAGGGGGAGCTATTTTGTCATAATTTTCTCCTAGGAGGTGATATTTGACAACCTTCTAGTCATTGGAGAGTATTTTTATCCTTTATTCCAATGATTGGTTGAAAACATAGGTTAGATCTCTCAACCTATTATCTTTTAATCATTTAGTGCAAATATAATTGAAAATAGGCCATTTAGAATAAAAATAGATTTTCAAATAAATTTTAAATGGTAGCTCAAAATTGAGCACTATTTTTTGCACAAAAAGTGCATGTTTTGAAATTATCTACATAATGACCTTGATGCACTTTTTGAAATGCTAAATTATAAAGTGCCAAAATTTGAGGGGGGGGGGGGGGGGGGTGGGGGCTTACCATGTATTACACTAAGGGTGGTTTGTTAGTGCTTATCATTTCCTTCTATCTTTCAAATTTTTCAATCATGCACCGACATTCAAAGTATGCACATATTTATTCCCGTTACTTCTAATTAGACGTTGAAAACATCCATTGAGAAGGCTTAACCTTTAAAAATCCCATTGAAGCATTTTCAGAGATCTAGGGAGAGGTTGAAAAACTAAGAAGTCAAAAGATAAACAATAAATTATTAAGATTGCAACTAAGAAAACTTTGAAGATGTTTCACAAAAAAATAATTATTAATGGAAAGTACAACATGTAGATATGAACAACGTAGTCCATTGACATGAATTTTGAACTCAATACTTGTTGCTACATATTTAAGAAACGCTTCATAGAAAGCATTAGTGATTCCTTGAAATAAAGTACACATACCATTTGTAAGAACTATGGGTTTGGAAACTAGTATGACAACATTTATTCTTTAGATAATGTGAAAACATTAGAGACATTGATATTACTTCCTACACATCTAGAATGGGAAATGATCATAGACACAATTGTGGCATTTTTCAACAAGTGTGGATCATCTTCAACATGTAGTGTTGAGAATATATGTGCATCACATTATAGGAGGGTCACATAGTTTATCATTTCCCTCCTTTCTCCTATGGAGAGGAACATTAAGTTCACTTGTGCATATAAGTTTTCCTTGGGGGCATAGAATGAGTCCTTTCTTTTATGACATATCTTCTTCACTTGTAAATACATTATTATATCATTTATCCTTTTGGAGAGGAGTTTTGTTCCCACTAGAAGATCTCCTTTAATTCATAAGGAGTTTGTATATATGAGTACCTAGCATGGCCTAGTATTTGGGACTTATCATTATTTTATACATTACTCCCTAAGTTTCACTTAAGGTGGGGGTGTTAGTGTAAATTGTGTCATTACCTAACTAGTTAGTTGCCAATACTTTCTAGATTTCTCTATTCATCCATAGGCTTAAGTTTACTTAGATATTTTACTTTTTTGTCTCACCTCATGTGTCGTAGACATTTGTAATAAATTAGTGAAACACCTATTGCATTTACATTAGCTTCATGCTCACACACTTGTCAAGTGTACACAAGTGTCTTAACTTTGGGGGTGAGTGAATTATGTCTCCAACTTTTCTACCTCACCTAAATTTCCTATATATACAAGCCTTTATGTACATTTTAGCTAACTCTTTGACATTATTCATTTGGCTTTGTTTCTAATGGTTTGTGATTTTGTATTTTCTTTCAGATTCTAGCTAATCCCAACAATTAAAGTCCCAATTAATCATAGGAGTGAATACAAAATGAAACAACCTTAAATTAGCAACA
Source organism: Chamaecyparis obtusa (assembly GCA_027943335.1). NCBI lineage: Eukaryota > Viridiplantae > Streptophyta > Pinopsida > Cupressales > Cupressaceae > Chamaecyparis > Chamaecyparis obtusa. Next base: position 642,001 of record BSBK01002929.1, on the reverse strand, counting down.
TAGTTCTATATTATAATATTCAAATCTTTAATGTTCTTATGTACCTAAACAAAAGTATGAGTGATAGCATTAGAATATTTTGTGATTTAAAATGGTTGTGACACAATAGACTTAGAATAGGAAAATGGGAATTGATGTCTATATATGTTTGAATGTGACATTTTAAATGATCGTATAAGATCATATATATTCTTTAGCAACCTAGTTTATTGTTGCATGTTCCTATAATTACTTGAAGCTTAACCAATAAAATTTGCTAACATTTTTCTTGTGTCAGATTGAGGTAAGATGACATTATTTATTTTTGGTTAAGTAGAAGAGATAAAATATATAGTTGATATTGGTAGGAGTACTAGTACATAGTTGGGGAATTAGATACTAATGAGTGGCATCATTCTTGATTACGCAACAATTATTCTTACTAAGAAATGTGTTAAATTGTTGATTTATTACCTTGTCAATAAGTGGTATTTGTAAGTCAAAAACTATGGAAAAAATATTTTCACTTAGTGTAATGCTTGTAATGTAAACTTGATAATTATTTATTGTGCATCAAGGGAATTCAAGAATGTGTTCATCACATGGGTTACACATTTCCAAAGATACTTTGTATGTTGTATGCAATATTGGAATAGACATTTAATGTAGGTTTCACATTGGAATAATTGTTAATATTGGTAAACCTTACTATCAAAAAGTAAATAAAAAGAATGTGGTTTTGTAAGACTATGGTTTTAGAAACATGTCATTTACACAATGCCACTTAGTGGTTTGTGCAAGATAATTTTTATAAAGGCAAGTGCATGAGTAGTTGTTGATTTTGACTTATGTAACCTTTGGAATTTTGGTTAAGGTTGGATTAAGCATCTCAAGAGTAGGTTGAATATATGAGAGGAAGTATGAATTTGGGTGTATGGTTATATGATTCTCATTAATTGTTCACATGGAGTGCAATTAGGGAGTTTATTTTTGAGAAGTCTTACATAGAGACTCCACAAGTATATTGTAATCTTGTTCACAAAGACAATGCATTGAGTGTGAGTGCTTGTAGAGGCTAATTTTTTCCAAGGTACATAATTTTCCATCTTGATAACATGTTTTTCTATTTTTTTATTGTGCAGATTTTAAATACTTATTTGCATATTTTTATCTCTTAGATTTATATGAAAAATAGTTTAGTGTGGTTATAAATTTTCTTCTATTTAGAATCATATCCTAGTTTTCAAAATGTGGGAGGAGGTTGTTAGATAACTGAGAGGGGGGGTGAATCAGTTAATTCCAGTTATCCTACAGTCCCAAACTCCCAGATGTATATGATCAATCATTTTCAACAAATAATCAACTTGGTAAGCTATCAACAATAACTTTATGCTCATCTACCGATTCATAGTCACTTCAATACTATGTATACCGATTAATCCAAATATGAAATGTGTAAAGTAAAATAACAATCCAATCACATAAAATACACATAACACATATAATTTAACATGGAAACCCCGATAAGGGAAAAACCACCTGGGACCGGTAACCCAAAATATTTCACTCTTCTGAAGTGAGCTCGGTTAGGAGCCAACCCTATTAAAGGTTAAAAAACACACTGTGAGGTGTGACCTAGTTAGAGGATTTATCACTAACAGTTAACTCTTGACTAGAATTCACTATGGGGTCAACAAGAAAACCAACAACATTCATGGAATTTCATATTGAAATACAAATAAGACTGTTAAGTCCACTTGGTTAAGAGATTTAGTTGTAACAATAGTTTAACTGATACAGTAATGATTTGGTTTAAATACAACTAATATTTATAGATTTTCAGATCTATGCTAAGCTCAAAATACCCCCTCTAATCAATAATCACTTCAATCCTTCATATCCTCCAATATATTTATCTCGGTGAATAATACCCTAATGCTTGGTAATGCTTGCAGTTCTGCTTGGTTCTGTTTGTAACCAATTTGATCAATAGTGCATGAAAATAGTCCTTTCACATGATTTCTCCTATAGTTTCAATAAGCTCCAGACTCAATAATGAATCTCATGTCTCTTTAAATAGATGTTATAAACCATTTTCTTCTCATCCATTAGATTTTGCCTCTTAATCTCCATCATTCATTTTCCCACTTCAAGCTTCCTCAGCAGATGTGTCTATAACACGTTGCATCCTTCTCCATTCGATCAATCTTGAATTTTCTCAGCCATTAGATCACCATAAGAAACTTTTTCTTTTACCTCATAATCATAAGCAATTTGCCAACTCATCAATTCAGTTAGCTGTTGTAAAATTTAATTATTTCTCTCACTCGGTCAATACAAAATGTGTCGGTGAATACTAACTTAGTTATTACTATTACTAAGTATACACAACGCTGGCTCGATGTATACAAAAATCTTTAATTACCGACCACATAAACTTGTTTAGTTTTGATCTTCAATGCATAACAAATTCATGTAGTAAAATCAAGTCAACAAAATGATGACATAGACTCATCAATAAGTTACGCAATGTATACCTTATCCATATCTTCATATCCATCTCAGCTTCATGTAGATATCTCATTCCTTTACCATTTTTCTTCTTCATATGTTTGTAACCATCATGATAAGTATATTAAAAACTAGTTCACATCAATGACAATACATATTGACTGATTTAATTGCCTTACATATCACTTTAGTAGCTCAGTGATCTCTAATCACTTTCTTTCACTTGTTCATTCAGTTCATCAAGATATTCAATCAGTTGTAGATTATCAATCTCTCCCTTTGGCATTGATGACAACACAATATGAAATATGCCATAGAATACCAAACATCTGTACTACAACTCTATCAGTAAATGCTTGTAGCTTGGTAAGTTCTCCCTAGCTTTTTCATTTAATATGTTTAATCACTACATAGCATTTCAACATTTTAGGCAGACTCTCCCTGTTGATTTGATCTTCTTCTTCCTTCATGATACTTCTCTCCATCTGGATAGATATTTCATTGATTCTCTCTCCCTTTGGTAACAATGCTAAAAAAATAATAAATAGCTCTGTAATAACCAAAATATTATCTCTTTTGTTCAGTTCAAATCATGTACGTGCATGTACTGATATACAATGTTCTTGTTCTAGCTTTCACAACCTTAGGAAACCTAAAGTGTGAACAATATGCATCAACATTATTTGATTTTTTGATAAATTATAGGTTGATGCAACCTCCTGATCACCTTAGTGACTGAAAGATAGGGGATGGACCCCTAGTCTAGTCCTCAAGTACTCAAATGTATCCTTCGATAAGGGTTTAGTAAATACGTCTGCAAGTTGTTCTTTAGATTTCACAAACTCCAGTTTCACTTGATTTTCTTGTACTTGTTCCCTCAAATAGTGATACTTAATATATATATGCTTTGTATTAGCATGCATCAATGGATTCTTGGAAATGTTTATAGTACTTATGTTGTCACAATATATAATCACTAGATCAGTGATCTCTTCATTCATCCCTTTCAAAAGTTGTTTTATCCATGCAATATTTGAACAATTAGCAGCAACAACAACATATTATGCTTTAGCAATAGACTAAGAAATACATGCATGTTTCTTACTTATCCAAGTAAATAACCTTTCTCCCAAAAAGAATGCTCTGTCGGTAGTGCTCTTCCGATCATCAATATTTCTAGCCCAATCTACGTCGGTATAAACCTATAGTTCAAAATTGTCTTGTTTCTTGTACCATAAACTATAATTCTTTGTGTTCTTCAAGTATCTCAGAATCCTCTTAATAGTAGTCATATATTATTCCTTAGGATTAGTAGAAAATCTTGCTACAATCCCAACAACATGTGCAATATCAGGTCTACTATGCACAATATAATCAAAGTATATCAAAGAAGTGTTGAAGATTATGTTATGAATATCCCTTCATTTTGTTGTATAATCTGTAAACCTAGAAACAATTTAATCTCTCCACACATTGACATTTCAAATTACTTTCTCATTTTAGTAGAAAATGCTTTGCAAATATTATCATGTCCTCCAAATATAATATCATCAACAAAAATTTGAGCAATAAGAATCTTGTCATCAGTTTCTCCTTTCAAATACAAATTTCTATTGTCACTTGTTCTTACAAAACCAATACTAATAAGATATGCATGTAGTCTTTCATACCATACTCTCGGTGCTTGTTTCAGTCCATACAGTGCTTTATGAAATTTACATACCATGTTATTCTTATTTGGATCAACAAAACCTTTAGGTTGATCAATATAAACCTCTTTCTCAAGTATCCCATCCAAATATGTAGATTAACATCCATTTGATATACTTTAAATCCTTTGTGTGTAGCATATGCAAGTAGTATTCTAACTCCTTCAAGTCTAGCAACTGGTGCAAAAGTCTCACCATAATCAATACCTTCTTCTTGTGCATACCCTTTACAAACAAGTCTTGCTTTGTTCCTAGTGACTTCACCATTCTCATTGAACTTGTTTCTAAAAATCTATTTGGTATAATTTTTGTCACTCAATCTCGGTACCAATGTCCATGTTTTGTTTTTCTCTATCTGCTCAATTTCCTCATTCATGGATTTAATCCATTCCTCATTCTCAAGTGCATCTCTAATATTTTTAGGTTTAAATTCACAAACTAAACATGTGCTCTATCTCAACTTACTTCATGACATCATGCCAGCTTGCTTGTCTCCAATAATTTGATTATGTGGATGGTATCTTCTCACAAATTTTGCTAACACTTGTTCTCTTCTTTGTTCATCAATCGGTGTAGGATCAATTTCTTCCTTGGTAGAAATTTAATGATTCTCGGTCTCTATAGGCTGATGCTCGATGTATTTATCTTTTTTCTCGGTAGGTTCTACTCGTGTCTCTGGTAGAGGGTTAGGTAACTCAATGAATATATATCTACCGTAGTCTTCTAGTTCTTTTGTACTTTCTTCATCATTTTTCTCAGAAAACTCATCAACTCTCACATTAGCACTTTCAATCATTTTGTTAGAAACCTTATTCAAATATTTGTAAGCTTTTATCTTAGTAGAGTGTCCTAAGAATATTCCTTCATCACCTTTAGAATCAAATTTCCCATTTCTATCATCTTTCAGAATGTAACATCTACTTCCAAAAATTCTGAAATAACTTGCATTAGGTGTGTACCCAAACCATAACTCATAAGGTGTCTTGTTTGAATCTTTATTTAGTTGTACTTAGTTCAATGTGTATACGACAGTGCTAAAAGATTCTCTCCAGTACATTTGTGCAACATCTTTCTCAATCATCAGTGTTCTAGCACAATCAACTATGGATCTATTCCTCCTTTCAACAATTCCATTATATTGTGGTGTTTTCGGTGCAAAAACCTATCTTTTAACTCCATGCTCATTAAAAAATTTAGTGAATTCATCAGAAATAAACTCACCTCCTCTATTAGATCTTAAGCATTTTAACATTTTCCCACTTTCCTTTTCCACTTTAGCTTTATACCATTTAAACATTTTGAAAGCTTCAGATTTCTCTTTCAAAAACATAACTATCATCATCCTAGAGTAGTCATCAACAAACAAAATAAAATATATGTCACCATAATAACTCTAAGTTCCCATAGGACCACATAATTCGGTATGAACCAACTCCAAAATAGCTTTAGATGAATAGGTCTTGCTCTTGAAACTAGATTTTGACATTTTTCCCATTTGGCATTGTTTACACATGATATGGTTAGGTTTAGATAATCTTGGTAAAACTTTAACTTTTCTTTTCTTACTGATCTTAACCATCTTGTCAAAATTCACATGACATAACATTTTATGCCACAACCACACATTTTCAGTTCTAGCCATTAAACAAGAAGTTTCAGCATTGTCAAGATAGAATATATTACCTTTAGATTGTTCACCAGTACTGACCAAATTTCATGTTTCATCATAGATCTTCACCTTCCTAATTTCAAATGCAACTTGGTGACATGATTTATTCAACTGTGCTACACTTAACAAGTTATAGTTAAGTCCCTTCACCCAATATACATTTTCACATTTGATCTTATTGTTTAACATGATAGATCATTTTTCCTTTTACTAGACAAGGTGTATCATTTCCCATTTTAACAGATCCTCCATTATAGTGTTCAAGGTATTCAAATTTGTCCTCATCACCAATCATATGATGTGTACAATCACTATCAATAATCCATGAATCATTCTTGCTAACTTTAGAAATAAGTGTTGTTTCTACATACCTTTCTTCTTCTTCTGAATCTTCTTTCAAAGCTACGAATACCACCTCAATGTATTCATTAATGTCAGTGTCAGTGTCATCATCATCATCTCAAATAGGGTAATATGCCTTATTACCATTGTATTTGTAGTATCGGTTGTTTCTTCTATCATAGTGTTGGTTACCTCTGCGATCTCAGTTATCTCTTTTGTCATACTTTCTTTCACCATATCGGTCATTGTCTTTTTCATCATCTTTTTTGTTAGGATATCTAACTATAATATGACCAATTTACTTATAGTTAAAACATGCCAGAGGTAATTTCCCTTTATACCTTACTTTACCTTTCTACAGCCTTCTAGCCATAAGTGCTTCAAGTTCATCTTCATCATTGTCACTGTCACTCTTATTTTTTATCATATGTTTACTACTTGATTTTCCAATTTTCAAAGATGACATAAACGCAAACTCAAAACTTGATACAATACTGTTATCATAGTTATTCAACTCAAAATTAGTTAATTTACATATTAGGCTATCAAGTGTAAGAGTGTTACCCGATGCAGATCTCATTTCATTAATTGTAGAGATTCTAATAGCATAGATTGGTAGTAAGGTTCTTAGAAGTTTACTCATAATAGTGTCTTCATCAATAACACCTCCTGCTCCTCTGATAGCATTGACAACCTCCTTGATTTAGTTGTTCTACTATGAAATATTTTCTCCTTCTTTCATCTTCATGTCATCAACCTTCCTCTAAGGCTTTCAGCTCTTGCTCTCATCACATTAACATCTCCTTTGTGAACTAGTGTAATTTTTTCTCAAATTACTTTTGCTAAAGTACATGCTTTGACATCTTCAAATTCTGCATCAAAGAAGGTAGCATCAATATCTATCATTTTCATGTTATGTGCATGTCTATTTCTCAACTCATCAATAGTCAAGGGTCCAGTCAGTTGGATGTAAGCATTGTCTAGGTCAAATACTGCAGATTCTCCAATTCTAGATATATGCAACCTCATTCTACTTTTCCATGTCAAGAAGTTGTCTTTGTTCAGCTTTGGCACCTCTCTCTTATACATCTTGTGATCTTTAGCTTAAGTCCTTTAAACTTTCCTTCCAAGAAACCAATATGCTTAGATACCAATTGTTAGATAACTGACAGGGGGGTGAATCAGTTAATCCCAGTTATCCTACAGTCCCAAACTCCCAAATGTATATGATCAATATTTTTCAACAAATAATCAACTCGGTAAGCTATCAACAATAAATTTCTACTCATCTATTGATTGACAGTCAATTTAGTACTGTGTTTACCAATTAATCCAAATATGAAATGTGTAAAGTAAAATAACAATCCAATCACATCAAATACACATAACACATAGATTTTAATGTGGAAACCTTGCTAAGGGAAAAACCACCTGGGACTAGTAACTCAAAAACTTTCACTCTTTTGAAGTGAGCTCGGTTAGGAGCCAACCCTGTTAAAGGATACAAAACACACTATGAGGTGTGACCTGGTTAGAGGATTTATCACTAATAGTTAACTCTTGACCAAAATTCACTATGGGGTCATGAAGAAAACCAACAACATTCATGGAATGTCATATTGAAATACAAATAAGACTGTTAAGTCCACTCGATTAAGAGATTTAGCTATAACAATGGTTAAACTAATACAGTAATGACTGGATTCAAATACAACTAATATTTGTAGATTTTTAGATCTATGCTAAGTTCAAAATACCTCCTCTGGTCAATAATAAATTCAATCATCCTCCAACATATTCAGCTCAGTGAATAATACCTTGACACTCGGTAATGTCTTCAGTTCTGCTTGGTTCTATTTGTAACCAGTTTGATCAATAGTGCATGAAAATAGTCCTTTCACATGATTTCTCTTATAGTGTCAATAAGCTCCAGACTCAATAATGAATCTTGTGTCTCTTTAAATAGACATCATAAACTATTTTCTTCTCATCCATTAGATTTTGCCTCTTAATCTCCATCGTTCATTTTTCCACTTCAAGCTTCCTTGATAGATGTGTCTATAACACATTTAATCCTTCTCCATTCAATCAATCTTGAATTTTTTTAGCCGTTAGATCATCATAACAAACTTTATCTTTTACCTTAGAATCATAAGCAGTTTTCCAGCTCATCAATCCAGTTAGTTGTTGTAAACTTTAATTATTTCTCTCACTCAGTTAATACATAATGTGTTGGTGAATACTAACTCGGTTATTACTGTTACTTGGTATATACAACACTGGCTTGGTGTATACAAAAATCTTAAATTACCGACCACATAAACTTGTTTAGTTCTGATCTTCAATAAATAACAAATTCATGTAATACAATCAAGTCAACAAAATGATGCCATAGACTCATCAATAAGTTACCCAATGTATACCTTAGCCATATCTCCATATCCATCTCATCTTCATGTAGATATCTCATTCCTTTACCATTTTTTTTCTTCAGATGTTTGTAACCATCATGATAAGTATAGTCAAAACTAGTTGACATCAATGACAATACATATTGACTAATTTAATTACCTTACATATCACTTTAGTAGCTCGATGATCTCTAATCATGTCTTTCACTTGTTCATTCAGTTCATCAAGATATTCAATCAGTTATAGATTATCAAAGATATTTGAGTTATTCTAACCATTGGTAGGAGAGAAATATTTTGCATAGTAGAACCCATGGTTTTGTGAGAAAATAATGAATTCATTTTCAAGGCTATAGATGTATGTGCAAAATTGTGTTGTTATAGATGGGTTTTGATGATGATTTGACAAGTATGTTTTTTATTTGGTCTTTTTATGTAAATGTTTCAAAAAATATTTTGTTATAAAACTCTTGGACTAAAATATACTTCATCATTGAGTCTAGAAGACTTGAAAACAAATGGAGCCATGCTTAACACATTTTTATGAATTTCATTTATGTCCAATTTATCTCATATGATCACACTTTTTCCATGTCATAATGATCACCTTTATACTCCATTTTGATATCATATAATGTCTTTCTACAACATTCTTTGCACATGATTAAAACAAAATAAGGGATTTAATTATTTTAGGTAAAATAAGAGAAAATAAATATTTGAGTGTACTCATTAATATTTGTTGCCATTATTTAGTCATAGCTATTTTAATAATAGTTCTTGTAGAAACACCAATGGAAAAAAGAGTTTTAAATGTGGATGCAACATCAACAACATTGATACATTTTAGATCAATTTAGTTTTGGTTCATAATTAGTTTATAAATAATTATTTGTTAAGTTATTATTTTCTAAACAATAATTATCTTTCCACAACTACTGATATTTTAGTTTTATATTTTATGGTGAGGAATTATTGTAGGTCATATGATTCTATATTTATAATTAGTTGTTTGTAAGTCAACGACTATAAAAACTATATAAACCATAACATACAAAGGAGGGAAATGTAATATTTTCTAATATAAATAATAATACCTAGTGCATGCTTTGAGAAGTTTTCATTAATCCTATCCACCAAGTGGATAAAGAGAAGACCCTCTATCAAGAACTGGTAATGATGTTTTCTTATATTATTTCTTGTTTGTTTTCCTCTTGTAGCTAGAAAAGTGTTATATTGAATGATTTACTTTTTTTTCATACAAATAGAGTACTTTGAAAAAATCATTTCTATCGTGTACAATCAATAGAATATTTCAAACAATTTATTACCACTCTTTTTTAACAAGTTTTGAGCTCCTTATTTCTATGAACTACATCAAGTCTAACACTCTCTAGTTTTATTACTATCAACACATTTCTAGCCACATGTATATTTTATGTAGAAAATTGTAATCTTGTATTCTAGTCATAATCCTTGTAATAACTTAGGATAGTTTCTATGGTAACTTATAGTTGTTTACTATCCCTATAGTATTTTTTAAACAATTGTTAGACATTGATTTTAATCTTTGATTTTTTTTACTAAATAGCTTTTTGCCTTTTTTTTCATCCGACTACAAAAGAAAATATCCAAAAATGTGTAGGGATGGTTGTCTATCTCAAAACATGGAAGGGATCCTTGGACATTCCTTGACTATCCCAAGGATGACTAGGCACCCTCTATAATAAAAAAATACTTATAAATAATTAAAAAATAAAAGAAATGGACCCCTACCCATTTGCAAAAAGATCTAAACCTCAAAACAGAAACAAAACAAAAAAAATTGGGCTCTTTACAGAAGGCAAGATTTCTCTGCAAATAAGCCTGCTAAAAAAATAGGGTTTATTTCATTACGAGGATGACCTCATGCATTCGGTCGATCCTTCGACTATATGTGGGAGGTTTCCCTTGACCTAGTTGTTTGTTGCAAGTTGTATGGGTGAGGAGGTACGGTCTACTGAGGAGGAGGGAGGCGTCAGTGGGAGGAGGTCATTCAAGCAAGTTGTGAGTGGCGATTGCAACATCCTGGAGGGTGCCCTCTTTGTGATTCAGAAGGATGGTGACCATGTAGAAACCTCAGGAAAAGGTAAGGGATTTGAGCCCATCAAACTTACTATTGTCCCTAACTCCAAAATGTCTGAGTGTATTTGTAGGGGAAAAGTTGGATTAAGAGAATTGGCCATTTTTTCTTTCCACTTAGAGCATAGATCGATTACCATCCCATAGGTTTTTGAATGACTGGTTTCATGGCATTTGGGCCCAAAATATAGGGTTCATTTTTTCAGATCTATGAATGGTTCCAAAAGTTTTATTTTTTATTTTCTTTAATAGTAAAGAATCATAGACATATGTATTAAAAAAACCAATATTGGAACATAGGCCTCTACACATTTAGGGCTTTGGATTGGTCTGAAGAGGCCAATCAATAGGAATTTATGGCCCTCTCCATCCCAAGATGGGTCACTATTAAGAATGTCCCTCCCTATATAGGATCCTTCCATTTTGTAGCTCTTTCTCCTTTAGGGAAGGTGATTCAAATTAAAGAATCAAACACCCTACTTCCCCATCTGGAAGTTGAGATTCTTATGGAAATAAATCTTGGTCTGGATATCCCCAATTTTCTCCATATTAACTTAGGGTATGCAACCCTAATATGCCCCATTGAAGTACTTGGAGGCCTCAATTCATGTTTCCTATGTCGGAAGGAAGGACATAGAAGAAGAGATTGTCCCTTGCTACACAAGAAAAATCCTTCACAGTAAAAAATTAGGGAAAAATCCATGAGTGGGTTGGGTAAACATGAGAACATTAGTGGAAGTGAGATAAATTCACATGATATTGAAAATAACCCTATATCTACTAATAGTTGAAAGGATGGGGTGGAGAAGAGTATTTTGTTTTCATAAAAAGTTGAAGAACTAAAAGAGGCTCTAAGGGTACACAATACAAATCCCCCCTCTAATGATGACTCTTCCAAAGTTACTTAGATCTCACATGAAGGGAATCACTCTAAAAAAGAACCCTCATAAAACCAAGAATGCTCAACAGTTAGCCCTGGAGAAAGTTAGGCTTGCTGCAGCAAAGAGGTATCCCCCCTCTTCTATAGTGTCTGACTCTCTAGTGAAATTTTTTTTTACTAGTTCTACAACCTAGTATGGATTAAAAACTCCTCCCTTCTTGGTTGGGACCAAAGTTTTGGATGGATGGAAAGACCACCCCTAAAACTGATTTGTTATTGACAATGCATAAGGATATGGTAGTTGGCCCCATTGACTCTGCTGCTACAGTTGAGGTTCCTTATTATGATGCTCTTGAAATAATTCAAAAATGTTATGATTCTGATGATGCTAAATCTTATTTATCTCTTGTGATTATACTGGTAGCTACCACTCCATATAACTCCTACATTAATGTTTTTAAATAATTTGGTATCTCCTTCCCTAGTTGTGATCCCACCAAGGAGGAGGAGACAATACACAATAAAGAGGACTGGGTCATTGTTTCATTCTCTAGTACCAATAAGGAAAGGGAAGTTGTGGAAGAGGTGGGGATAACACCCCCTAAGAAAATAAATATAAAGGAAGCAAAAAAGAATAATTTAGGGGATACAAAGAATTCCAAACCATCCCTTAAACCAAAAAAAACCTTTGAGTTTAAGCAAGGTAAAAAAAGGGGTAGGGCCCTTGGATCCACAAATAGCAAAAAAAACTCCTTATCAAGCAAGGGACCTCTACCTAAGTTCTATAGAGGATTTCAAACCCTGATGGATATCACATCATAATTAATCATGGAAGTAAAAATGGCTTCATGGAATGTAAGGGGACTTGAGTCCCTAGATATACAATATGTTATTAAAAGGTTTTCAAACATGAATAGAGACATTAAAATTTTAAAGATGCAAGAAATAAAAGTAGTAAACTACCAATTGGATACTAACCTTAAATGTATTTGGTGAGAAGCTACTACTTATCATATAAACCATGGGAAAGGGAGTGGTGGTAGAGTTATTCTTGTGGGAAGTAAGTAGAAAATTTATGTTATGAGATGGGGCACATCCCTTGTAATAGGGTAGTCTGGATTACTTTCAAGGTAGGTGAATTTAAGTTTGGGATTCATTTTATCTATTCCCCCAATGAGGTAAGGGGGGGAATTGAGCTTTGGAAGTGGATGTGTAATCTGGATAGCATTCCATGGATTATAAGAGGGGACTTAAATATGATAGACAACCCACAATAAAAGGGAGGTGGTAATAGGTTTGAGTGGAATGGAGAGGAAAGATTCTTTTAGTATAAAATTTTAAACAAAATTGGCATTTAGGACCCCCTAATTGGTAATAAGGAGAAGCTTGTAGGAATCTGGTATACTTGGTGAATTTACCAGAAAGAGGTAAGAGAGTATATAGAAGATTAGATAGAATTTATGATAACAAACACTTGTTTTCCTTAAGGAAGAACAAGGAGGGGGGATCGTAAATTTGGTCCCTTATACTCTCTTAGACCATCATCCCATCATTGCATTTATTGGTTGTGGTACTATGGATTATGGGGTAGAGAAGCATTCCCAATCCTTTGCACTCAATGTCAGATTACTAGCAGAGGAGGTCGTTAGGGGAGAAGTGAACATTATAAATTAGTATAATACTTGGATCTTCTCACATTTTTGTAATATAGACAAATGGGTTCAAAACATAAAATCCCTGGAGAATACTATTCCAAACAATAGGAAAGAAATTTGCTAAAGATGCTAGAAAAGAGGAACTAGATCTCCACAATGGATTGATATGGGATGAAGAGATTATTTAAGAAAGTCCTTAGGATCATCAAGAAATAGAAGCTATAACTCTTACTAAGGACTCCTTAAGGAGGCTTCAAAATTTGAAAGTACAAGGGGCTAAAGTGAGAGAAAGGGCTAATTGGCTAGCCCATGGTGACAGAGGATCAAGGTTCTTCTTCCAAATCCTCATAAGTAAAGATAAGAGGGAAATGATAGATAGTATTTGGGAAGAAGGGGTAAAATTAGATAGTTAGGATGATATCATTAGATATTTTTCACATTATTTCACTTGGCTCTTTTCCTCTGAGGAGGGTGAGATGAGATTGACCTTGCTAGGGATAACATTATAAGTATCATACCAAACAAATTTTCAATGGAGGCTATGGAGTGTATGTAAAAAGATATTGCTGATGCATAAATTAGGAAAGCCTTCATAGATATGAAAGTTGATAAAGCCCCCAAACCAGATGGTCTGCCTATAGAATTTTATAAGAGAAATGATGGGTGGATAGTGAAATAATTGAAATAGTTGTATGAGGAGGATCTTATTAAAGGATCTCTTGGTAAAGATATTAACTTGGGGATAATAAATTTGATCCCCAAAGAAGGTGACAAAATACTAATAAAAAACTAGAGACCAATTACTCTATTAAATGTGTCATATAATGTTTTGGCAAAACTCCTTACAAAGAGACTAGTTGATATTCTACCTAAGATTAGCAGCCCCACAGAGATAGGATTTGTAAAAGGAAGGTACATTTTGGAAAACTTATTAACATGTTGGGAGTCAATCAATTGGGAAAAGGAATCAGGTCAATCAGCCAACATGCTCCTTATACACTACGAGAAGGCCTATGATAGGATGAAATGGAACTTCATTTGGCTGATGTTGGATAGCTTTGGATTTCCTAAGAGTTTTCATTCTATAGTGGATGTGAATGGGTGTAGGTCTGAGATGATTTCCTTGTCAAGGTCAATAAGACAAGGATGTCCTCTTGCCCTTGCTCTATTTGTTATTGTAGGAGATGCTCTATTCTATATCTTAAGAGATAATTCAATATCTCCCCAGATCAAAGGCATAATCATACCTAATGGTGATGAATTTGAATATTTATAATTTTTGGATGATACAACCATTATGATGGAGCTTTTAGAGGATAATATAGAGAGACTCGTGGTCAAGTTGGAAGTCTTTTGTAAAGCCTCAGGTAGAAAATTCATAATTTAGAAATCATTTATGCTTGGTTGGGAGAAGACACCTCTAGAATGGTTCCTAAATTAGATGGCTTGGGGGGTGAAACCACCAAGTAAGATACCTTGGCATCCCTTTTTCTATAGTTTTAAACTCCAAAATATGTAGCAATGGGTAAAATGTAAAACAGATAAAAAACTTCATAAATGGAGAAATCAATATCTATCCTTAGCTGGTAGATTCCAGGTTTGAAAGAAGGTGCTATTTTCCTATAATATATAGTATCCATCATTTTGGCTATTTTCTTAGTATCAATTTGAATCTCTTCAAAAAATTGTTAGGAACTATATTTGGTCTCATGGTAAGGGTAAGTAGAAGCAGTATGATGTCAAATGGAAATGGTGTACAATGAGTAAATGTATGGGACTGGGACTTATCATTAAATACCTTTATTTACCAAAAGCATGGGGTGAGTGGATGGAGAATGGTCCATATGTTTGAATCTTAAAGTAAAAGATAAGTTTCTTGCTAGATTGAAGGGGTGTTCTACAAAAGTATGGGCAGCGAAGGGGATAAAAACTTTTATGGATATCATTAACTATGAGGTGCTTATTAATTGAGAAGATATATCATAAGAGGAAAATATACCATCCTCTCAATGGAGGATATATAAATTGATGGTTGATGACATGCATAACTTTGACATTACTAAGGAATGTACTCTACACAAGGATTGCTACCTTGACTATAGATGGCTTGATGGAACAAAAATTACAAATGAAGAAGCTAAATACTTCTACTCCTTTTTGATGGATAGTGATGAGATCCTAAGACATGTAGAGGCTTGTTGGGATGGTCTTGAGGACCAGGAGAGATGGAAAAAAGTCTTGGGAGGAGTATGGTACAAGTGTGTTGAACCAAAAAATAAATGCTTCCTTTGGAAGCTAATCCTTAATGGAATGCCTATTAAAAGGAAACATGGAGAAGTTAATTGTTGTTCTATATGCAAAATCCTTGAAACTCATTTTCATATATTCTTTGGGTGGTGGTTTTCTATTGAAATATAGATATTATTTGACTTGAGTATTAACCATAATATTAATATTTTTTATTTGGTTGTCGGTCATGCTCTGAGTCTAAAAAGATGTGCTAACCTTTTCTTATCTACTTTTTCTTTAGAAGTTATTTGGAAAATTAGGAAATAATAGATTGTTTAATGATGTGCCTAGATCTCTTACTAAGTCTCAAAAGAGTCTCTTTATGTATGATGTATCATTCCAGGTAACATATGTCATAGGGCTGGAAAAGAGAATATTCAACAAGCTATGCAGAGGGGAGAAGGTAGCAATTGATAGAAGCATGATTTCCCATGGTTTTACGTGGTCTAACCAAAAAGAAGAAAGAACCCAATTTCAGATAGCACTGGAGAAGGTGGTCACATACCTGAAATTGACTAGAGATAGATTGGGTGATCACACGAAGGCCCGAGATGTTGATCCTGTACCAATTGAAGAGAGGGTTGTTGTTGGGCCTATAGAAGTTGTTCCACTAAGAGAAATCCCCCCAGAGGAGAATGAACCATTTCTTGATCCTAGACGTAGGCACCCATATGAGCATTGGATTGTGGAGGAAAAGAATATTAGATGGATGGAGGGCCCATTAGGTTGGGTATCTTGGATAGCTAGAGGTGGGTTAGATTATGTGATCATGTATCTATTTTGATGTGTTTCCTTCTCCTACTCGAGGTTGCATCTTCACCCATAGTGTTACTTTCATTTAGTAGTGTTTTTTTGTATTAGATATGATGTATAGTTGATCTGATACATGGACACTCTATTGTGCACTTTGTTTAACCTCTTATATCTAATACCAAAAAAAAAAAACTCACTATTTTCCATAGGAAGGAAGAAGAGCACAACAAAAGAAAACCAAGTGAAATAAGGAAAGAGTGGTATGCAAAGGATGAAAGAAGAATATGTCTCCATCATTTCAGGTAAGTTCATATTTTTTGGTTTTCTTTTACAAATTCTTTTGCATTTTTTTTTGTCAATATTTTGAACACTTAGGAGGGATTTTTTGTTTGTTTTTGTTTCGTAATTTCACTTGTAGTTGTCATTTACATTTGACAAAAAAAAAAGAAACGATGAAATCTAAAAGCAATGAGGTCGGGTGAATAGATTGAAATCAAATGTGCATGTCATAATAGTTATTTAGAAAGTGTGGGTGTTTCAAGAACACATGTTTTGAAAAATCAATTTAAATGGTTTTTAAAAATTTTAAAAACTATCCTAAGTGTCCATTGAACCCCAAAAAAATACTTTTACAATATGCAATAGTCATCGCCACCAAGAAAATAATGTAGGGGGAGTAGATACTAAAACATAATGTTATTAGGTTCAAACCTTATAATATTTATATATTGTTCCAATATAAGGATATTAAACCTCATATATTATATAGTGTATTAGGCATATCCCATTCAAAATAATTACAATCTAATAGCTAGTAGACAATTAATTATTTATGAATGGAGGTTAGTGAAAAAGTGACCAATAATCCTTTAGGTTATTAACTATATATTTTGTAAGTATTTTAATAAAAAAAAAATTTATGGGGGTTTTTTATCCAAAAGGCTTTTCCCATGAATATCTTGCATAATGGGTAAATTTATGCATATACGATTCTCATTTCATTTATATTATATATATTTTATAATAATCAATACCATAAGATCCTCATTTCTAACATGTTAGAGAATAGGCTAGGCTATACTAATATGTAGAAATTGATAGTAAACCTCATTATTCCCAATCAACACATGTAAAGCTATTTATAAAATATAGTTGGTATGCCTCTTTTATTTCTTCAAAATAAATCTTAAATTATAAAAAAAAAACATGAAAATCTATTAAATGACCTATTTTTTTCTAAAAATTTTTTATAGGAAAATTATTGTATTTAGCTACTATTAAATCTATGTGACATCCAAAATATTTTGATTAATGTGAAACCCCAAATAATTGTGATTGGTTGAAAAAATCAAATATTAGAATATCATTACAATTTTACAATTTTTAAAGTCTATGAAAAAAATAAATCTATTGATTAAAGTCCTTTAACTAAAGACATTAATAAGATAAATAGGAAGATCTTAGAACATTTTAAAATTAACAACACATTGAACAAAACATTAGTTTGTTTGAGATCAAGTTTGATAGGATTAATACACAAAGTGCCACAACTTTTTTATTGCTAACAAGAACTCCATGAATGTTTTTGTTACTTTAAAAATATTTACTTATCTACCATTAGATACCATTTACCATTATACTCTACCCATAATATCATAGATATTTATGCACATAACTACACTATTTAATAATATGTAGTTATAATTTATGGAATCACATATGAAGAGAATTTGAATGGGGAGTGAGAGTAGCAAAACCGGCAATGGAGGTCAACATGTTGATTTGTCAGCCCGTGATGCTGGCAACACACAGGTTTCTTTGCGGTAGAAAGGACAAAATGGAGGGGATTCAAAGATCAAAAAGGATAGGTGAAAAGAATCTAATGATGGGGACCCACAAGATGGTGGTGTTCCTATCAAACTGGAGGGTTTGAAAATTTGTGACTGTTGTGACCTTGAAGGTGAAAAGGAAAATCTAGTGGGTGATATTCTAATGGAATCAAAGGAAAAATCTACGGCTTGTCCCTGGTTGTCTCTTTTTGGTATTAAGCCAAGTGGCAAGTCATCTCTATCATAGGTTAACAATATTTATGATCTCCCAAATGGTAAGTATGCCTTCTTTGTTCCTAGCCCTATTATAGATCATATAGTTATGGCTATGGCTCTATCTCTAGTGGAAAATTTAATGGGTCCTAGACCCAATATCGACATTATGAGAGCCTTTGCCAAAAATAAGTGGCATCTGAAAGGGTAGATCAAGATAATAGCTATGCCAAAGGGATATTTCTCTTTTGTGTTCACTAATAATGAAGATTTGTTTAATGTTCTTTGTGGGGGGCCTTGGGTTATTAGAAAATCTTTGTTGGATCTTCAAAAATGGGCTCCTAACCTGGAACTAAATGACTATATTTTTGTGTTTATTCTGGTTTGGGTTTGGTTCCATGGTCTTCCATTGGAATACTAGTTTCAGGATGTTTTTAAGGGCATGACTAGTTCATTCGAGGATCTGTTTTCTATTGATCCAATGACAGCCTCAAGATCTAGGTTGGTCTATGCGTGAATCTGTGTCTATGTTGGACAATATACTAACCTCCCTACCCCTAAGGAAATTGTCTCTAAATTGGAAAAATGGGTTCAGCCTGTGGAGTTTGAAACTCTTCCATTTGCCTGCTATGTTTGTAAGAAAATGGGTCACTAGGCCAGAAAATTCCCTCAAAGGGTTAATAAGGTGAAGGAAAAAAAAACTTCTGGATAGAAACATAACAAAGGTCTGACTATAACATAAGTCTAGAAAGAAAAGAAGATAGATGATGCACAAGGTCCTACTATAGAGGAGGAAAATAAGAAAGATAATCCTAAGCCCTTTGGTCTTGGTAGTGATCACGATGTCACAATACAAAACAAAGATGGGTCGATGGAGGAAAAGAACCATCCTGGATCTCATAAAGACACTTCAAAGGTAGGGGATACTAGCTATTTGATAATAAAGGAAGATGGATCAATGGAGGAAAAGATTCATCATGTATCTTCCAAACATACTTCAATGGTGGGGAATGTTGGATCGCTACTAGTTGAGAATCAGCCCCTTGCAGAAGGAGAAATTGAAGATAGTGTGGAATCACCCAACAAGCAATATGTTGAGCATAAGGTCCTATCAAGGGTGGAAGACACACGGCGGGAAGAAGAACACAAACAATCCACGAATAGATTTAAGAATGATCAGCCTTGTAATATTCTGGGTGGAGGTAACTCTTTCATTTCCTTTAATTCCAATTCATACTAGTGTGTTAAATACACTTTCCCTAACCTTGACAAGGTCGGACTATTTCGGGGGGATTGCATGCTAGAAAATAGTATGCTTTAGGATAAGGGGGGGAGTGAATTGGAAGGAGAAGATTCGTGGAAGAAATTTGAAGGTAAGAAAGAAAAGAAGGGTGGGGAGATTAGACATTTTGTATCCTCTTCGGGGAAAAAGAGGTGGGAATGCCAACAAGCTACCTCCTTAACTCAAACTGGAATGTTTAGAAGAAATCACTAAAGAGATGATGTTGTTACTCCAAAAGGATTGGTAGGAAGACCTTCAAAGAAAAAATAAGAGAACATGAGAGTTAAAAAAACATTGTGGATGGTAAATAGTTAACCATCAAGGAGGTTTGTTCACCACCAAAGAAATGAAGATTATCTCTTGCAATATAAGGGGGCTCAATGCCTCCCACAAGAAGGATTTTCTTAGGAATTTAGTTAGAGATCATAAAATAGACATTATTTTGATTCAGGAAACTAAGATGATTAGTGAGAAGGTCGAGAAGATTATGGTCTTCAAAATTTGTGGTGTTGCTAGTAGTAATTCAGAAGGGGCCTCTAGAGGAACAACGATGTTTTGGATTTTAATGTATGTTCAAGGTGAGATTTTGAGTGCTAAGGATAATATTATTGTAATACCCCAAAAATGGGCTATAGGTTCATTAACCTCCTACATCGACATATCAAATGAAATTGACACCAAAGTCCTAACCTAAGGCACATCTACACATCAAATTATCAAAACCCTAATTGATTTTATCCTAATTCTGCATCAGGGAATATTCCTAATTATCATAATTATCTTTAATTAAATATTATTCGGCGATAAATCCTATTTATCCTAAAATTTGATTAATTGAATATTTTGAATATTTAATTAATTAAGTTTAATTTTTCCACTTGATTATTTAATTAAATTTAATTCTAATTATTCCTAATTATATTATTTAATTTTGACAATAAATAAAAAATCCTATGAATAATTGATTAAATTCTTATTTAATTAGTTAAAACCAGTTGTCAATATTTAATAATATAGTTTTGAATGAAAATTTGATTAAATAATTGATTAACCCATAAATTAGTTATTTTAAATTTAAAATCAGTTAAGTTGAGAATAAATCACTTTATTTTTAAATTAATTCATATTAAATCATGCACAATTAGAAAAATAGTCAACTTCAAATCAATTATCAATTTCAATTTGTTAACTTTCTAAACTCAACATGTGATTGTGAGTTGAAAAAGTGAACTGAACTCTATTTTGAGATAAAAACTGCTTTTGCATGATTTTATGAGTTAATTAATTCTAATTTCTTGTTAACTCAAAAATCAACCTGAGTTTATCAAGAGTGATTTATGACTTTTCTCAATGCATCCTCAAGCCCTGGATTTCTATAAAATCAAGGCTCAGCTCTTCACAAAGGGATCCCTCGAATTTGCATCCTTACTCTAGCAAATTTGCATCTGAAGAATCAAGCTTTTGCGAACAAGGCGATTGTGAAATTTTTGTTATTGATTTTGAGGGTTCATAGTATTCATTCATAGCATATCATTGTTAGATTAATTTTCATAGGATTACTATTCATTCTAGACTAGTTTTATATCGAGTTTTTCATCTTATTGCATACAAAACCCAAAAAAATAGATTAATTTGCATTCATATTTCATTACTTTCAATCATTTAAATCCTTTGTTTAGGTGTTGCATTTTCACTGATCTCAGTCTAAATCTGAGAACACCATACTCGCACCTTCTAGAAGGCAGTAAATCACCTGGTTAGCTTAGTTTATTTTATATTGCAAATTTCTTGATTTGCTAACCTCTAATGTTTTACTGAAGTGTTGTGTTCACAGCTAGGTACAATTTTCATACACACATTTCTGGCACCCACCGTGGGGCCCTAAAATGGGTTTCCATTTCATTTCTAACAATTTCTATCAATTTTCTATTGTTTTCTATCAAAATTGTGATTTTTACTTTCTGTCCATACATTTTTCGTATGAGTTTTGACAGAGTGTCGTGCTAGGACCCCCTGACTATCATACGATAGTTGGTCTTTCTGAGAGTCATGCTAGAACTTTTACATTTTCGTTTGGAGGTTACTCTGTCATGTGTGCACAGACCCACTATTGTATCATGCCTGAAGTGTTGTGTGAGAGGTAACCCACTGTCATATGAGTTTTGGTGCTAGAATTTCAATTGTCGTATCAAAATTTTAGGCTATTTTTTACATTTGGACTGACAGCCAACCCTAACAATTGAGATCTTCTGTTTCTAATTGGTACTTGCTAGTTCTGATTGGAAAAGTGCAACAAAAATTGCAAAACAGGTAAAATCTACTAAGCGCATTGCGAAGGAACTCAAGTATTCTATTGCATCTGATAACACTTCAATTTGGGACATAAAAAGAACTCTCATGTGTCAAGCTTGAGTGTCTTTCCTTCTTTCATAAAATACACTTCAGTTTTGGGCTCTAAAATGAACATAGATTTGCTTTCTACATATCTGTTCACATAGTAATTAGGCCCTATGCACACTATTTGTGGAGTTCTTGAGGAGTAGGCTTCATTCACTTGTTTTGCATGTGAAGCTCTTCTCGAAGATAGATCCCCTTGTAGGTAGGGAGGATACTATGATTATCTCACGTTCTACTTGGTTTGGTCCTCAACTTTGATCAATACGTTCTCTCTTGGTCCCACTTAGAGAGCTCGGTATACATTGTTGTTGACATCACAAATCTTTTTGAGGTAATTTTAGTCTTAGCATGTCAAAGAATCTATCTATTGTGTTTGGTTAAAAGTGAAAAGGCTAGAGGACTATGCTCTACTCCCATTTTGGGTAGTATTAGAAACTCAGATCCTTGAATCTAGACCAAGTCCCCATGTGGTCTATTTTGTGAGTCACCTTTAGAGAGGGTTAACCATAGTGGACATTCCCTTTATTAGGTCAACCACATGGATGGAACCTCAAGTGGTAATAGCCATTTTCATCATGGTAGCAACAACTGCTATATAAATGTCTTTGTGGAAGAAATCTCCATAGGTGTAGTCTCTTATTGGACTGTCAGATCTCCTCAGCAGCTCCTAATTGATTAAATTCGTAGACTGGGTCAAAACCCCAGTGCACCTGGATTGGATTTCGCCCTCTTGAGATTACAAAAGTTGTAGAGTTAGACCATTACTAAAAACCCTAGTGCTGCCAAATTTTCATTTTCTAGGTCTCTATGCGTGATTGGAAAAACTTTTGAGAACATACACAAGTAGCATTCCTAGGGTTAGAACAATAAGTCACTTGATTGTTCATGTGCAAGGTTGCTTTTTCCCTTGCTCATTTTTTTTAGATGTGCTTGAATTACCTTTCTTGCTATTCTATGTGCTTGTTATCTACTTGGTTATTGAAAATGAACGAACCCAAGATGAACTATTACATAGATCTTCAAAACCTAGACAGAGAAATTTTGCAAACAACCTAATACTAAAAACTTTAAAAAATTGCAAATCTGAAGCAAAATTCCTTTCTGGAGTCCAAAGTCATCCCACAATCTCAGAAAGTTGTATGATTTTTTCCCAAGTGTTGTGCCAGAACTACTAGATTGTTGTACGGGAGACAGTATACTTTCGTATGAGTATTGTCAGGAAAAGTCAAGAAAAAACAAATTCTGGCATCAATTGTCATATAAGCCTTGTCAACTATCATTCCAGAGCTAGCCCAGACTTGTACGAGCTTGGAGAAAATCGTATCAAAATTTTGAAAAATTGCTAGAAACCTACCAAATTTTTTAGATATCTAGTTTTTACAGCCTACTTCCAAATTCTGTCAAAAAATTCACTGTGTCAGGAACAAAGTAGAAACCAGAAAAATCCAATCTATTTTCCCAAAGTGGTCTCTTAAGTTTAATCTAGCCTTTTGATCTATCGATTTGAATCCCGTCTGATCTTATGTCAAAACCATCTTCAATTCAATCTTCAGCAAAATGGCTAAGTGTTGTGAGCTCGTGTCTGCCATCTTTTGGGCATCTACCCATACAACTAGGGCACAATATCCTTCATTTACATCCAATTCTATCTTCAATCAATCCAATCTTGACAAGGTCGCGACATCATTTGGTCTTCTTGAATCAAGTCATTCTTCAGTTGTCTTCATCTTGCTCTTTTGCTTCATCCAAGGTTAATGGTGGAAACTAGAGCTTCCTCACAAAGAAAACAAAGAGAACCACACAAGCTCTCTTCAGCAGCATCTTCTGTCATTGCTCAGACATTCCATCAACCTTACGACACAACTAAATTTAGAGAAGACGCTCTTGGAAATCTTTTCTTGAAAGGTGGTTACATCACCCCATCTGCATCAATCCACAGAGGTACTCAGTCACCTCCACATCAATCAATCCCTGGTAATTCTCATCACAACACAATGTCTCAAGGAGGAGGAAACCAAGGATCCCAAGGCCAACAATCTAATCATGAAGATCTTGAATTGACTCCATCTGAAATTGAAAGATACAGAAGTGATGAACACTTTCAAAAACTGATGAAACATTTCTTACAAGAAGATAAAGAAGCCTACTTCTTGGACCTAGCTCAACAAGGAGCCAAACTTCCTCCAAACTTTAATGTTGAAGATATCGTCACTCAAGAGGAAGAAACTCCTATTATAGCCATGATGAAACAGATGCATGCTATGCAAGTCAAGTTAAACAAGCTAGAAAAAGAGAAGGAACCTAAGGAGTTCTCTATGGAGGCTCTATGTCCTTTTCCATTTGATGAAAACTTGTACATGCCACCATTCCCAAAAAGGGTGGAAATACCAAAATATGATAAGTATGATGGCAACTCTAACCCTCAAGATCATGTCAGATAATTTTGTACTCAATCTATGGAGTTTACGCATGAACCAACCTACTTAATGCATCTTTTGCCTCGATCTCTGGGAGGGGCAGCCATTCACTAGTTCTCTAAAATGCCTCCAACAATCAAAACCTTTGAGGAGTTGATCAAATTGTTTTATCAACAATACTCCTACAACATTCAACATCTGATCACCATGATCGACATTTGAAATATGAAGCAAAACTCAAGAGAACCCATCCTGACTTTCCCCAAGCGATGGAGGAAGAAGCTTTCACTTTATGCTCGACCTATTCTGAAATTGAAAAACTTGAAATCTTCATCAACAATTTGGTGCTAGAACTCAATTATCCCTTGCAAATGCAAAATAATACTTCCTTTGATAAAATGGTGGAGAATGCCATCAAGATTAAGAATGTGCTTGTTAAAAAGGGAGACATATCGCTTCATAAGGAGAACAAGTATGAATCTAGTTCTAGTTCCAATAACAAAGACAAAAGTAAATTTTGGAACAAGAACAAGAATGTTGTCACAAATGGCATTGTTGATCATGTCAGCGTCCCATCAAAGGCACCCGCATTCAATCTCACCATGGGCACTCAAGCCATAAAAGCTTCTGAACAAAAAGCATCTGAACCTTCTCAAAAGTTGAAAGACTACAAACCATGGGTTACAACACCAAAACGTGAGTTCACTCCTTTCGGTGAGTCCTTAGAATCTACCATGAAAACTCTGTTGGCAAACAAAATCATCTCATTGTCTAATATAAAACCATTTGATCCTAAACCTAAACCAAAATGGTGGAAAGAGACCGATTTCTATGACTTCCATCGAAACAAGGGTCATAAAACCAATAACTGCATATGCTTGAAGCATCTCATACAAGACAAGATTGATAATGGAGAAATTATAATTGACAATCACAAATGACCATACGACATTCACAAAACTATTTCTGAAACATGGTCAAGGATATTCATCTTCTTAGCTTAACATGGGTGCTAAAGCCAATTACACTTACTCTAGAAACAATATTGTCATAAATATGGTTGAACCATACCTATCTGAATATCACAATGTCATCACAATTGTAAGAAAGGATAGATATAATCAATCAAAAAATACAGTAACTCGATCACAAGCTCAGGCACATCTACAAGGACAAAACTCTAATTCATCCAATACCCCTAAGGTGCTTTTCAATCTTTCATCTTCTTCTAAACAGAGGGCTGCCTCAAAATCTTCAAATCCTAAAGAGACAAGGCCAACATCATATAGTATTGTCCAACAACTCCAGCATACCAATACAAAAATATCCATGTTTGAGTTGCTTCGGATATCTCCTGCTCATAAAGCTTTTCTGGATAAAGCCCTGCTCGGTTCCAATGTTCCTGACAATCTTGATCTAGAAAAATTTCAGACTATGGTTGGTCATTTGACATCCCCCTAGTATATCTTTGTTTTAGAGGAAGATGACAATTCACTAAGTCATCCGCATAACCAGCCCTTGCACATTGAATTCTTGATCCAAAACCATCATGTCAAACGTGTGTTGATAGATGGAGGCGTAGTTCTAAATATCTATTCCTACAAATTGATCACACAACTGAGATTATCAGAAAATTCTATTGATCCTAAAAAGAAGATAACCATAAAAGAATACAATGAACAAGAAAGATCTTCCAAAGGAACAATTGTCCTACCTATCAGAATAGGACCTGTTATCAAAGACATCACTTGTCAAGTTCTAGATCTTCCATTTTCTTACAATGTTCTTCTAGGAAGGCCTTGGATACATGAAATGCAAGCTATTCCACCAACATACCATCAATGTGTGAAGTTTCCTTATGATAGACTAGAGGTCACAATTCTAGCTGACACATCCACATCTTGCAATGCCTTGAAAGAAAATGCTGACAAACTTGTTCCACATAATAGAGAATCTTTCACCAAGAAAACAGACATTGCATCTACATCCAAGATGGAAGACATTGCCAAAGAAGTCAAAATCAAGGACACATGCATGGGAGAATATACTATGGAACCAGTGCTATCTCTCACATCTCTCTCGTTGTCCCCAAAATCTTATGGACAACCTTCAGACAAAGTGAAACATATACCTAAAGAAACTGAAGTCATATTTAATGGGAGTTTTATCACAAAAAAAGTGTCCAAGAAAGAATCTGATGAGGAAGAAGCTATACTAGCATGGTTATACAAAGATGAGTCTCAATCCCAAATAGTTCAGAAATGTGACTCTAAAATGCCTAAAATCCCTACCAAATCTTATGGACCAGGTCATAAACTCATGTCTAAAATGGGATACACTAGAAAAGGACCTCTAGGAACAAGAGGCAAAGGCATTGTAAAACCAGTTGAACATTTTGGAAGGATGACCAAAGATACTACAGGCTTTGGATATCAAAAGAAGCCTTTTCATCTCAGCAAAAATTCCCCACATGTCTTAAAATAGATTGAACCATCAACAAAAACTCGGCTAGAGGAAGAAACACAATAATCAGAAAGTGATGATTCAGACAACTCTAATCGTATTCCTTATGAACATTTACCTAAAGAAATACTAGATCTTCTTAAGGATGAGGAAAAACCTAAGGAGAACATCAATGTGGTAAACACACAAGAACCTACTACCAAACAAAAAGAAGGTAAATCTCTCACAATAGATGAACACTTGGGATACAGTAGTGATTCTGAAATAGACTCCCATGAGTATGAATTCAAATCAAAATCAGAAGGAAATCCTTCTTGGGGGATTCGTCCTGACTTTACACATGTTCTCAGATTTCCCAAAGGTCTAGATGAAGAATCAGAGGTTGAATCAAATGACTATGATGGGGAGTTATTCTAGAAGAAGATGAACTTATCACTGAGAAATACATTGACGTCATTCACCAATATTCACCTAAATCTGACGTAATTCTAAAGAGAAATTATGAACTTAATTAATTTGATCCACCTACAGCTGAAGTGGAATCCAATAATGACATTGAGACTATTGGCGAATTGAACATTCTGAGTAGTAATATCACCTTTGAATTCAAGAGTTGGGTTAGGACCAATGATGACAATGCCATATGTGTGAACACCATTTCCCAATCCTCCCATAACTTGACTATCCAACATATAGAACTTATTGACCGAACTTCTACTGATCTAAGCCAAGACATCCATACCTTCTTGACTGACTATGCCCTTGCTTGCTACCTCAATGCAGTGGAACCTATGATGACTTCCATTAGTGAACCAAGCATTAGCATGACAGAGTCGGATATCATATATCTCAGTCAAAAAAATAAAAGAAAAAAGAAAAAGAGTTTTGAGGGTGAAAACCACTTTGTGGCAGTCTCAGAACCTAAAATAGTAAAAACAAAAGATGTATCCAAAGCTGAAAACCTCTCTGAGGTGCCTAAGGATGAGATATTTGATGTCCTTATGAGTCATTTACAGGATAGATTCTAGTATTGATAGATCCCACTCAATCTATCAACTTGGGTACAACAAAGGAACCACAACTGATTCATGTAGCACAATCTCTTTCAGAAGAAGAAAAATAGGCATTCACCACTTTCTTAACAGAGAAAAGGATCAAATTTGCATGGAAGTATTCAGATATGCTAGGGTTAGATCCAAATCTAGTAATGCATCATCTCTCTATTGCTCCAGGAGTCAAACCTATTAAACTGAAGTTGTGAAAGATGCATCCACATGTTGCACTCTTAGTTAAAGCTGAATTAGAGAAATTATTGAAAGCTAGATTTATCAGAGTTATTAACTATGTTGAATGGATCTCAAACATAGTTCCAGTTTCAAAAACAAACAAATCAATCAGAGTGTCCATAGATTTCAGAGATGAAAAAAAAGCATGCCCTAAGGATGATTTTCCATTACCAAACATCGACATGATAGTGGACATGACTACGGGCTTTGAGATGTATTCTTTAATGGATGGTTTCTCTGGATACAACCAAATCAAAATTTCTCTAGAAGATCAAGAGAAAATAGCTTTTACATGTGCATGAGGTACCTTTTTTTGGAATGTCATGCCATTTGGTCTTAATAATGCTGGTGCTACATATCAACAGGTTATGTCATCTATCTTTCATGACATGATGCATCGAAACATGGAGGATTATGTTGATGACACCTTAGCTAAGTCTATGATAAGATCAGAACATTTGAGTGACTTAAGAAAAATACTAGATAGAATGGAGAAGTTTAGTCTCAGACTGAATCCTAAGAAATGTGCTTTTGGTGTCACTTCTAGAAAGCTCCTAGGCTACATTGTTTCAAACAAAGGTATTCAAGTAGATCTTGCTAAGGTCAAAGCTATCATGGAGATGCAACCTCCCAAAAACATTAGTCAAATGAGAACCTTACAAGGAAGGGTACAATCAATCAAATGTTTCATATCTCAGCTAGTAGACATATCACATTCTTTCACAAAAACATTACATAAAGGTGTGATTTTTTCATGGAATGAGGAATGTGAAAAGAATTTTAATCATATCAGGTAGTATCTATCGAATCCTCCTATTTTGATGCCTCCTATCCAAGGGAAGCCATTGATCCTTTATGTCTTTTCCATAGATACATCACTAGAGGCATTACTAGCACAACATGATGAGAACAAGAAAGAAAGAGCTATTTATTATATCAACAGAACATTGGTAGCTTATGAGAAGAACTATTCTATGATAGAAAAGGTGTGTCTAGCTATGATCTTTGCATCATAGAAACTGAGACACTACATGTTAGCTCATGTAGTGCAATTGATAGCTAAGATAGATCCATTGAAATACTTATTAAGCAAGGCTACCCTCATAGGTAGATTAGCTAAATGGGTGATGCTATTGAGTGAGTTTGACATATAATACATTGAAAGGAAAGCTATCAAAGGACAAGTCATTGCAAATCAGTTAGATGATGCACCAATATTTGATGATACACCATTACAGATAGAATTTCCTGATTCATCCATCATGCACATCTCTTCTAGGACTTGGCATCTTTTCTTTGATGGATCTTACACACAGAATGGATCTGGAGTAGGCATATTGTTCATAACACCACAAGGTTACTCAATACCTAAAGCATTCAGAATCAAGTTTCCTTGCACAAACAATATTGTTGAATATGAAGCCCTACTTAATGGAATGAAGATAGCAATAGAGTGGTGAGTAATAGAGTTACGCATTCATGGAGACTCACAACTTGTAATACACCAGATCAATGATGTGTACCAAATGAAAGATGAGAAACTTGTTCCATACAAATGTATGGTAGATGACTTAAAGAAATATTTCATATCTATCACTTTTGAGTAGATTCCTATACTGGAGAACAAGGTTGCTGATGCTATGGCAACACTATCATCTCTACTACAGCAACCCGAACATGAGCTACGCTATGAGTTCTTGGTGGAAGAACTATCATTTCCTGCATATGATTCCCCTAAAACCCGCATGATTTGCACTATTGTTGGTCACGATTCCTCCAGATACAAAAACCTTTTCTCCTACCTTCAAGACCAAATCATTCTCGATACCTTATCCCAACATGAGAAATGATACCTTATCTGAAATGCATCGTAGTATGTCATCATTGGTAATGATCTATACAAACGGAGTCTAGATGGTACACTTCTTAGGTGTTTAGAACACAAAGAGTCTCAACATGCATTAGAGGAAGTCCACGAAGGTATATGTGCATCACATTCCAATGGTTTAACACTATCTTGAAAACTTATTAGGGCTAGGTATTATTGGCCTAAAATGGAGAAAGAGGCTATAAAATATGCTAAGAACTGTCAAAAGTGCAAAGTACATGTAAACTTGATTCATGCACCAGGGAGAGATCTTATTCCCTTCATTACACAATGACCTTTTTAACAATGGGTGTTTGATCTCATAGGAGCTATATACCCACATTCCTCCAATGGACATACCCATATAATTATAGCTATAGACTATTTTACAAAATGGGTAGAAGCAGTTCCTTTGACTCAAGAAACTGGCAAACAAATTTCAATGTTCATTCTGAACTACATCATATGTCAGTATGGAATTCCACATTCAATAGTCAAAGATAATGGTGGCCAATTCAAGAATAAGGACTTAGATTCCTTGTGCACTAAATTCAAGATTACACAACATTGGTCATCCATATACTATCCTCAAGGGAATGGACAAGAAAAAGCATCAAACAAGAATCTGTTGAAGATCTTACATCGCACAGTTAATAAAATAGGAAGATACTGGTATCTCATAATCAATCTAGCTCTCTGGGCCTATAAAACAAGTATTAGAACATCCACTGGGGCTACACCATTCACTTTAGTTTATGGGTCTGAAATGGTATTGCCTATTGAGGTTGAAATCTCATCATTAAGAATCAAAATGCATGGTCTAGTGACTGATGATGACTACAGAGTGTCTAGGTTGCAAGAACTTGAACTACTAGATGAGCACAGACAAGTAGCATATGATCATCTCAGAGTATATCAGAAAAGAATGTCTAGAGGCTACAACATGAAAGTCAGACACAGAGAATTTCAGGTTGGTGATCTAGTCTTGAGAGAGAATCCTAAAAATCAATCACATCGAGAACACAAGGGGAAGTTTGAACCCAATTGGATGGGTCCCTTTGTTATCACTATTAATTTTGGTTCTAGAGCCTATCAAATCTCAATGATTGAAGGAGAAAAGGTCCGTGAACCAATCAACATTGTACAATTGAAGAAATTCTACGCCTGAGGCATTCAGTATTCAAAAATGTCCTAAAAAAGCATTAAAAAAAAAAAAAGTCCTTAAAAAATGATCATCCTAGTGAAAACCTAGCAAATAGGCACCTTGATGTATCACAAAAAAATTGAAAATATCAAAAAGTACAAAAAAATTAGAAACATCAAAAAGTACAAAAAAATAAAAAAGATCAAAAGTACAAAAAAATTGAAAAAATGAAAAATACAAAAAAATGAGACAAAGAAAAAGTGCCTTGGTTAAAACTTGGAAATAGGCGCCTTGGTAGAAAAAATAGAATCTCTTCCAAGATGGTGAAAACTCGGTAAATGGGCACCAATTGTTCAAAACGCTCCATCTATTAGCGCAATCTTGGTATTTCCTATCTTCCAGTCTGCTTTAGTCTATATATATCCTTGTTTTCAATAAAGTCGGATAGCAAAAGCGTTGGTATCCTATCGATGTTCAAACTTAGGGGCAATCAATATCATATCCTACAGTCCTTAGTACCTTAGATGTGTCATATCCAATCAGAATTCCTTTGAATCTACATCTGAGTCAGTCAGTCAGTCTCCTCACCAGAAAGGATTTTGCATCTACAACAACACAAACAAACATCAACACGAACAAAAATAATCTTTGCTATGTGCTTTAATCTTCTTTGTATGCTTACTAATTCACATTGACATTTTTGCATATTGTGTCCTTTCGAGCTCTTCAATGATGTCCTTTACAAGATTTAGAGAGTTATGATTGGGGACATAATCTTTTCTTTGTTTTCTATTTTGAGTGAAAATCTAACAACTTTGGAAATTCTGGATTGAAATGGTGTCCATATGTAAGAGCCTCCATCATGTATTGGATGGCCATGTGTACCTCGACCATCGATACCTGGATGCTTCAAAGAATCTTGATCTAACTATTATCTTTTTGAGTGATTTCTTCTTCTCCACTGTAAAACATGTTGATACCCAAGGATGTGAACGATAAAGGGTCACTGCGGGTAAATTCACGTAAGAATGAGAATGATCTCTCCTCTGCTTGGTGTGTTTGTATGCAAGGCGTATTCAGGTCATCACAATGTTTATGTTTTGATGCCTATACAAATTTCAATATCAAAATGGAGATGATATTCAGGTCATTCTGGTGTTTATGCCTTGGTGCTTATATCTAATCTGACATTTCTGACTAAAAGTCCATATTCATATGCCCATGGTTGTCTAGCCAGTGGACATTGTATCGGCTATCTAGTTACCTAATAAATATTTAGTGATGAAAATGACCGACACATCATCAGTGACTAAGTCCTAGGTCCTAGGTGTATTTCATCTTGCATTTTACGCTTTGCATGGTTGTATTTATCTCACAATTTCAATTCGGCTCGATGCTTGATAATTCTACAAAACTATGCTAAACATATCATAAGGACTGATTATCACATGAAGGTCTTCTTAACAGATCACCAAGCAGGCACCCCTAGGTAATTTTGATGTTTTGAACCCATTTTCGGGATCAAAATTGAAATATGAGATCATTTATATTATCAAAATCACAATTTAAAATCTTCGGATCCAGGACGATCAACTGCTTGCATAATCAACCTTCAAACCATCAATGAAATCTAGAATTTAACTTAACTTATTATCTCACATCAAACTATCAAAATTTCAACTTGGTCAACCATGGTCAACTCATGGTCAAACCTAGTCAAACTTGGTGTCTAGGACCTCCAAACGATGTAGAACACGTCTCTAGATGTGCACAACCACTTCTCAAATCAATTAACATGCTTCTGAACAATCAACATTGGCTTTTCTTGCCAGATTTTGATTTTCATCCCGAAGGGGGCATGGTATTGTACATCAATCAAAACTGTAAATCAAATCTTTCTTTCAATGATCAAGACAACAACTATGTCTAGTTGTTGATTCATCAAAGTCCTTGTCGCTTAGGGCACATCGCTTGGGGCATATTAGATTCATCGAGATCCATATCAATATGGTATTCTCTTTATCTTGTGAATTGTATTCGCTCTTCCTAACCATCGGTTGAGTTGTGTTATTTCCTTGGTTCTTCATAATTGAAGGGTTCAGATTTGGCATCCCTTCGATTCCTTTGGACAATCAGGTCTGGAGTCAAGACTGTCGCTTCTCCGTAATCATAGATTCAGAATCAAGCATTTTGACACTTCTTTGTAATCACTAGTTCATTGTTGATATAGTTAGCATCATCTCGATTCTTTGGTCAATCAAGATCTGAATCAAATCATCTTCAAATCTATCAATCAGTTTCTATCTTGGAATCGGTTAATCTTTCAGGATCAGTTTTCCCACCACATAATTGAGTCCACATCTTCATCAAAAATAGATTATTCTTTGAATGACTGCGCTTCGCACAGTAATTCAAAGAGGGGCAAAATGTAATACCCCAAAAATGGGCTATAGGTTCATTAACCTCGCACATCGACATATCAAATGAAATTGACACTGAAGTCCTAACCTAAGGCACATCTGCACATCAAATTATCAAAACCCTAATTGATTTTATCCTAATTCTGCATCAGGGAATATTCCTTGAATATTCCTAATTATCATAATTATCTTTAATTAAATATTATTTGGCGATAAATCCTATTTATCCTAAAATTTGATTAATTGAATATTTTGAATATTTAATTAAGTTTAATTTTTCCACTTGATTATTTAATTAGATTTAATTCTAATTATTCCTAATTATATTATTTAATTTTGACAATAAATAAAAAATTCTATAAATAATTGATTAAATTCTTATTTAATTAGTTAAAACCAGTTGTCAATATTTAATAATATAGTTTTGAATAAAAGTTTGATTAAATAATTGATTAACCCATAAATCAATTATTTTAAATTTAAAATCAATTAAGTTGAGAATAAATCACTTTATTTTTAAATTAATTCATATTAAATCATGCACAATCAGAAAAATAGTCAACTTCAAATCAATTATTAATTTCAATTTGTTAACTTTCTAAACTCGACATGTGATTGTGAGTTGAAAAAGTGAACTGAACTCTATTTTGAGATAAAAACTACTTTTGCATGATTTTATGAGTTAATTAATTCTGATTTCTTGTTAACTCAAAAATCAACCTGAGTTTATCAAGAGTGATTTATGGCTTTTCTCAATGCATCCTCAAGCCCTAAATTTCTATAAAATGAAGGCTCAGCTCTTCACAAAGGGATCCCTCGAATTTGCATCCTTACTCTGGCGAATTTGCATCTAAAGAATCAAGCTTTTGCGAACAAGGCGATTGTGAAATTTTTGTTATTGTTTTTGAGGGTTCATAGTATTCATTCATAGCATATCATTGTTAGATTAATTTTCATAGCATTACTATTCATTCTAGACTAGTTTCATATCGAGTTTTTCATCTTATTGCATACAGAACCCAAAAAAATAGATTAATTTGCATTCATATTTCATTACTTTCAATCATTTAAATCCTTCATTTAGGTTTGCATTGTCACTGATCTCGGTCTGAATCTGAGAACACCATACTCGCACCTACTAGAAGACAATAAATTGCCTGATTGGCTTAGTTTATTTTATATTGTAGATTTCTTGATTTGCTAACCTCTAATGTTTTACTAAAGTATTGTGTCTATAGCTAGGTACAATTTTCACACACACAATTATCAACATTAGATTTCATCACTTAAGAGATGGCTTCACTTGGGTTCTTTCTAATATTTATGCCCCTAACACCAAGTGTGCAAGGAGTAGATTTTGGAATAGGATGGCTTGTTGTAGGTAAAAGTTTCTTAATGAATGTTGGCTGATTATGGGATATTTTAATACCCCTCTAAAATATTGTGAAAAACTAGGAGGATCTCAATCCCGGACGGATAGTAGGCTTGATTTAATGGATTGTATAAATCAGCAAGCTTTAATGGTTGTGGATCTACAAGGGGCTAACTACACCTAGAGTAATAGAAGAATAGGGGATGAGCTGATTCAAGTGTTGTTGGACCGATCCCTTATTTCAAATGATTGGTTGATTAAGTACTTATGCTCCCTAAATTCCATTTCCGGATTTGGTTCTAATCACTTTCCTATTTCCTTTATTGTAGACACGATTAGAGGAATGAGTAATTTTCCATTTAGATTTCAGAAAATGTGGCTATCTCATCCTAGTTTGGAGGAGAGCATCAGGTGTTGGTGAAATATAGATGTGAAGGGGACTATTATGTTTAGAGTGACTAAAAAATTAAGACATGACAAAGACACTGTTAAAAGGTGGAACAAAGATGTTTTTGGTGACATCTTTGCCTCTAAGTATGCCACTAAGCTTTAACTTAAGGATATTCAAGAAAAAATCTAGGCCAAAGGATATCATTTGGAAACCATAGCTAAGGAGAAGGAAATTCTTGTTAAATACCATGGTATTATAGCCAAATAGGAGGTTTTTTGGAAGTAGCGCTCATGTGCTATATGGCTTACTGTTGGAGATAGAAATACTAGATTTTTTCATATGACCGCGATGAAGCATAAAGTGGCCAATAGAATTTCTCAAATCATTTCTAATAGGGGTCAATTAGAGGAGGAGGATATTAGAGAGGAAATAGTTTGTTACTTTTTGTCTTTCCTGACTATTGAGACCTAGCTTAGCTTGGAGGACCAAAATTTGTTATTGTCTTCTATCCCTTCTATCTTGTGGGGATATCAGAATAAGTTTCTCTTGGCTATTCCCTCAGTCAAGGAAATAAAGGATGTTGTCTTCTCTTTCAAAGATGAGAAAGCCCCTAGCCCTAATGGTTTTCCTATCTTCTTTTTTCAAACCTTTTGACATATAGTGGAAAAGGATGTTTCTAATGTTGTGAAGGAATTCTTTGGGGCTAGAAGTTTTCTTAAGGAAATCAACTCCATTTTTATTGTGCTTATCCCCAAAAAGATAGGTGTTGATTCTATGGACAGTTTCAGACCGATTAGCCTTTGTAATTTGTTTTATAAGATTATTTCTGAAGTCCTTATGGTCAGCATTTTATCTTTTCTACTTAGTCTCATCTCCCCCTAGCAAAATGGGTTTGTTCCGGGAAGGCAGATCCTGGATTCCTTTATTATGGTTCATGAAAATATCCACTCTCTAGAGAGTGTGAATAAACAAGGTTTCCTTTTTAAGATAGATCTTTCCAAAGCTTATGATCGAGTTGATTGGGTGTTTCTTGATAAAATTCTTCAGGCCTTTGGTTTTGGTGAAAGAGTTCAAAAACTCATCTTATAGCTGATCTCTACTTCCTCTGCAACTAATATTGTGAAGGATTTTCCTACTCATTTCTTTAGACCTTCTAGGGGCCTTAGGCAGGGGGATCCTAATTCTCAAATTTTGTTTTCCATCATGGCTGAAAGCCTTGGAAGATATGTGCACAAGATGGTCCAAAAGGGAGATATTCAAGGTCTCAATTCCTCTTCTTCCAACTTGACCTATTCTCATTAGAAATTTGTGGATGACACTATAATGATGGGAACTTCTACTCTCATGGAGGCAAGATGTATGAAGGAAATGTTGAACATTTATAGTAGGGCTATTGGCCAGCTTATAAATTGGAATAAGTGCTCTCTATATTTCATAAACACTCATGTGGATAGACAAGGAAAATTTATAATATCTTTAGTTTCTCAATTGTTTCTCTTCCATCATCCTATTTGGGTCTTCCTCTGGGCATGAAACCAAATGACTCTTTTTGGAATTTCATTGTTGATAGATTCAATAAAAATCTTGTTGGATGGAAGGGAACCCTACTAAACTGAGCTGGAAAAGTCCATCTTTTAAAACCTCGCTTCAAAACTTGTCAATGTATGCCCTTAGTCTTTTCAAAATTCCATGGAAGTTTTCTAATATCATTGAAAGGATTAAAAAAAAATTTCTATGGTTAGGATTTGAAGAGAAGAATCAATTATTGCTCATTTTTTGGGAAAGTGTTTGTAAGTTGAAGAAGCTGGGTGGATTGGGTATTAGGGGCATCAAGACCTTTAACTAATCTCTTTTGGCTAAGCAGGTTTGGAGGGCCTTTGGAAATCCCAGGGAGTGGAATCAAATTTGGAAAATTAAATATTTAGCTCATTGTTCCTCTATGGCTTATCTCATTAACTCTCCTCGTGTGGCTAATGGATCCTTCATTTGGAATAACATCCAAAAATTTAAGGATATAGAAGCCCTTGGATTGAGTTGGAAAGTGAGAAATGGTAGAAGCATCTATTTATGAGAGGATAAATGGATCAAGGACCAACCTTTGTGTAACTATCCTAAATATTTCCCCTTTCTAGAGGTGTGTAAGGGTACTTTTGGCTCTCTGGTGTGTGATTATTAGCAACGTCAGAATTGGTCCCAACTTACTTCAATTGACTAGATATTGTCTACACTTCAAATCCTTCTTAATGT
Source organism: Chamaecyparis obtusa (assembly GCA_027943335.1). NCBI lineage: Eukaryota > Viridiplantae > Streptophyta > Pinopsida > Cupressales > Cupressaceae > Chamaecyparis > Chamaecyparis obtusa. The sequence continues at coordinate 604,354 of BSBK01002929.1, read as the reverse complement.
TGTCTCTAAGAGATGATATACATGACTCTATTATTTGGGTTGCTACTCCTTCTGGTAAATATATTGTTTCTTTTGTTGTGCCTTTGGTATCGGATCATAATGACAACACTCCTTTTTGGGCCAAAGCTTGGGTGAATTTCCTTATTCCTAAAACTAACATTTTTATTGGATTTTCAATTAGAATAAAGTTATTACAATTAAAAATATTTGAAAAGGATGATTTTTAATTCCCAACATATTTTATTTGTGTATGGAAGTGGAGGAGTCTTCCTCTCATTTGTTAATGCATTGCTCATTCTCCTCTGAGATTTGGTTCAACATTTTCAAGAAATGGAATCTTAGCTAGGTTTTCCCTAGATCTATCCAAGACTTCTATTTGCAATGGTGTTTTCCTTCTTCTAATCAAGTTCTCAAGGCTCTTTGATCTATTACTACCCCTCATTTAATATGGGGTCTCTGGAAAGAAATAAATAATAGGATCTTTAGAGATATTAGTGCTCTTCTCTAGTGGTTGCTAAGAAAATTTGTAGTGCTATGGGTGAGAATATCAACCTCCTTCACAATTCCTTTAAAGATAAATATTGTCCCATGCCAAACTCATGACTTCTGGATTTCAAAACATTGGAACCTAGGTATAGATGTCTCTAAAAGTATGAGCAAAGTTAAGAAGGATAGAGAAGGTTTGATTTGGTTGTTTCCTTTGGGAGGCTAGATCAAAATTAACTTTGATGGGGTGGCCAAAGGAAATCTTGGGTCATCTAGGTGTGGGGGAGTGGTGAGAGATGAGAATTGTTTCAGTGGCTCTTCCCTTGGGAATCCAGTCAAACCAATTCGTAGAAGCCATGGGCATCTATCAGATTTTAAAAATTGTGAGACATCTTTAGAAACTACATGAAGGTATGGATAGAAGGGGATTTGAATAACATTATAAAATGTTTGAAAGGGGAGCATATTGTTTTCTGGTCTATAGAGAAAATAATTCATGAATTAAGAGCCATTATCCAATCTTTTGATACATGCTATATACCCCATTCATATCCTAAGACCAACAAGGTGGCAGATTGGCTTACCAAACTTGGGTCCATCTAAATGATAAAAGAATATGGAAAGGATAAATTAATCTGAATGATGACTTAAATCCCTCCTTTAAAGTGACCAAGTTAATGGCAAAGTTGGCAATATTGATGTGAAGTATGGAAATGACATTTAGTTGTATTGGAATTGGGGAGAAAAGTGGAGATTGTCTTGTAGGATAGAATCTCAAAATTACTAAGTACACCTCACACACTTTGTGGGTGTTTTTTGGGCTTATAGCCTTTAATTTTTATTCTACACTCCTTAGTTACATGTTTATCCAACAATGATTGAGCTTTGCAATTCTGAGAATGGGAGGGGATCTGAAGCGTATCGAACTTGCTACTTACAATGATTAGAAGGAGAAGGAAGCTATCTGGTATAGGCTCACAAAAGGGGGAATTTCATCTTACCTCGAGAAGTTGCATGGGCATGACATAAAAGTTACTATAATCTTTGTTCAGGACTAGAATAATGACTCCATAACTCTGTTTGGAAAGGAATTTGTGATCGATGAGGAGGGTATCTCGAAGATAACAAGATTTTCTACAATGGACATGAAATTTTTCAATGAGAGGAAGATATCTGACAATGTTGTGCACATATTTCCCAAGATGAAAGAAGATAATGGTGCACTGGTTAAAGGTAACAATACCTACTATGAGCCCAAACAAATTAAGTTGTTATGGGGTATGGTGTTAATGGCTATCATGGAATACATAACTCTTTATGGTAGATATACTAGAGTCCATGAATGTGGGTATCATTTTTTTTTCTCAATCTTTTTAGGTACAAGATTTTAGTTTCGTTTCCCTACTTTTTTATTTCTTCTCTTAGTGTCAATATTAATGAGCGTAGGAAGAACCCCAACAAGTTGATTCTCCACCAATTGCTCATTTTGTTTATTTTTTAACATTTTTGGGCTAGGGTTCCTGAAAATCCTGGAAAGAATATCTTTTTTGGTGATGTGGAGGAGAAACAAAAGTTGAAATGGTTTGATAAGGTTTGGGATACCGAAGAGGATGATGAGGATGTCCCTCCTCCGATCAAAAGGCCAAAGAGTTACCCTAAGAAGAAAATGATTCCTAAGTTATTAAAGTTTGAAGGGGATGAAGGAATGCAAATAGATGATAGTGAAGAGGAGGATGTCACTATGTACCCTACTATTAGCAAAAATAAAGTTGTCTCTAGCAAGGCTGGTACCTCTAAGGCCATCAATTCTATGGAGGAGGAGAGAATTGACATTAAGGAAGACAAGGATGGTTTTGTTAAGCCTTCTCCGTCTACTATTAAGAAGATGAAAGGCACTAATTTGTTGTATTGTGAGACCAACAAGGGGGTTTCTACTGATGTGGCCAATCCTGCTATTGTTAAAACTCATGATGGTAAATCCCATGTTCCCAAATATGGAGGTAGTAAGAAGAGGATTCAGAACAAGGACAAAGTTCTCATCCTGGCTGATTTTGAGAGCTCATTCGACCATGATGTTCCTATTTCACCTTCTGAGCCTAAAGATTATGATCCATTCAGATTTCCACCATACAAGAAAGGTAAGCTCAAGGAATCCTCTATTGAATTGTGGCATGAGGACTTTGACGATAAGAGGGAAGTTACCTTTGGTGTTATTCAGACAATGAAAGCCTTGTCCCTCTATTCTTTTAGGGTTATGAGGTGGGCCTTTCATGAAATATAGAGCCTCAACTTGAAATATTGTGCCCTCTCTACGAAGTTTGAGGATATTCAAAAGAAAGGTGGGGCTACTGAAGGTCAGCAGATGTTAGGCCCCTCTTCCTATGCATAGTGGACCTATGATGAAAATAAATTATTAATGCACTACGTAGAGGTTGAGGAGAAAGCTAGGGGGATTTTTGATGAGAAGTTGGAGGCCTTGACTCAGTGGGTTGACCAAACTAAGGAGACCCTCAAGAAGATCATGGAGAAGAGCATCAAGATCATGAAAAATTAAGAAAAAAATATGAGAGATTTAGTGGCTAGGTTGGAGTCATCCTATCTTGAGAAGGTGGTCATTAACCCTGAACAAGACAAAGAGGTGTTGGTAGGTGATATGGAAGGTCCAAGGAAGCACACTAGGGCCATTATGAAGAAGAAAGTGGTTTATCTTCCTTCGACATAGCCGAGCTCAAGAAAGCAGCTCACAGTATGAGCTAGATGGAGGAGATTATTTCTACTCTCAAGAACCTTGGTTAATTCTATTTTTCTTTAGTTTGTTGTTCTTGGGGTTTGTTGGTTTTTTGTTGGTTCTGGTTGGGGGCTGACTTTCAGGTATTTTGGTTTTTGTTATGTTTTGTTGGTATGTTTTTTGTAAGTGTACTTATAATGATTAATATTTTGTAATAGCTTTGTTAAGGGTCTCAGATCCCTTCAAAACATGTTTTTGCATTAATAAAAAAAATACACTATTTAATATTCAAATATCCCCTATTCTCCCTAAATAGTGTAGTTATAGTGTAGGTATTATATTTTGTTTACAATGATTAGTATTCTATGGTCCTTGTTTATAACATTTAGTTAAAAATGTTTTTGATTGGACAATTACTAAGGTGGCTAAAGATCCACACTGTGATTTGAACTTCTATTAGTCGTGCATGTTGGATTTAAATATTCATCTATATCCTTTAGAAACTTAAGGTTCATCATATGATGAGTCATAGCATAGGGAACACAAAATAAATATATTTATTATTGGATTTGTTTATGATAATGCCACAATAATTTTCATAACTATTTAACATTGAGTAGGCCATCCTTTCTTTTAATTTTATACTAGATTGCCTCCTAGTAATGCATATATGAGCTATGTTGATAACGAGATTCTAAAAACTAGTTTCCTTTTGTATGATAAAATTTTGTTTCTTTTGTGGCCATATGATATTCATTAGGTGCTTAAAATGATTGTCATATTTGCAAAAAACAATATAGGGGTAGCTAGACGTGATTTTGGTCCCATCTCATAGGAGTGTTACTATAACTGATGGTGGTGATGATCAAGACTGAAAGTGATTAGATGTATACAAGATTGTAGAAGGATTAGATTAGTTATTATCTTATCATTGATGTTGAGAAATTGATTTATGATTTATATTGAGTTGCCATATCATTTGGAGTATGATATAAGTTGAGTGAGTTAAAGAGAAAGAGGAAGTGAAATGTTGTGAAGTTGAAGAACTTAAGTAGGCAAATAATTCACATCAGACAATGTTAAGGTTGTGTTGATATAATTTTTTTCTACTAAAAATTTGATTATATCAAGTCATTAAAG